>CM077245.1:6047170-6652170 GCA_039654775.1 Spinibarbus caldwelli
TGATGGATTTTCCCCTGTGATTCCAGTATTAAAGAGTGTTCAATGTTTCTCCACGTCTCTCTCTTGTTCCTCCCAACGAATCGTGACAACTAATGTATAAAATCACATGAACACTCTTTTGATATTAAAGTGTTATTTATTACTGGCTTTTGAAACAGAAATAACACAGTAACCAACAATACAGCACAAAATAATAATAAACAAAAGACAAACAAAAATCCATCTCTCCCATTGGAATTAAAAAAGGTGACCTCTGCTCTGTAAACATCCATGACAGTTTTCTCTTCTGAAAATAACAAATGGAAATAGATCACAAAAGTATTTAATGTTTTCAGTTTGTACATTCTTTACATTTATTTGGACCTGGGGTAGAGAATTTGGAAACATGGTGAACAAAAAATCTTATTGGTTTTTACTTATGAATAATACTACAACAAAGTTAATGAAGTATTATTAATATACGACTAATATCAACGTTATTTATCCCACAGGGAAAACTGAACAAATGATGGAAATAAACTGAAAAATTATCGAGTCGGCGCGTGTGGCTGTAGCGTGATCTGTCAGTCTTTATTGGCGCGCATTTGTAGGGATGTTCCAAACGAAAGTGAGCAACTGAATCCCTTCACGAAGGGCCCTTCCAGAAGTGCGTTATCGAAGGGAACACGCGATGGTCACTTCACGGAAGTGATTTCCGTTTGTGATCATGTGATCTTCAGTTAGGAGATCTTGCGATGCATTTTAAAGCAAAGTTGGTGTTGATTTCGACTTCGCATAGAATCGTAAGTAGAATACGCTGACTAAATTTGTATTTATTTTAATGTAATACAAAATATTTTTCATCAGAGATTGAAATATGATTCAAGACGGTAGTGTAAGCAAGTTTAAGCAAGTTTAGTTTGAAAAAGTGTAATAGTAAAGACACAATTAGACAATATTTAAATAAACTAATAATAAGAAGAAATATTTATTTGCAACAACTGACGAAGTGCCCTTGTCAAGGTGAGGCTCCTTCGCCAAGGGAATTCCAAACGCTTATACGAGACAGTAATGCCCTACACCTTTCAAAGATCTCACTTCAAAGGGCTCTGCCCTTCGAAGGGAGTAGGGCATAGGGGTGCTTACTTCCATTTGGAATTCGCCCAAAAACACGTCCGGAGGTTGCAGCTTCAGTGAGCGTTGGCTTGAAAATGACAAATACAAATTATGGATAAAAGTAAAGTCTCCTGTAAATTCTGATTTTTTTTTCAAGTCGTTTACAAGGTAAGCAAAAATGCCCATGCTCAGTTAAACGAAATATGTTAACTTAAGACTATCACGATTAAAGTGAAATAATAAAATAAACATTTCAAAGTCAAAATGCAGCACGGTTGTTTTTGTTAATTTATCTCTGAAGTGAACCGACTGCCTTCAGTGAAGTTTCAGTGGCATTTTTGTTTAATCTCACCGACATATAAATGTCTGATAAAGTAGCGTTTATGAGGACAGTGCTGCTTTGTATACAGCCATTACCGGGGAAACCGCTGTATCTGCAGTTCCAAAAGCGCCACCTAGTGGCAGACAGAACCTCAGATTTTAGCCTTTAAACTATTTTTAAGAAATAAAGGAAAGGGATGAGTCAAAAGTGTAAAGAATTATTTTAATTTAAAGCACAGAAGACATCTTACTGATTAAATGTTTTAGATTTTTGAAGGCACAATCTTTTTGTTCTAAACAAAAACAGCAGGTGGGCTTAGGCTATTGAAAATGCAAATTCATCCTCTGCCATCAAAGCCGCTGAAAAACAAAAATTCTTTATACTTCTGACTCATCCTTTTTCTTTATTTCTTAAAAATATTTTAAAGGCTGAAATGTGAAGTTTGTCACTTTATAAAACTGTATTTGTGAAAATTTGTATTTGAACTGCAAATCATGTTTTTTTTTTTTGTTTGTTTTTGTTTTTTTGCAGTCATTTTATGATTTAATATGTTACCATAGACATTGCCCTACCCCGCTTACTTATTTGATTTGTTCAGGTCCTAAAAAGCCTTAAATTTTATTTTAAAAATCCTGCTGGTACCCTGTAAATTACTTCTTTCTTTATTTTTATTTTATAATTTATATACTTTATGTTGGCTATTTATATTATGCAATGCTATATGCAATTCAGACCGGTGGTTTTTAATAGCACAATAACATCTGATTTAAAGTGAAAAACTGAAGTGTGTGTGTAAACATGTAATTTACCACAGTTTAAAGTGCTGGAAAATCTTGCAAATGCACCTTGAAAGTGCTTGAAAAGTGCTTGAATTTAAATTTGGAAAAGGTGTAAGAACCCTGTATTTTTATACCGGTTTTAACAATGCAAATTGTGTCAAAGCAGCTTTACATCAGCTGGATATAAAGCTGGGTGGCTTTACATCAGCTTTACACTATTTAGACGGCGAAATAGTATGTTTAAATAGCGTCATTCTCATCTGGCCAGACAAAATCAGCAGTTTAAATCTAGGCTGCAGCAGAGTCAGATTGTGCAAAGGACTCATCTGGTTCCTGTGGTCTTGTCCCGATGGCCGTCTAGGAGACAGGGTCTTCACTGGGGATCAGTCTCTGGGGCTCATCTAGTTGTCCTGGTCTCCGCTGACATTCAGGGCTGTAGAGGTCATCTCTAGGTGCTGATCCACCATCTGATCTGGATACAGACTGGATCCGGGTGGCTGCAGTGACCATCTGATCTGGATACAGTCTAGATCTGGGTGGCTACGGTGACCTCAGAATAAGAAAGAAAAAGACTAATATTAGCATAGATGCCATTCTTCTAACGATGTAACAAGTACATTGGGTGTTTTGGGAAGTGTTCCCGGTTCCGGCTGACCTAATTAATGCAGCTTAACAATCCTTTAACGGATTTGAAATGCAATAGTGTATTATGTGTAAGCCAGGATAAAGAGATGGGTATTTAATCTATATTTAAACTGACAGAGTGTGTCTGCTTCCTGAACAGTGTTAGGTAGATTGTTCCAGAGTTTGGGCCCTAAATAGGAAAACAATCTCCCGCCCGCAGTTGATTTTGATATTCTAGGTATTATCATATGGCCAGAGTTTTGAGATCGCAGCGGACATGAAGGACTATAATGTGATAAGAGCTAACTCAAATACTGAGGTGCCAAACTATTCAGGGCCTTATAGGTAATTAGCAAGATCTTAAAATGTAGCCGATGTTTAATAGGGAGCCAGTGCAGTGTTGACAGAACCGGGCTAATGTGGTCATACTTCCTGGTTCTAGTAAGAACTCTAGCTGCTGCATTTTGAACCAGCTGGAGTTTGTTTATTAAACGCACAAGAGCAACCACCCTATAAAGCATTACAATAATCTAGCCTCGAGGTCATGAATGCATGAATTAATGTTTCTGCATTTGACATTGAGAGCATAGATCATAATTTAGATATATTTTTAAGATGAAAAGATGCAGTTTTACAAATGCTAGAAACATGTTTTTTGAAGGAAAGATTGCTATCAAAAAGTACGCCTAGGTTCCTAACTGATGACGAAGAATTTAAAGAGCAGCCATCAAGTATTAGACAGTGATCTAGATTATTACATGCAAAAGTTTTTGGTCCAATAATTAACACCTCTGTTTTTTCAGAATGTAGCAGTAAGAAATTGCTAGTCATCCAGTTTTTGATATCAACTATACATTCAGATAGTTTTGCAAATTGGTATGTTTCATCGGGTCGCAAAGAAATATAGAGCTGAGTATCATCAGCATAACAGTGAAAGCTAACACCATGTTCCCCTTTCAGTCAGTCACTCCGAGTCACGTCGGATGACCGACGAAATTGGGATCTCGCCAGAGAGACCAATCCACTTTGAGTGTAACTAAATGAGCCAATGGACACTGGCAAGCGATTATTGCATCCAGCTGCCGCTGATCACAGCGTGAATATAAGAGGCAGCAGATGCACCGCATTAATTCATCCTTTCGCTTCGGAGCCGAGCGGTGGTGCATCACTACTGCTCTCTACTTCGGTGTTGCAGAGAGAACGAGCGATTACGGCAAAAGCAGCGGTGGTCACAGTCTCACGGCTTCAACAAAGGTCGTGCAGGCAGCCACACCAGGAGTGTGCGGTGGCCAGCTCCCCTGCGTGCTTCAGCACTAAAAGAGCAATTTCTCTAAAAGAGCATTTCTCTAAAAGAGTAACACGGGTGATCGCGTCTTTTTAAAGATGTCTTATCACCCGTGCGTTTCTGGGTGTGGTCGTTTCCTGGCGCCTCAGGACGGTCACGATCGCTGCCTCACGTGTCTGGGCATTCAGCATGCTGAGGAAGCTTTCGTGGATGGTTCATGTTCTTCTTGTGGGGACATGACCATCTCGGAGTTGCATAAATGACTCCGCTATGTCAAACATGGCGGAGTCCCTCTGCCTCTGCCGCGATCCAGTGTTCATCCCGGCACCCTGGGCAGTGCTGCTTCCGGTGGAGTCAGAGGTGATTTGAGGATCACGGTGAGAGCTTCCCCAAGTGGAGCTCCTCACCCCTCAAGCACTCCGCAGCCGGTGGAGCTGCCATTGGAGCGGGCTGGGCCCTCTGCAGGACCTTCCTTCAGTGCCCCCTCTGAAGACCAGATGTCGATCGCTGCATTGGAGAGTGAGCCCTCTCTCTCCAGGATGACGACTCGGCTGCGTTTCCCCCTTCGTGTGTGGTAGCGTTGTCCGAGCCAGACCCAGAGATGACGGCTATGTTTTCCCGGGCCACCGAGAATGTCGGCTCGTGTGGAATCCTCCACCACGTCCCGATCCTTCGAAGCTGGACAAATGGTTTCTTGGTGGGGGTCGCGCTGGTTCTCTGCGCCCCCTTCCGGTGCCATTCTTCCCGGAGGTGCATGAGGAGCTCACTAGATCGTGGAGGGCACCTTTCACTGCCCGAAATAAATGTTGTGGCTCCTCCGCCCTCACCACCCTCGATGGTGGGGCCGCTTTGGGGTATGCGGGCATCCCCTCGGTGGAGCGGTCTGTGGCCATGAAACTGTGTCCAACAGCCGCTACCACTCTGCGGGGCGACCCGTGTCTCCCTTCATGGGCCTGTAGGTATTCGTCAGGCCTAAATGGCAGTGCTTACAGAGCTTGTGGGGAGGCGGCTTCTGCCCTCCACGCCATGGCGTTACTGCAGGTCCACCAGGCCAAAGCCCTGAAAGACCTGCACGAGGGTGGCCATGACCTGGCGGTTCTACATGAACTGCGTGCTGCGACAGACCTCGCGCTTCGACCGACGAAGGTGACTGCACAGTCTCTCGGTCGTGCAATGTCCACGCTAGTGGTCCAGGAGCGCCGTCTCTGGCTGTATCTGGCTGACATGAAGGAGCAGGAGAATGTACAGTTCCTGAATGCTCCTGTGTCGCAGACCGGCCTTTTCGACGACGCTGTTGAGAACCCAGCAGTTCTCGGCAGCACAGAAGCAGACTGAGGCGATCAAACACATCATGTGCCAGAGGAAACCTGCTGCTTCCACCCCGGTTGCAGTCCCTCAGCCTCCTTGTCGCCATGGGCTCCCCCCTCCGGCCGCCCCCAATCCCGCGCAGCTGCAGCAGCTTTCCACCAGGCAGCATCGTGGAGCCAGTCGCAGGCAGGATGCCCAGCCCGTCCAGGCCCCGCCAAACCTGGCGGCAAGCGCAAGTGCAAGAAGCCCTGAGATGGGCGACCCAGAGATGGAGGAGTCTGCTCGTCGGGAGATGGTGACTGCACCACTCCCTCCCCCGGAGGAGGGCCGGGTGGAGAATCTTTTGTTTCATTTTGTTTTTGTTCCGCCGCTGGCCCAGCAGCCAGCAGTACCCAAAACAATCAATTAATGAGCGGTATCCTCAATCTCTGGGTCTCAAGAGGAGAAGAGTGGTGAACCGTGCATCACGGGATCGCTTCCCTCCTTCTCTATCGCCAGCAGGCAGCAGTGGGTTGCCCAAGAGCACTCCTCCTGCCCACTCGTGGAACCAGGTAAGCGCTGTAACACTCGAGTCCCCGCTTCAAGTCGTCACACGCCAGGCTGTCACAAGCCTCGAGCCGGGTTCCTGCGTTTCCTCCCACACGAGGAGGAATCAGGTGAGTGTTGCACTTTACACCCAGACCCCGCACCCTGCCATCACAGGCCCCGGGCCAGGTCCCTGTGTTCCACCATGCTGCCCCACCGCGGGTACGTCGGTGGCCTCATTGGTTCTGCTGGCAAGGTCTCTCGGAGCCTGGCTAGCGCTCCCCAGTCCGTCCTGGTGGCTCCTGCAGACCATCAGACTCGGCTATGCGATTCAGTTCGCCCCGATTTTCCACAGATTTACAGTCTGGAAAACTTGATGCTAGTTGCCAAAGATCAGAGCCAGTCTGCAGAATTGAGTTGACAGAATCCATAGAAAATCGATTAACTTAAATTAAAGTGACAACCATCAGTTAATATTTAAAGTCTGTTTATGAAGTATTTATATAGATGTTCAATGTGGAAGAGCTTAAAGAGAGCAAACTGAGCTTAATTGGAGCAGCAACAATTTTTTAATAAATTTCATGTAATATTTATTAAAATGACAGGATTTTTGCTAAATAAATAGTCTAGGTCATGTATTAAGTTCTTACATATTTTAATATGAACAACTATTATTAACAATATCTATGAAATTCTACTTTTTCTTATTGATGTCACACTGAAGTTGTGTGATTTTCACAGTAGTGTACCTTTTAAGCTCACCTTGTTCACTTCTGTGTGTGTGCACTTGGATGGGTTAAATGCAGAGCACAAATTCTGAGTATGGGTCACCATACTTGGACACACATCACTTCCCTTTCCCTTTCCCTTAAAATAATATGAAATCTTTAAAAATTACAGCACTGTAAAACGACAGACCAGCAATAAACTGTCAGTTTATAATATTATGGATGTAAAAGTACAAGTCAGTAATGCCTGTGAAGTAATATGTTAGCGTAGCACACAATCTTATACAGCTAGTCAGCTAACTGTGTTCTGTAGCATCTGCGCTATGTTGCTAAATCTATCTTTAGGATCTAACTGTAATTATTTTCCACATCCAAGTTCCAGGCTATAATATGCAAAAGTCTGAACATTAATCTCTTAATTTTACAATAAGTAAAATAAAGGCTTAAACATCTAAAAAAAAAAAAAAACACATTTATGGGGCTCCTCTTTTGGTGAAAGTTTTTAGACAGCTTTCAAAATGGTCGCCAGACAATTTGAAAATATGGAGACCCATATTTCAGTGTGCAATGATCTGATTGACTTGAAATTACAGGAGGTCTATAGTAACAAACATATTAATTGGTTAAGACATCAAGTAGGATAATAAATTATTTTTTTTCTTTTTATAATCTGATCTCAAAAATGGAAGTGTGCTTAATGGGTACGTGAGCTTAATATGTACGTTTACCTTATATATGTGTGTGTGTGTGTGTGTTTTTGGCTCACATTTAACAAAAACCCACCAATTCACTATCTCAACAAATTAGAATATGGTGACATGCCAATCAGCTAATCAATTCAAAACACCTGCAAAGGTTTCCTGAGCCTTCAAAATGGTCTCTCAGTTTGGTTCACTAGGCTACACAATCATGGGGAAGACTGCTGATCTGACACCCTTCACAAGGAGGGTAAGCCACACACATTCATTGCCAAAGAAGCTGGCTGTTCACAGAGTGCTGTATCCAAGCATGTTAACAGAAAGTTGAGTGGAAGGAAAAAGTGTGGAAGAAAAAGATGCACAACCAGCCGAGAGAACCGCAGCCTTATGAGGATTGTCAAGCAAAATCGATTCAAGAATTTGGGTGAACTTCACAAGGAATGGACTGAGGCTGGGGTCAAGGCATCAAGAGCCACCACACACAGACGTGTCAAGGAATTTGGCTACAGTTGTCGTATTCCTCTTGTTAAGCCACTCCTGAACCACAGACAACGTCAGAGGCGTCTTACCTGGGCTAAGGAGAAGAAGAACTGGACTGTTGCCCAGTGGTCCCAAAGTCCTCTTTTCAGATGAGAGCAAGTTTTGTATTTCATTTGGAAACCAAGGTCCTAGAGTCTGGAGGAAGGGTGGCGAAGCTCATAGCCCAAGTTGCTTGAAGTCCAGTATTAAGTTTCCACAGTCTGTGATGATTTGGGGTGCAATGTCATTTGCTGGTGTTGATCCATTGTGTTTTTTGAAAACCAAAGTCACTGCACCCGTTCACCAAGAAATTTTGGAGCACTCATGCTTCCTCATGCTGGCCAGCTGATTTCATTTTCCAGGAGGATTTGGCACCTGCCCACACTGCCAAAAGCACCAAAAGTTGGTTAAATGACCATGGTGTTGGTGTGCTTGACTGGCCAGCAAACTCACCAGACCTGAACCCCATAGAAAATCTATGGGGTACTGTCAAGAGGAAAATGAGAAACAAGAGACCAAAAAATGCAGATGAGCTGAAGGCCACTGTCAAAGAAACCTGGGCTTCCATACCACCTCAGCAGTGCCACAAACTGATCACCTCCATGCCACGCCGAATTGAATCAGGAATTAAAGCAAAAGGAGCCCCTACCAAGTACTGAGTACATATACAGTAAATGAACATACTTTCCAGAAGGCCAACAATTCACTAAAAATGTTTTTTTTTTTTTTTTTTTATATTGGTCTTATGAATTATTCTAATTTGTTGAGATTGGTGGGTTTTTGTTAAATGTGAGCCAAAATCATCACAGTTAAAAGAACCAAAGACTTAAACTACTGTGCATTGAGTTTATTTAATACACGAGTTTCACAATTTGAGTTGAATTACTGAAATAAATGAACTTTTCCACGACATTCTAATTTATTGAGATGCACCTGTATGTATATATATATATATATATATATATATATATGTGTGTGTGTGTGTGTGTGTGTGTGTGTGTGTATGTATAGAGGGTCTCGTCTATACCATCAGTCTTCTTGTGTTTCTTGCCCAAAGGCGAGCATGAGATGGAAAGTGAGAGAGATTCCTTCCAGCAGAGAATAAAAACGACTCCATTGCCAATCTGTCTGCGAGCCAACCCTCAGATTCCCTTTAAAGAGGTCAGAGGCCAGTGTCAGACTCAGCCCAAGGCTTTTTGTAATGTCTTCACATGATCTGACGTCTTTTGCGGTTTGATATGTGTCCTGTCAAACCAGCTTGTGCGGTATGAACGCTTAGAGATGTATAGATCTGAGTAATGCCTGAAATGAGCCTTTTCAACTTGACAGTTACATGAATTCCAGAGGCAATCTAGAAAGTAGCAAAACAATTTGACATCTAAGCATAACAAAATCATGTATTAAGTTATGTGAGCAGTATCTGAAACTATATACTGTCACAACAAAATATTTCTCTGTGGCTGTTGTAACCCCCGTTAAGCCTCTGTTATCTTTGGACTTTATTTTGGAGCTTTCTGTAAAGCCGCGGTTATCTTCGGACATCATTTCCTAGCATTCTGTTTAGCCTCAGTTATCTTTGGACATCGTTTCAGAGCATTTCATAAAGCCTTGGTTATCTCCTGACCTTGTTTTGGAGGATTGCGTGGTTATCTTTGGACCTCATATTGGCACATTCTGGAAAGCCTTGATTATTTTAAATATCCTTTTTAAAACTTAGGACTCAAGTTCTCCCTAAAATTAAGTATTAATAAAAAAAAAAATTGTGATGAACAGTATTTTTTGAATAATAATTTAACATTAATAATAATCATTTTGAATTATATTATAGTTTTTATTTTTATTTTTAATAATATCATTAAATATTAAATATTTATTTCAGTTTCAATGGTAAAACTATGTATATATGTTCATTAAATATATTAATTCCTATTTATAAATATATTAAATGTGCATATTTTGGTTTCATTGTTGACTGTTGATTTCATACACACACCACACACACACACACCAGAGACGGGCACTCGAGTTAGTGACTCGGACTCGAGTCGCGTTGTTATAGACTTCAGACTTGACTTCAGACTCGACCTGAAATGACTCCAGACTTGACTCGACTCGAGGAAAAGGACTCGTGAATATTTTAAAAGCAACTCGAGTCTTTTATCCTTATATAACTGATATTCAAAAGGCGGACCGCATCCGCACCCCGGCATCCACCCGGACCGCGAGCCGTAACAGCAGCACCATTTTAAGTGAGCAGCACGTCAAAACAGCGGATTGGATCACATAACAAGCGTTCAGGGTCGTTTATGGCAAATATCTTTCAGCGCTATATACTCTAGTATTTTTATCTAAAGCCAAACGTGCTTTATCCAAGTGCTTTCAGCTCCGCGCGCTTTCTCTATCTTCGGGTGCGCGTCGGCGCGGATGACGCGGTTATTTTAACAAAAACAGAAACACGGTGAAAAAAAATATAGGTTACTTTCATTAAAACACAGCAGAAAAAAACAAAGCTGTAAATATAGTTATTTTTCTTACTTTCTATTTATCTATCTATAACCTATGTCTCTGACTATTCAAACCAGATGTGACAACGTTTCTGATCTACATTTAGCATTATTAATCTGTAAGCTAAGAACATTTCAAAAGAATCATGTAATTATAATTGGGAAAATTGTTGTTAGATGGCTAGGATAGAACTTAAACTTTGAAACTGCTAGTTATTTTTCTTTTCTGGTCAAGATGAGAACGTTTTTATTATTGTAGCTACATTTTTTTTTAGTAGATAATGCTTTTAAGTAAAATATTAAAATAGCCTAGTAGGCTATAGATTTCAGGAGGAAAACCCTGAACAGAATTTTTTCTGTCACATGGCCTCGCATGAATCTAAATGTATAAATACAATACATGTAAAAATGTACTTTTTAAAAATATATATATATTTATTTTTGTCCAGACCTCTGCTTGGAAGAAAATATAGAGGCCTTTAATTTAATAACCCTGACTCATATCATAAAGAAAAACTTTATTTGTATGGTTTAGTAATATGTGTCACAGGCTATTTCCTTATGTGTCATGGTAGATCAGACTCTTTTTATAGCATTTGATTACAGAAAATCTGTTTTGAACATGGTAATGGATTAAAACATAAGTAACAGGCTAGATGTATATTAACCTTACATCTTAACACCTCTTTTTTTTTTTTACAAAGCAGATAATAGATCATATATTGTGTCTATAGCCTATAAAACAGCTTCGTAATTAGGAATATTTCAATACATGAGGATTCTGAATAGGATTTTTTTAGTGAGCCATTAAATGACTTGAGACTCGACTCGGACTCGTGACCAAAGACTCGAGACTTGACTCAGACTTCAGACTTGACTCCGACTCCAAGTTAAAGACTTGTGAATATCTCTGACACACACACACCCACACACGTGCGCACACACACACACACACACATATATAGGGCTGTGCGATGTATCGAATGCGATGATCATGCGCATCTCGTCAGTAAAGCCGGTTCCGTGATTAGTGGTAAATCTCCTTTACCTGCTTTCAGATGGAGCGGCATTTAATACACAGAGCCGTAGATGATTGACAAGCTACGCAATATCGCGTTCTTGCATAGCTTGTCAATCATCTACGGCTCTGTGTATTAAATGCCGCTCCATCTGAAAGCAGGTGATGGAGATTTACGGCTAATCACGGAACCGGGTTTACTGAAGAGATGCACATGATATCGCGCAGCCCATATATATATATTTATTTATTTATTTAATAATATTTAGTACTAAATGTTAGCTTTTTTTCCTCTAAAGCTCATTTGAAATTAAGATAATTTGATATGTTGTTATAGTGTATAGGAAGCCTATTTGTAACCAGCAGCTTTAGGAGTTGCTCAAAATGAGCCTGTTTCATTGTTTCAAAGCCTGTTTCAAAGCCACCAATGCATATACCAATGCGTATACCTAGGCCAAATATTAGGGCAAAAATATGTAAGCTATACTGTGCAATGGATCTCAGATGGGGAGGAAAAGAAGAGATTTATGATACACAACAATCTATTATGGAGCTGAACATAACGGCACAATCTAAGGGAGGAAATGGGCTGGAAATTCTGTTCTTCATGCTGCAGTGATTCATCCTTCTGAGGGAAAGACCTCCACATCATCAGCCTAAACTGATCTGGAATCAGGGAGATAAATGGTGATATTGTGACTCCTCTGTTGTAAATTGGACTTATGAGATCACTGTGAGCTGGTCAAGAAAAGGAAATGACATAACCCATGAAACCTATCATGTAATGTTTTAGTACAAAATGACAGCAGATGACGTGGAATTGAAACAGATTTACTAATTTGACTAATTTGAGCTTTGTCTTCATTTTTCCTCCAGAGATAGCCTGGACAGTTTTTACCTTCATGAACATGTTTAAATAACATGAGACGGGCTATTGAGGCATGTTTCACCTAACCATGAATAACACAATTTTCCTGAATGACCTTTTAGGCCTTTTTGTTCCTTAATTTTACCCTTTTTTTCTCCTCGTGTCTCATTTCCCTTTTTGCCACCGGCCGTCTCTCTTTCTCATGCTCAGGCTATATATTCCCTCCGCTGAGAGCTGTGCATTGACAGTTCAGCCCAAGGGGTGTAGCGTGGTCTCCAGCACTACTCTATAGCTCACCCTGGTCAAGGTTGTACTGAAAAGCTAGTGTCTGCATTCTCATAATCCTTAGCGAGCAGGTCACCAGGAGTCATTTTCATTGCTCTTTCTGAGCTCTACTCCTAGTATTCCTTACCAAACCACTGATCTCTTTGTAGTCGGGGTGGTTAAAGATTGCAGACTTGAACCTAGAAGTTTGATCCTTGAGAAAGATGCTTAACCTCAGATTACTGTAGGGATCTGAACTGTACTAAATATTGCTTTAGATTAAAGGAATAGCTAGTTCTCAAAAATGAGAAATTTTCCCTCAGGCCATCCAAAATGCAGATGAATTTGTTTCTTCATCAGAACAGATTTGGAGAAATTTAGGGCCAGTCTTTTGGCGTTAAAATAGTACTGTCAGGATTTACTAAAGGCGCGCAGTGAACAATTAGTGCTGAAAAGGCGTGGACAGTTATTTTTGTGCCTGACCTTATTGAATATGCATTTGTAGGAGTAGGAGACACAAAATTTATGGGAGGAGAGTATTAAAATGAATTACGCAATGTGACTTACTAACGTTTGCGTTCGTCAAATTACTGGTATTTGCGCCATTATTTAACGTCCAAAAATATATATATATATACATATATAATATATATAATATATAATATATATATATTTTTTTTCTTAAAGCAGGCGGTAATTTGTGCTGCTCTTGGTAGATTGCGCTGGTCATTATGGAAATGATTTGGCTGCATCTGTGTTTTTAAATTGTGCATTGTCAGTAAATCACACGCAGAATTTTCCCCTCCCATCAGTGCTTTTATGGAATTGTGCTCTAATGCTAATTTGCCCTGTTTAGTAAATCTGGCCCTTAGTATTACATCATTTGCTCACCAGTGGATCCTATGCAGTGAATGGGTGCCATCGGAATGAGAGTCCAAACAGCTGATAAAAACATCACAATAATCTACAAACTCATCTATAGTATTGGATGGTCTGAGGATGAGTACATTTTTTTTTTTTTTTTTTGGAGTGAACTACTCTTTTAAAGTGTTGGCTAGTACCGTACTAGAATTTTATATCATAGACATCTACAGAAGAATTTGTGGTAATGTGTACCACACAAGTCAGTGTGTATTCAGCGGGGCAGCAGTGTTCTTCCTGATGTTCATTTACTCCCAAACCGCTGTGTTGAGGCTTAGTCACAGAGTTAATAGCACGTAAGAGATAATAACACCATTGCCATCAGACCATGACCCAGTGAGAAGTATTAAAAGTTAAAAAAAGTATTAAAGAATAGTTCACCCAAAAGTGAAAAATCTGTCATCAGTTGCTGTTGAGGTGCAAAAATGGTCTGCACTTCTGTCCTGCTCTGCCAGAGCTCTCAGATCTTTTTTGTGCATGTTCATATAAATAGGAATGGTCAGATTTGACATCAGTGACATCAAAAGTCATCAGTTCTCGACTGAACGTAATTGACGTCAAACCTTACGCGACGTGTTATGACATTTAAAAAGATGCAGACATGAATGTAGTTTGAAAGCTGTGATGGAAGACAATTTTGGTGCTTTTTTGGGGAGTTTGTTTTTGGGTTGTTTATTCATTCAGGCCTGTAATATAATTGTATTTAGAAGAAAGATTTTAAGGAACATTACCATGGTAAATATAGTTTCTTAGCCTTTAACTATTATCAAAATTTAGTTAAGTATTAAAGTAAAATAAATTGCGGTGACAATTATTACAGTTTAAAATAGCTGTTTTCTATTTCTAAATACTTCTCAAAAGTAATTTTTTGTTGGATTTTTGTGGAAACAGTGATTTTGAAGCATTTTTTGTAACAATATAAAATTCTTTACTGTCAAAAAAAAATAAATAAATAAAATTACTGACCCCAGACTTTTGATTGGTAGTGTATATTACAGCAATACATTATCATTTTACAATAGCAACTGCTGCAGTATCTATAGTACTTTGTGTAAACTATGCTTACCATGGTGAATGTTTGTAAGGGCTTTAGTGTATCTCTTCATGAAGTAGTTTCAGAACAATCATAATATAAAATGTATTTCCCTTTTTTTCTCATTTCTCAGTCTTTGTTTTAAAATGTGTTTTTATATTAATGCAGTTCACTTGATAGCACTTCAAGAGTAGCTCTCTTTAATTAAAACCATATCTCACTAGGGGTCAAGAAACTCCAGTTTATTTACCGTTTTTATCTTTTAGATTTTTTTTCACCGTCTTGTTTTCTCCTATAACTCACATCTTAATTTCTAAAGCGTCTTTCCCACAAGCTTTGGCATATTCCCTTTAGAAGGTCTTGTGCCAAATTCAACGTTTTGAGGTTCCCACGTGTGGCTCCTCACATCAGAGCTCTTCACACCTCCTCTCGCCTCTCTGTCTCCTCTGGGGGTTTACAGCTGCTGTTTCTTCTGCCTCTGCTCTTGATCACATGAGGAGGTGAGGTCTTCATCGCAAAACCCAGCGGATGGCATGAAAAGAAATGTTGAAAGGTTCTAAGAAAGGCTGGATTGAATCCAGACCAGCTTTAAGGAGGCAGTTGAAGTCACACCCGGTGAGACTCTGCTGTATTGGGGTAAAACAATTCAAGGGAATATTAGAGCCATATTAATGTTATTCTTTATGTGTCTAAATACAAGCTCTAAGCCATTTGAGGCTTTATGTAACAATGATTTTTACAATGCTTACAGGCTGTTGGAAGGCTTATTGCTTCTATAAAATAACAGCAATAACACTGCACTCTTAAGAATAAAGGTTCTTTATTGGCATCCATGGTTCCATGAAGAACCTTTAACATCCACGGAATCTTTCCATTCCACAAAAGGTTCTTTAACAAGCTAAAGAACCTTTTTCCCACTGTAATGCTCTTCACTCTAAGAAAATGTGGTTCTTTTAAGAACTGCTCACTGAAAGGTTCTTCGGGAACCAAAAATTATTATTTTTTAAGGCATCACTGCCAAAACCCCTTTATTTTTAACAGTGTATAAATTGTTAATTAGTGTAAATTTAGATCATATTGAATACAGTATATACAGAGTTAAGGCATTAATGTAGAATTTCTGTTTGTGTATATTGCAGTGACTTTGAACATCCAATCAGAATTTAGAGGCAAGACTATCAACAACATTTATAATGAAGAAAGATTTGGGTTCAAGTCTCAGAGGTAGGTCATTTTATTGTGTATTTGTAAATGATACTGGTAAATACTGTATTTCTTGAAATTTATATTTGTGATTTTCTAGCAAACAGGAAGAGCTTTCAAGTCAGCATAAAATCAGAACTGACCCTCTTTAATTTTTAACATTCCTGGTCTTATTGTGAATGATTTATCAGTTCATGTTATTTCAAAGAAATTTTGTCTTTGTATTGTTTTATCAAAATGTAATAACTCTCAAGCTCTTACTTGTAAAACTTGTACTAAGTTGATGTTAATAAGAGCTTTTATTTTTTGAGACTTCATGTCAAATCCTCTCATTGAATATCCATTGACAAAACATCACATTATTGTACAAAATTGGGCTTTGAGTATGATTTTATGTTGACTTTATGACACTGTGATTTAAATAGCTCAGATCTAAAAAATGTTCCCTCTTGCAAACAACACACACAAATATTAGGTAAACAGATTTGTTGACTTATTTTGAAGGATTAGTTCTACAGTAGATGCTCTGTGACTCTTGGAGGATTGATAGATTTTCATCCCTTACTCTTCATTTGTAATCAGTGCAAACTATCAATCAAGTTTGTTACTAATATTAATTTAGATTAAACAGTGAAAGTCATTAACATGACTTCAACTGTCAACTCTTAAAAAAATGAGTGTGTGTGTGTTACGGCATATGGTTAATGGATTTGTGTACTTGAGTGTATGTAGCTAGGCTGTAATATGTTTGTGTGATTTATGAGCGGTTTGTGTAATGTGTGTGTGTGTGTTTGTTTGTTTGTCTATTGTCTAATAATGCGTATAACATGACATTGATCGATGTTTCAAACAATGATTCAGAGAATGCATTCTGCATTTTTTTAAATGAAAGGACTACTTTATTTATTTTATTTTATTTTATTAAGCAGTAGTCATTTGAGCCCTTAAGTTACATTGATTGGAATAGTGAATCAGTTTCTGAAAATACATTTTGAAGACATGTTAAAATAATTGCTACAGGTGAATTCAGTTCGATATCGAAAAACAGTGATAGCCACAGTGTTTCAGAGTTTAGTTTAATCTAGCACAACTCCAAGTGTTCAATATCTGCATTGAGGTGGAAACACTTGCCGTCAGTCAACACATTAACACATATTTTTGCTGTCAGGTTGCAGTTGCGTCTAGCATATAGCGGCTGGAAAGACAATGTATCCTATGCAGTGTAAAGAAAGTGACGGCCATTTCATGACCCCACTAACCCCGTGAAACTGATCTTGGAGTGACCGTTCGCTCTGAAGGACTCTTCATTTACAGGAGCTGCTATGATAACCTCTCCGTACGATACACCAAGGGCTGCTTTTTTTTTTTTTTCTCCTGAAGATTGGTTATTGATTTCTATTTTTTTCTGCCTGTACTGCTCACTCACCGATTTTGTTCACCCCTCCCCTTTGATGCGGCCCTCTCTCGCACTGACCGTACACGTCTGGTTTCGTCTGCTATCCCGTTGCATGAAATATACTAAAAATAATTTGCTGTGTCATCTGGCCAGCCCTCTGCTCATAAATAATGATCATTTCAGAAGTCAGCCCATTGAGCTCTGTAAAGCAATATTTTCTGAAGCATTTATTTCCCGTTTTCTCTGGACTGCTCTCATTTATCATGAGCTGCGCAGGTAGCGGCCGATTTCTCCATAGACGCAGACCGGCGATATTCTGCTCTCAGAAATTGTTGTCCCCTCACCATTGGCCTTATTTCAAGCTCAAGTCCAACATGAAATAGAAAAGCGTGTTTTTTCTCATGCCGGTCAGGTGTGAAACGAGGGAAACTAATGGCGGCTGCTGTGTTTTTCTCATTTTCACTTTCATCATTCATTCTTTTCATACTTTACACATTATCTTGATTCTTTCCCTCATTCTTTTGTTCATTCTTCATTCTTTCCTCATTCATTCACTCATCCATGATTCATTCATTCTTTTGCTCTTTCACAATTCTTTCTGTCATTCTTTCACTCTCTTCTCTTCTTTCTTTTTCACTTTCTTCTGTTCTTTCTTCAATCTTTCTTTCCTCATTCGTTTGCTCTTATGTCATTCAGTCAGTCAGTCAGTCAGTCAGTCAGTCTTGATTTTTTCCCTTCATTCTTTTGCACTATTTCCTGATTGATTTATTCTTTCTTTTGCTCTTTCTTTTGCTCTTTCTTTTGCTCTTTCTTTATTCTTTCTTTTGCTCTTTCTTTATTCTTTCTTTCTTTCTTTCTTTCTTTCTTTCTTTCTTTCTTTCTTTCTTTCATCATTCTTTTACTCCTTTTGACTCATTCATTCCTCATTCTTTTACTCTTTCATGATTTATTGTTTCCTCATTATTTTGGGATTCATTAATTCTTTCTTTTGATGTTTTAAAATTCTTTTGATATAATCCTTCATTTGCTCTTTTTTATTATTTCTATTGCTATTTTTTTTCTTGTTTCTTTGTCATTCTTTTTTTGTCTTGCACACTTTGATTCTTTTTTTCTTTTGCACTTACTTTCTCGTTTATTTTATTTATGTATTTATTTATTTATTGCTTTTTTTTTGCTCTTTGTTTTGCTTTTTTCTTTTGGTCTTTATTTCATGCTTTCTGGTGCTCTTTTTTAATTCGATCTTTCTGTTGCTCAGTTCTGTTGTTTCAGTCTTCAGACTTTTGCTTTTTGCTCCTTTCCTTCCTGATACCTCTCGTTTTTATTTTATTTATTTTCATTTTTTTTTTAAACAACAATGCAAAAAGGAACTGAAGGAAAATTCAGTTTCATCATGTTTTATCTTGTGGGCCAAACCGTGACCTTTTCCCACCCATAATATGAGCTTAAAATAATAAGTCACGTTTGGACGGAAATGAAAACAGAAACATTATTGTATGATCATATTATGCTTCTAATTCTCAGTCGCTGACCAGACATCAGGTCATCTGAGAGATGACCATCAATTGACATCTGGAGTCATTTTTGACGTTTGCCATGAAAAATCCCATCTATAACAATCACAATCAGTAAAAAATACCACAAAATCACATTTTGCATGACAGCTTTCACTTTCTACATATCTTTTTTTTTTTTTTTTTTTTTTTTTTTTTTAATTGTACAGATTATATTTTTTGCAGGTGCTTTTATCCAAAAGGATGAGAAAAAGCAATTTGTGAGACAGGTGCATAACATAATTAACAGTGCCACAGTTTTTAAAACCTTTTTTCTTCTTATCTTATTTCTTGTAATTCTAACTTTAAAAAATGATCATAAACTAAATAAAATGTTATAATGATTAAAATTTTGAATACATGTAGTACATGTTATATACTTTTTAAAAATGATGTGGAAATAAGTTGTGGCATATATAAAAGTCTATAATAGATGAGCTCAATATTCTATGCAAGTAACTATGGAAAGTAATTAGGGAATTGGGATAGAGAAGATGTAGCGGGGGATTTATTGTAAAGACTGTGTTGAGCCTCACAATAAGCTTTATGTGGTTATGTGATAGCACAGATGCTGAAGTTGAAGTAGGGCATTCAGATACAGTACCGCGGTTAGAAACGTCCCCTGGCAAATCCTCTCACATCTCTGTTTGACACACAGTAGGAGCCCACAACAACAACATGAGCCCTGGCATGCTAATTAACCGCTGAATGCTCCGTCTAATTGGGTGTTCAATAAAACATGAGGAAGGCTCTTAACGAGACGGAACGATCATTAGTAAAAAGTTGATTACATTGTGTTGATTAATACAATTACTAATGACCAGCAGTGTATGGAGAGCCTCAGATAGGATACAGTGTGGGAATAAATGCTGATGCTAGACTGTGTGTGTGTTTTTGTATGTGTATGTGTATGTGTATGTGTATGTGTATGTGTATGTGTGTGTGTGTGTGTGTGTATAGTGATTTTTGTAGTGTTTTTTTTTTTTTTTTGACACAAATAGTCTTGGCACACAATTAGCTAACTTTAAAACTTTAATACAAAACTATCTAATATTACCATTAATACCATTAATACTGCATTTTTGGTATGTAATGGTATAGTTATGGTTAATGGTTCAAAGTTCTCTCTTTTTTTCCGGTCTCTCACTTGAAACCAACACAGAAGTGACTTAAACTGTAATTCATTGACTGGCCGCTAGAGGCTGGCTGCAAAAAGGAGTCAATCCCATAAACTCCTCATGTTAAAATGCCCAACTTTACAGCAGAAAAAAAAAAAATGTTTACAGCCTGGTTGCCCTTCATGACAACTGTGAGGGGGGTGAATTTTTTTTATAGCTCATCGGTTTAAATTATATTGAGCCTTAAAGTTCTGCATAATTAAGAGCGTGGCCAGTTGAGTGACAGGTGGATTGCCGCTGCTGTCACCACTGGCGAACTAGGTGGGCGTGGTTTCAGCAACCAGCTCCGCCCACATCCCGCCTCTTTGCCCATTTTCGATTATCCAGGAGTGACGCGTGGTGACGCGCTTGCCAAGATGGCGACGGCCGACTCCACCTACTTTGGGCTTCAAAAACGCTCTTCAGAAACCTGCGGGTGACGTCACGGACACTACGTCCATGTTTTTTTTTTTTTACAGTCTATGGTATTAACTAATCATCTTTTTGCCTTCACTGGTTCATTTTGCCCTGCAGTGTGACATGAATTTTTAAAAGTACAAATATTCCATGTAGATTCCAATTAATATGAGTTTATAAAAGCTGCATGCATAATAATTATAAAATAATTAGTAAAAAGCTGTTTAAAATCACATTAGATGGAGTATAGCATATCACACCGCAGGACATGACAACTTTCCACATTATTTCATGTGGTGATTCAAAAAATGGCAGTACTTATGGGAGAAATGTCAGCACATAATTCATGCAGTTTGTTTTCTCAGCTCCGTGCACTCAGCGTACAGTCTTTTACAATCAGTTTTATGTTTCAGGTCAGCTACCGTTGTGGCAAAGCAATAGTTCATTTTCATCAGATTCAGTCCATCGTTCACATCTGTGTTTGCATGCATTCCTCCGTATCTTTCTCTGGTAGGGATGTGTATCATTCAGAATGGAATTGAGAGAACTTTTTAAATTCCAATTCAGTTCAGGAATTTGAAATCATTTTGAATTGTGGAATTGCAATTTGAATTTAAATGTAAGGTAGTAGATTTAAAATGAATTGAAAGTCAATAAGATTCATGTCTGATTGCAATTTTTAACTAGAAAAGCAAATTTTTGAATACAAATTATGAATGTTGGCTTGACAAAGTCTTGTTTGAAAGTTTTGGAAAAAATAATACTGTAGATAGAGAGGTGTCATCTACATTTTGTGGACCAGATTAGAACACGTTTCCCAGAATGCATCACCTGTGTTGAATTTCTTTTCATTTGAGGTATATTTATGCAAATGTTTTGTCACTCCGATTCAAATTCAGTCAACTTCCTGTGGGATGTGGCAAAATCTAATTTAAATTCACACTCATGAATTTAAAGGGAGTCAATTATTAAATTCTGAAATTTGCAGAAACTTGCTTTCTGGTTTGTTTTCTGATCTACCGTCCACTACTGATTCTAAAGAAAATTCAGTGCGGAAAAATGTGAATGTTGCCAACATTTTCCACAAATGTTTTTTCACTCAAAATCTGAGGTGTATAAGCTCAGATCAATGAGGCCTATGAGAAACAGTTCCAAAGACGAACACAAAACCCGTGCTAATTGAAAGAGAACAAGTTGACACAAAGATTGAATCCAAGATTTGTTAATAACACGGCATAATTTACAAGTTTTACAAGAATTTACAAGCAATTTTTAAAAGGTCAGTCATTTTTGATTGGGAACACCAAATTAGGTAATGGATTTTCAGCGCAGCACAAGTAAGCTAACTTTTGTGTTTATTGACATGCTGTTTGAAAACACAGCTGAAGTGTTACTTATATAATATACACATTTAAAACCCTTTTTATTGTTTTGACTTCTATTGGTAGGATTTGTACTTTAGTATGTGACTGTATGCATTTTTTTGGCTGCAAAGTGCTATTGAGGATATAGCCTTGTCATACATCTCAAGCAGGCATGTTCAGGTGACAGTAAGTTCTCTTAATACACACAACGATCTTGTCAGGAATAACGTATGACTGACAGACTGGCCTCGTTGTGCTGCTAAAGTATGCTTTGCCACACGGCTGGCTGAGGGCCCTCACCTTTCATCTGTCTACAGGCATCTTTAAATGGGAAAATAAAGTCTGGGCTCATTATACCCATGTCCTTGACAGCCCGATGACACCTTGAAGAGCATGTCACGCCAAAGTAGTTTTAATGGAGCTTAGTCTATCGAAAGATGCCGCATTTAGCCTGCTAGTGCAAAACCATTCATAGCAAAGACGCTAGTCTCCTCATAATGAGGCCGTAGCTCTCAGCGTCAGCGCAGACAGAGGAAATATGGATATGCGTATCAATAATTCATGTTATTGTCTGGTAGTATTGATTGCACTCTGTGGAGAGAAGATTCCTCAAACATGAAAGTCAATGAAGTTTCATTTAAAATTGAAGAGGAGAGTCAGTGGAGAAATGAATTATAATTCTATCTTTGGCTTTTTCATGGCTGAGGCGAGCTAATTTTGGGCTGTTTCTATATTTCTTGACAGAACAAACTCCCTCACGAGTCTCTTGAATGTCCTAAACTGAAGCCTTTATGGACTTAGACAAAGCATATGATATTGTGCACCATAAAGAACAAGTCAGTCGAAAAGCGATCTTTAAGCAAAAAGCGTTAGGGTTTCTTTTAACTCATAGAATATTTATGACCCTCTCATCAATACTAAAAGTTGCATGGTGGATTTTGAAACCTTTATGAAGTCTTCAGTTTTGTGTAAACACACTTATGAGTTGGTTTGAAATGATTGCTTGTACTTCGTCCATAAAAGATTCACAACTGCTTGCTTGTGATGTATTGATAATTTGTATTCGCTTGTATTTAACAGTGTCATGTTGCATTCACCATGACTGAACTACAGTACAGTGAACCTTTGACTATTCTGACTCACAAAACTTTTTTTGCCATGTGATTTTGTTGCTTGCCATATGGTTTTTTGCTGCCGCGTGTTTTGAGTTGGAGCTCCGTCAAGTTAATCCTAAATCACTAAATTACTGAAAGAATTATTACCTGTAGCAGAAGAACCGCTTCTCAATATTATTAACTCATCGTTATCTTTAGGTCACGTCCCAAAACCATTCAAGCTGGCGGTTATTAAGCATCTTATTAAGAAACCACAACTAGATCCTAGTGAACTGGTAAATTACAGACCCATTTCAAATCTTCCGTTTATGTCTAAAATTTTTGAAAAAGTTGTGTCTGCTCAATTGTGCTCCTTCTTGCAAAAAAATGATCTCTATGAAGAATTGTCAGGTTTCAGGCCCCACCATAGCACAGAAACTGCACTTGTTAAAATTACAAATGACTTGCTTCTTGCGTCAGACCAAGGCTGCATCTCATTGCTAGTTTTACTTGATCTTAGAGCTGCGTTCGACACTATAGATCATGACATACTCATAGATCGATTACAAAACTATACGGGTATTCAAGGGCAGGCTTTAAGATGGTTTAGATCCTACCTGTCCGATCGCTACCACTTTGTTTATTTAAATGGGGAGTCACCTCAGTTATCACCAGTAAAGTATGGAGTACCACAAGGATCTGTCCTAGGTCTTCTTCTATTTTCAATATACATGTTGTCCCTTGGTAATATTATTAGATAATACGGGTAGATAATAATGTTATGCTGATGATACTCAACTATATATCTCAACAAGACCAGATGAAACTTCTAAATTATCTAAGCTAACAGAGTGTGTTAAAAATGTAAAAAAATTGGATGACCAATAATTTTCTCTTATTAAATTCAGATAAGACAGAGATATTACTTATTGGACCAAAAAACAGTACACAGAATCTCTTTGGATTACAATTTGCATCTAGACGGATGTACTGTTACCTCTACAGTCAAAAATCTGGGTGTTATATTAGACAGCAACTTGTCTTTTGAAAATCATATTTCCCATGTTACAAAAACAGTATTCTTCCATCTTAGAAAAACTGACAAGCTATGAAACATGTTACCTGTTTCTGATGCAGAAAAGCTAATTCATGCATTCATGACCTCTAGACTGGACTATTGTAATGCACTGCTAGCTGGTTGTCCTGCATCTTCAATAAACAAGCTACAGGTAGTCCAAAATTCAGCGTCCTTACCAGGTCAAGAATATATGATCATATTACCCCAATTTTACTGTCTCTGCACTGGCTACCTATGAAGTTCCATATCAGTTACAAAATATTATTACTTACCTATAAGGCCCTTAATAGTTTAGCTCCTGTGTACCTAACTATTCTTCTACCACGCTACAATCCATCCCGCTCTCTAAGGTCGCAAAACTCTAGACTTTTGGTAGTACCTAGGATAGCAAAATCCACTAAAGGAGGTAGAGCTTTGTCACATTTGGCTCCCAAACTTTGGAATAGCCTACCTGATAACGTTCGGGGTTCAGACACACTATCTCTGTTTAAATCTATAGATTAAAGATGCATCTCTTTAGCCAAGCATTCTTCTAATGCATCTCATAATCTTGTACTGCAGTTATATCTGATCAAACGCACATTATTCTTTAGCTTAGGTTGAACAAATCATTTTTGCTTGGATGGAACAGCGGCTATGCTAATTATGTCTCTATTTGTTTCTCTGTTTCTGCCACGGAATTAACATCCCGTGGTAACTATGAATTACACAAACTTCAGTCTGGATCCAACCCTTAAATGATATGAGATGACCAAACACCTGAGAAGAGATGATGCCAACCCCTCAGAGGACCTCAGATGTTGCCAACCCTCAGACAACATACAGAATTACCAAATTTTGCCATATGTTAAATATATTAAGTTTCTACAATATATAAATATTGTAGAAACTTAATTTCCTGTAAAGCTGCTTTGCAACGATTTGTATCGTGAAAAGCGCTATACAAATAAACTTGAATTGAATTGAAAAAAACTGGATTTAACCTCAGTTCTTAATGTAATGCTTGGCTCAGCATTGTTATTTATTAATTCTGGCCTTTTTGCAAATTTAATTGAAAGGATGTGTTAGAGAATGACCGTAGGAAGTGTTGAATTTGAACTTTCAGTATTGCCCAAATAAGTGCCCTAAATAGTAGCTTAATGTAGTGGAATACTGTGCTGACCGCTGTTTTCATACCTACTAATGTAACATGGTCAGTCACGTTACTTGTCAGTTGGGTAAAAGCATCAATGTTATTTTAGCATCACTGAGAGACCATTATTGTTTACAGTTATTTTTTTTATGGATTAGTAACATTACCACTAAAACTTTAGTTTAAGTTTTAGTGTTTTTGCTTTTTAGTATTTTTTGCTTTTCATTTTTTTTGCTTTTGTATTTTCTCTTTTATCATTTTTATTAGGTTTTTTTTTTTTTTTTTTTTAACAAACCCAGCAATTGGGTTGTTTTCAACCAACGGTTGGGTTAAATGTTTAACCCAACCTTCTGGGTAGTAACCCAACCGCTGGGTCAAAACAACCCAATCGCTGGGTTTGTCCGTATTTTACCCAGTGCTGGGTTGTATTTAACCCAGCATTTTTTTAGAGTGTATAAATTTTAAGTTTATGTTTTATTTCACATAATGTTTATTTTATTTCAAGTAACAGATTTTTTTTTTTTTTTTTTTTTTTTTTTATATATAATATAAAGATATAATAACCCTGAAAAGCATGTGCATGTACTTTAGGAAGGAAAAAAAAAGGCAAGTATGTTGACTTGTTCAGTTACGAAAGCAAATGACTGGCAAATACCTATTAAATGCTAAAAGTGGTTCAACATTTTTAAGGCAGCATTGTTTGTATTATTTGCAGACACTCCCAGAATTGTACTGAGCTCAGTTAAAAAATAATAATAATAAAAAAAATTAAAAAAATACAAATTCACATTTTTCTCAAAACACTAAGCATTACAATCATTTTCACTGCTGGTAGTATGAAAATGTAAGATATGTTTCTTGACCAAATCAGCATATTGGAATGCGTAATGATACTGAAAATTCAACTTTGCTATATCAGAAATAAATAAATAAAATGGTTATTTAAATTTGTAATATTTTTTTTTCTTTTTTTTTGCTGTGTTTTCAAACAAATGCTGGCTTGGTGAGTGTAAAAGACTTCTTTAAAACCCTTGTGTGCTCCTCATTTGGGAGTCACACTCATGGTTTTCACGGTCAAAAGTGACCGGACACCTGAAATGTATTATTTTTTTTTCTTCAGTAAAATCAGTCTAATATATTTTTGTTCAATAATATTTTTTATTTTTTATTTTGTATTTTGAGAGAATTTTATGGTACTAATTAATATTTATGCAATAATTATTATCTAATTAATATATTATATAATTTTTTTTTCTAATTTTTTTTAAAATTATTTTTCAGTTTATGCAGTATTTCAGATGAAAATAGACACTAGGCCTTTAAAATCAAATTTTCAAAGAAATCAAAGAAAGAAAAAACATGCAATTTCATGGTGTAACCACTAGTTGCCTGTATAGGACTCTATAGAGAGGCTTGTGAATTTCCTAGTTGTTTTTAGACATAATTGTTTACTTTTATTAGGTTGTGGATATAAATGTATATTTAGGCATTCTCAAAGACTACTTTTTGTCAAGGTTTATTTATTTATTTATTTATTTATTTTTGTTTTTTATTTTTGCATTATTATAATTATATAGGTTATTATATAGGTTTTTCTGCATTATTATTACTACAGTCAACCCTGAACACAGAAAGCATTTTGTTACACAAAATATTAAAACTCTATAAAAAATATAACAAAAATGAACAGGAATGCTTTATCAGAGCCTAATCCTTCTGGGTCTGATCTGATTTCAACCTCTTATTTCAGTCTTCTAACTCATTTTGGCTATGTGGTTATAGCCATACCAATTTATTTGAGTGTGTATAGTTGTGTATGTGTGTGTCTGTGAGTGTGTGTGAGTGAGTGGATGTATCTGTTTTACACTCTTGATGTTTTAGAGTATAACCCATTCCTTGCTGTCCACTTTTTTACTGCATTGTAGTTGAATTATTGATTTTATTTTACATAGTTGCTGTGTTACAGGCACACCAGTTCATAGGGGTGTGTGTGTACGTGTGTGTGTGTGTGCGCGCGTGTGTGTGTGTGTGTGTGTGTGTGTGTGCGCGCGTGTGTGAGTGGATGTGTTGAGTTTGGACTCTAGATGTTTTAGAGTTTCACCCCTTCATTGCTGTGCAATTTTTTTCTGCATTGTTGGGGATTTGTAGTTTGTACACACAAACATTTTCTGTATTTTTTATTTTTTCCCCATTTCCCATTCATTTCCTATGGTCGGTCATTTTTGACCGAAGACCATGAGTGTGACTATTTTTTTTTTTTTACGACCACTTAGCGTTTTTCGAATCATGTCTTCAATTTTTTTGTGTGTTCACATACCAAGTGCCATAAAAGTCACAGAGTTTCGTACCATTCTGGTGAAGCTACGATTTTTAAAAATTCAAAATGTAAAATTCTCCGGTCAGAAATTACCGAAGACCGCACAAGGGTTAAAAACTTTAAAACAATACTTATACATATCACTTAAGTAAAATATAATACAAACTCCTGTTTATGTCTACTGTTGTTGTGGTTATAATGAGTCCCGTGCATTTTTTTTTTTTTTTTTTTTGTTTGTTTTAATCCCTGCCTTCAGAACAACCTAATTCAACTAAACCTGTTGAATTTGAGGGTGCTAGCCATCCATTGAGCAAATGGCTCTCCACTGTGGCAGGGCCTATATTTCGGCTGGGTTATTGATCACGGTCTCCTGTGAGATTAGCCGTATTACCCTCTCCCTAATTGGGACTTGCACTTTAAGTGGATCCCCGCAGAGGAGATTTAAAATTCCATTAACGCCGTTGACAGCCTCAGCTAGAGAACGAAGGCCAGGGTCTGATCATTGTCCAAACGTTTTCAAGGTAATTGATGATCAAAAATGAGCCTGTCGCAGCACAGTGATTGATGACACTAACAGGCTAATTACACACTTGGTTTTTTTTTCCCCCCCCATCCCTTGTCATTCTTATGAGAGAGACCAGTCTGGACTTTCATCCACAGCGAAAGCTACAGATGAAAAGGGATCATAACTTTCTCTCAGGTCACTAGACAAGAACATAAATGGTCTGGATTGAGCTTATTGATTCATGCATGGCAAAATGATGGGTGAACTAATCACAGTAGCTGTAGAACTCAAATCAGTAAAATAACACGGACGAGACACATCTGAAGTGACTTTCACGGTTCTTCAGGCTGTAGGCTCATCATCTGTCAGAAAAGTGAAGTTCAGTCAAATTATTAGCATTGGGAAATGAGAAACTGTTCTTATTCAGAACTGGTTCCATTAAGAAAAAAAAAATTAAGAATTAAATATCGTTTTGTCATAAGCAGCATTTTAAAGACAAAAAAAAATTGTATTTTTTTTTATGTATAGTTTATTTTATTGCATTTATGCCTCCTCTGAGCTGCAAACACACCTTTCACAATAATTGCATTAAATGTATGAACACATTTTTCAATATTTGTGCATATTAGTTCATGCTTTAGGTTTATGCTCATGAACTAACAATAAACCACATTTTTAACATGATTTACTCATTTTAATGTTAAAATAAAAATATGCTGTAGTTAATTCATTTTCATTCATAAAACATTCATGTAAAATAATGTTGAAATGTTGAAAATGTATTAGTATATGTATCATTAAAATTAACATAAAATTAATAAATGTTGTAAAAGTACTGTTTATTAGTTCATAATACCTTTAGCTACCTTTACATTTTTTATTTTGTTGAAATCAAAAATGTATTTTTGATTTTGTTAAATCAGTTGAAATCTAAAATGATCTCATCACATTTTGTTATCAGATGCTGCAAAGGGAATAAGAAATCTCATTCTTTTTTTCAAATACTTATTAAATGACAGGGGTATTATAACATAAGCAGCTATCAGGCTAAAGGCTAAATCTCTGTAAATGTGCAAAAAAGAATGAAAAGGCAGCTGGTGATCTGACTCAACTTTGTACTCTTTATTTCATTTATTTTATTTTTTTAGCTCTCTAACGCGTTCCGCGCTGGAAGGACTGCAGCTGTCTCTCGTAACCCGCCGGCTGTACTGTCTTTCTGTTCTGTGGCTCCAGTACGTAAGCTGTTGATTTGTTTTGTCGGTCGCTGTCTGTGGTCATGAGCGCTCTCTTCAGCTGACCAGTGTGTGCACAGAGACCTTGCCATCACGAATTTCTTTCTTCAATGTAGTAAGAGTGAATCATACCTTATTTTCACCTCTGCAGGGATGGAGACGCTGAGAGAAATATTGGGCCCACGCACAACTGCTTAGAAATGGAGAGTCAGGCTGTTAAAAACAATATAAAATCATAATTGACCCAATTTATTGCTTAATAAATCTCCCTTATGTTGTTGTGCATGATTCATCATGTTGTTCTTATATTTATATAGATTTTTAATTGTTTTAATGAAATTAGGGTTGGAAATCATTGTATTTTTTTAAACACCAGAAAAAACTAGTTGCTCTGATGATTCTTAAAGGTCCCATGAAATCAAAATTGAAGTTTTTTGGGTGTTTGTATCAATATGTTAGTCTTAAGGTTATCTGTATGCCAGTGTGCTCCAAAACAGTGACAAAATTCGCATTTAGAAGATATAAGCATTCAAAGCTTGCAGTTAGTCACTTCCGCCAAAACGGCTCAACGATTTTTTTGACGTCACATCGTACTTCATCTTCTCATCAAACTTTCTGTCCAATCAAATGCTCTCTAAAATTCGAAGCGCCCACCCCCTACACTTTAAATCGACGCAGATGCCGCGGCTGAGATCGGTCACTTGTTCACAGAATTAGTATTTTCTGTACAGTGAATGGCATGTAGTGCACTATATAGGGGACAGGGAACGATTCAGACAGTGTAAATATGCTTTCCATTGAGGAAAAAAATAAGTCTGGTTTCGCGCTGTGTCACACTAACCACCGCACCGCGCACACACTCTTCTCCAGTCCAGAGACACGATACACGGAGCCGATCACATGTGCGAGTCTGCGCAGACCACAATACGTATCGGACCTATTTGAATTCTACACAGAATGCTATATTTTATAGCAATATGGATGAGATTGTGGCTGTCATACCCTGTCAAATGTGGCTTTACGGAGCTCAACGGCTCTGAACGGCTTTAGCCAAGCTGTGATATAAACTAACGCTATTGGCTATTTTAAAAAGGGGCGGGGCTGCTTGATATGTCCCGCCCTATCTTCCTGTTTCAGTTAAAATGATGTCAACACATAGAATAACGCTGCGTGTTTCAAAGCATTTCAGGAGACCTTTAAATATCTACTAGAATTCTAATAGTACGGTGACCGCGAGGGGACTACTTCGGTTCACTTAATCTTGTCGTGGCCACGACATATTAACTTGTGGGAACGTGATATTATGCCATGGCCACGAGATATTAATTCGTGGGAACGTCATAATAACTCATGGGAATGTGATATTATGTCGTGGCCACAAGATCATTTTGTCGAGGTAACGACATTCTTATGTCGTGGCCTCAAGATATTATGTTGAGGGAACGACATCCATTTACATCACGAGTTGTAAACAAACCTGCGTGACCATAGCAACCTGGGATTATCAGAGATGGATAAAACATTTTTGTATTAACATTAAACATTTAAGTTATTATTTGTATATTATTATTATTATTATTATTATTATTATTATTATTATTATTATATTAACTTGTTAGGGCTATATTTTTATATGTATTTCATATAAACAAAATATTTTATTATTTCCCCTTTCAATTCGTGCATCGCTTTACCTAATTAACGTTCTGTATAAATATATTTGCCACTGTATATTTTGCAAATACTGTAAATGCCTGACAATTATGCCAATACTTTATGATTGTATTTATGCCCGTGTGTGATGATAAATAAGCGTGTTGTGTTTTCATTTACAAATGAAACTACGTGAATGATTCATTCCTCAACGAAACACTATAATGTTTATAATTAATAATTCGCAGAAATAAAATGAAATATATGTTAAATTCAAACTTTAAACTGCACTTACAGTAGGCTATAAATTTAGTCAGCATAATCAAAAATTTATTGGCATGTCGAGCATTTACAGTAGGCTATTATTTACAAAACTAGTCAGAACGTTATGTAAAGAGATAGAAATGAAGGGAAAAACTAATATAAAAATATAACAATATGCTAATAATAATAATAATAATAATAATAATAATAATAATATACAAATATTACGGAAAAAGATGATCAGTTAATGGACACAGCAATACTGGGATTTTTCTTGTAGGCCTATTTTATTTTATGTTCTTTATGTAACATTTATTCATGATAAACTTAATTTGAATGCTGTCTACATCGCATGCAATAGCCTACAGTCCGGTAGCCTAAGCCTATGGTTAATATAATAATTTAATAGCTAATGTAATCATTTCTATAATAATTAATACAATAATTACTTAATTCAAAATAAAATATTAATAAATCCATCTCTGATAATCCCGGGTTGCTATGGTGACACAGGTTTGTTTACGCATTAAACTCATGGCCACGACATATTATCACATTCCCAAGAGTTAATATATGACAAAATTAAGTGAACCGAAGACGTCCCCTTGCAGTCACCATATAATAGAATGTTCAATGGAACTAGAATTAAGTGGAATTCCTTAAGATTCCCATTCCTGTTTAAAATGATCTTCTTCAGGCTCTATCTCTGGTTAACATTATTGGCTAATAATGTTTCCATCTGATCATATGCCATTGGATAAAATTATGTTCCATTGAGGGTTATTATAGTAAACTAAAACCAAAACCATAAAAAAGTTACTTGAAACAAAATAAATGTTAACTGAAATATATAATATAAGCAAAACTTTTTTTTTTGTTTGTATAGACAATAAATAAATAAATAAATAAAAATTACCAAAATACTCAACAAAATTATTAAAGCTTCAGCTAAAATAAGAATGAAAGTGGGAAATACAAAAATAAAAACCAATTCAAAATATGAAACAAAACTATATCTTAATTATACTAAAATAACATTGGTTTTATACTTAATATACTGTTTCCCTCAGAAATATGTCACATGTACAACCCCAATTTCTTGAAAAGTTGGGACGTTTTGTAAAATGCAATAAAATCAAGAATCTGTGATTTGTTAATAAGATATACAGTATCTTGTTTAATGATTGAGCTTAAACAAGCTGTATTTGTCAACAAACAACAGGTAACATAAATTGACTTGATTTGATATTTCTGATCATAAAATATTGGTAAATATTTTACTTTTGAAATTTTATATTACAACATGGTTTGCTCTTTTGTGATAAATTGTTTACGTTTTTCTTCATTTTTGAATCGATAAAGGTAAAATTGTCTGATAATTTAATAAATATAGGTTGAGGTTCATAGTAGCTAAATTTAGAGCAATAAATAGTGTGTACTATATGTGTGTGAGAGAGAAGGCAAGAGAAGTGCTGGAGAGTGTCATTTCATCAATAATAATGTGTTTCAGTTCAAGGTAAATGCACATCTCTCGTCCGTCTACTATTGGACTCCTCCCTCGGGATCCTATCTAATCATAAAGGCTATATTACCATTCCTCTCTATCATTTCTGCAGAGCGGGGCCCTTTATATTAGTACTGAGAGCTAAATCTGTCTAACGTCTTTGACAGCAGAAAGCCAGGTTTCATTTAGAGCGGTGTTTCACTCTCCATTACATCCCGGACTCATGTGGTCTCCAAAAAACACAAAAAAATCATGTAGATGAGGTTTTGGAGAAGAAGTCTGGGTACTAAATGTGGGACGCAATGTATCATGTTCCCACAGGGAAAAATGTGGACAACTAGCTAAGTTTAAAGTGTTGTTGTAGTTTATTAATTTATGTTTATGAAAATTGTATTATATTGTAGGGTTTTTAGTTTGCTTTGTGAAGTTGTCACCATGATGCTGAAGTGTTTTGGATGGTTGCTTTGGGGTCGCTAAGGAGTTATGAGTGTTTTGAATATTACCATGTGTTTCCTGCTAAATAAACCATCCTAAGATGGTTTGCTGGTCTTTTGGCTGGTTCTAGAGGGGTTTGTGAACTTAAGGCCGGGAGACCAGCCTAAACCAGCTTGGACCAGCTCAAACCATCTAAGACTGGTTTAAGGTATTTTTTCCAGCAGGGTTTCTAGGAGTGTTCTGAATGATTGCTCACTGGTTAAGGTCACAATAGCCCAAATCTCTATGGCCACTTACACACTGTATACTTACAGGAGTGGCAACTGCATTTAAATAGGAAGTGAATCCCCTAAATTACAGTTTTTTGTTTGTACGGAACAAAACTCACTCTTGAAATTGTGATGACTGACAACACTGTATTTTTGAGTAATATTACAGTGAACAAATACTCACTATGTTCTGTGATTTTATTTTTGGAAGGTTGCTTTTTGCAAACCCTCTCTTCAGGGTTGCCATGCCCACTTAGTATAAGCATTGCTTATTAAGCTTCTTTGGGCTTGGCTCATAAAGCTATCCAGCTGATGGAGGTAATAAAGTATCAATAAAGTTAAAGGGTTACTCCACCCCAAAATGAAAATTTTGTCATTAATCACTTACCCGCATGTCGCTCCAAACCCGTAAAAGCTTCGTTTGTCTTCAGAATACAATTTAAGATATTTTAGATGAAAACCGGGAGGCTTGTGACTGTCCCATTGACTGCCTAGTAAATTTCATCTAAAATAAAATTGTGTTCCGAGGACAGACGAAGCTTTCACGGGTTTGCAACGACATGGGGGTAAGTGATTAATGACAATTTCCATTTTGGGGTGGAGTAACCCTTTAAGTAATAAAGATTTAGGTTGCAATATTTTGGAATGTAGCTTATTTCCAAGATAACGCCTTTGGCCAAGTTTATTATAGTTTATTACATGCTTGTTCTTATTTGCTGTTTGTTTTTTATAGCAAGATCTGGCAAGACTCAGTAGAAACATACCTCCTTTCCTTTGATTTCTTGCTTCACAACTCTGATACGCAATTAAATACGTCATTAACAACTAGTTGTTCAATTCGGTTTTGTACACACTGCACTGAATTTCTGCAAATGCAGTTAATGCTGCCTGCAATTTTCGAAGTCAGTTTGGTTGTACAATGCCGTTTTCACTCTCAAATTACTTTTAGCACTAAAAGGTGAACTGGCAGCTAAATTTAGCTGCAGTGTGTACATGGCCTTTGATAATCTTGTCTCTGGATATGACTCCAGTCCTTCAGTGTAAGTGTATAAGATTTTTGCCCATTTTATCATCCACCAAATGAAAGAATAGTGCATCAGACTTTGAGAAGTAATAGCTTGAGATACTTAAGATGAGGGCTTTCTTCAAAAAACCATTTAGCTAAAATCAAAGCAATAACCAAATGCCTTTCAAAACAGCAAATCTACAATCAGCACTTCCAGAGAAATTCCCATTGAAAGAAACAGAAAAAGGGAATCCATCATCACCCTTTTCATTTAATGAAAGATTGATATCTGTTTATTGAAAAGCGAAACACATCACACAGGTGCAGAATGCAGAACGGTGTGTTTTCTGGGTGATGACCCCTGGCTTACCTCAATCATAGGTGTCTGAGAGGAACATGGCTCTGCCACGAGTCGTCATGAATAAAACAGCCACGAACTGAAAAATTCATATGCTATGCAAGTAACTTTAACAGTCTTAGCACCATGACATGTCACAGCCTAATGAGTCTGAATGGGATTTTTGCACTTGTCTCTCTGCATTTGGATAGCGGCTGTCCTCTGTTGTCAGGGTCTCTGGGTCCCTGAAAGCTTTCTTGTGTCCTTCCTCGTTTCCTGTCACATGGCTGTGGCAAACCGACAGTTTTTAAAGGGAATGTGTCTAGCGTGAAGAAGCTGTATTGCGGTGATTTTAATTAAAGGCGATTTTTAAACTCAAACCCATCTGAACTAAACTTAAATGGTGATGGTAGTCACAGTAAATGGTTCTGTTATTGGTTACAGTTATTCTGGTATACAGTTATTGGTTCTGGTTTCTCTGTGGAAACTTATTACAGGTAGTAACCTGCAGTTTAGTTTTGCCTAAGGTTATTATAGTTTGTGGATCACCCCTGGTAAGATTTGAACGTATATAGAGAATGAATTAATTAAACATTATTTTATTTGTTTATAAAGTGCTGCATGGACTCATGCTTGTAGGCCAAATCCAGAAACGAGTTGTTTTAGCAGTTCCTGTTCCATCAACCTGAAGTCAGTGGGGTTTTTGAATGGGTTTTTGATTAAATGCCTGAAATAAGGTCACAAGCTCAAGATATTTTCACTTTTTTAACAACATAAAATGCGTCTATAATTGGTAATAAATATATCTAATTTGAAAAGGCAGTTGCTTACAAAATGGGTCTACAGAGACATTGTCATCATGCTGAACAGGTAAACTACTACTCGCTAGTCCACTTTCACAGCCTCGTTGTGTTTATAATCATACTTTTGCAAACTATTCTAAGTGAAATTGTGTTTTGAAAAATGCACTTTTCAATAAAGACTGAAGAGTTTTTGGAAGCTTTGCAATGATGAAGTTATTCATCCATGGTGTAGTCGGTTTATTTTATTTATTTCATAGAAGTTGTATTTATTCTAAATGTTGTCATAATGGCCAAAACACTTATGAATCATAATCCTTTGTTGGTCACAGAGCTTATTTTCTACAGTAATCTAAAGCCAATAGAAAACCCCTTTATTGTTATTTATTTTATTTTTATTTATTTTTTTTTTATGAAGAATTCAGCCTGAATTCTGTTTCACTTTTAGGAATTCTCAAGTTGCATTGTCCTTCTGTATTAAGATTTTGCCGTCGTCTTTGTTCGGTTTCTTCTTATTCAGTGATAAATTATTAAAGAACCTCTCCCAATCCCCTAATACACAATATGACTTTATTTCATAAAACTGTAATAGCATGAATAGCCTTGGGGGATGAGTGCTGTATAAAGTGTCTAATCTCTTTGACCGGTCAGTCTAACCTCTTACTGACAATAAGTTTTTTTTTTTTTTAAATGCATTATTATCCAAGTGATAGCAGTTAATACCTTCTTTTTTGACATGACTATGCCCTCTTTATGTCCACACAAACAAGACAAAATTGAATTTGTTCTCTGATTGACAGGTGCATTAGAGACCGAAGGGGGGTGGATCTCTCTTACCTGTCAGGAAAAAGCGCTCCAAGGAGAAGTCAATACTCTCAATGCATTATAGAAGAGCGTTTCTTTTCTTAATACATCTGCGGGAAACCACACACAGCTCAAGGTACAGCTGCTCAAAATATCAGCATGAAAGATCACAGAAGGAACCTTTAAGGCCATGAGGGTTTGCTTTCAGCTGTCACCTGATCTCCTATGATTTCATGTTTCATGTTCATTGTATAGTTTAATGTTTCAATACTTTGTGGTCAGTAGGATTATTTAATGTTTTTATTAAAGATGTCTCATATGCTCTCCAGGGCTGAATTTAATTGATCAAAAATGCTGTTTTAAAATCCTAATATACCCTGACATATTGTTGATTTGACGTTGTTAGCTTGCGTCCGTCTTGAGACAAACAGCTGAGACATGCTGAAACATTAAAGGTCAGTTATTAATTGCCATGTGCCGCAGGAGGGATCTGCCAAACAGAGATTTCACCTCCAGTAGTAATGCTTTCCACTGCCAGGTCACATCAGCCTGTGTCTGTTAAACTTCTCCTGGAATATTCACCTCTCTTCCAGAGTCAATCAGAATACACACCATTTACACTCGTTACTGCCCATAAGATGGCATGTCAACCAGTCTATACAGGCCTGGAATAAATAGACACAGCCCAAGGAGTCGTCATTTAAGTGTATGCGTGTATGTTTTTGATGACCCATGCATTCAGTAGCTTCTGAATTCAACACAACTCGTGCACATTAGACACAGATGCATGGGAAAATACCCTCAGGATGTGTGAATGCATGTGCTTGCCCTCTGAGCCCTCGTTTAAAACGGCCTATTAGATGATTAAACCTTGTAAAAGGGGAAGAATTCAATGTTTGCTACACTATTTACAGCATATATAGATATTTTTATATATAGATATGCACAGGTGAAAAGGCTGTAGTTTAAGATAGCGAGAGAAAATCAGAGGAGAGTCTGTCGGTGTAAGGTCAACTGTGTTTTAATGACCACACATGGTAAATTTGCTGCAGAATCTGTGTGAACTGCATTAATGAGGCCACAGCTATAATCTCTTTCTATCATAACCTCAGAGGAAAATAACCAGTAGATTCAGCACTGCCTGCATTTGAGAACAGTAAACTTATTTATTACTTGGTTTGTTTATCGCTCAGTAAATTGTAAATGTTTAAGTTATGAAAACTACTATAACTTGTGTCAGCCTCACTAGTTTTATCTGATTGGCTTGTCTTATTCTGCAATTTTTTTGTGTACTCCACAAAAATAAATAAATAAATAAATAAATAAATGTATATATATTTTATGTATATATATATATATATATATATATATATATATATATATATATATATATATATACTATTAACAGTTTAGATAGTTTAAGCTTGAAACAAGAAACTATTTGCTTATTGGTCAGAAAAGAAAAATTCATTACACACAAAAATGCAAAATTCATTACATTTCTCCAATTACAAGACAAAATGTTTTATGTAATTTTTCTTTTCAAGTAAATGATGTACCTTGTTTTAAAATGTAAAAATACCTTTTACTGTATGTTTTCGATTCACTAAACAGAATTGTGATATTAGAGACATTCTTTCAGGAATCTGACTATACTTAAGTTGCAGTGTATGTTTTTGATTCACTGTAAATAACTGACTTTTAAAAAATATTTTGCTCTGAAATCATACTATAGTAGTTGCACTGGATACTTTTGATTCCCTAAAAAGAGCCAAATCTTTAAAATCATTCATTCAGGAATCAGACTATACCAGTTGTCCTGGTATTTTTTGAATAGCTAAAAAGACACAACTCATTAGAATAATTTATTCAGGAATCACGCTAACTGGGTAGCACTGTATTTTTTTTTTTTTAATTCACTAAACATAATCACTATCATAATTGCTACAAATTAATTCTCATAATTTTAAATTTATTATCACAATATTTAGTCTATTCTCATCATTTTGACTTTATTCTCAAAATATTTTGACTTTATTCTTGTAATTTCGACTTTATTCTCATATTGCTATGACTTCATTCTTGTACATTTGACTTTTGTCTCAAAATATTACGACTTTAATCTTGTAATATTATTTTATTTTATTTTTTTAACGTGGCACTAAAATGCCATCATAATAAATAAGACAAGAACATTGAGCTCGTAAATTAATGAGAATGCTATCGGTTAGCTTTTCAGGTATCATAGACGTCTTTCTTTTCACCTGACTGATGAAAAGTATATCATATAAAAAACCGTATGAGCAACTACCCAAAATCTCATATAAACCACATAGCAAGGTTTTAAAGGGATACTCCACCCCAAAATTAAAATTGTCATTAATCACTTGTCGTTCCAAACCCGTAAAAGCTTCGTTCGTCGTCGGAACACAATTTAAGATATTTTGGATGAAAACCGGGAGGCTTGTGACTGTCCCATTGACTGCCAAGTAAATTACACTGTCAAGACACAGAAAAGTATAAAAAACATAGTCAAAATAGTCCATCTGCCATCAGTGGTTCAATCTGAATTTTATGAAGCGATGAGAATACTTTTTGTATGCAAAGAAAATAAAAATAACGAGGGGGTAAGTGATTAATGACAAAATTTTCATTTTGTGGTGGAGTATCCCTTAAACAACCGTTCAGAACACGTAAGTAATTGCATAGCAACTTCCGCATAGCAACTTTAAAAATGTTCACAGAAACACCTGCACCATTAATTTGAGCAAGTTTTCACTTTGTTGCGTGCTAAGAATAAAGCAAACTGTGTCTGATCAATTTTCATGTAGATCAGGTGGCTTCTTCCTGTCTGAGTGGGCGATTCTTGGCCAGTATAAGCTGCAGACTAATCAGCGAGACAAATCTTAATCTCACAGGTCACCAGTTTGTAGTATTGATGATGGTATAGTCTATAAAGAGACTAGAGAGTGTATAAAGCTGTGTTTATTAGCAGTAGTCCTCTATACTTGTGGTGTTCTCACTATCTCTCTCTTTCTCTTCCCTTCAGTCCGTGTGGTTCCCCACAAGGATGGAAAACCCTTCAGCTACTAATTATTCCAGTCAGCTGTCAAACATATGATGGAATTGCAGACAAATCTCAGATGCTTTGATTATGTTCACGCCTAGCCTCATTCACGCTGGGATTATCAGGTTCCTCGTCGTAAACCCGCCTGAAAGTGAAGTCGAGAAAGAGAAAGCGAGAAATAAAACGAGGGAAGACGAGCGAGAGAGAACAAGAGCGGAGAGCACATCATATTTCCAACGGCTGCTAAATATGACCACATTAATTATAGATTTCTCAGCCTCACACATTTTTCTCCCGGAGGTATTTTTAGAAAAGAGTGAGAGATGTATTATTTCTTTAAGCGTGCTGACAGGTGTCGGGGGAATATAGACATGTTCGTAGAGTAGTCAGCCCGCCGTGCCACGTCTGTTCGCCGGTTAGGTCGGACAAGTATCTAATTAAATCAATCTAAGTCTTTATAATCACAGGTTTTTCGTTTCAGCAGGCATCAGTCATCCCAGATAAGCACACAGTGAAATATAAGACTACCTAGAGAAGGAGGAGGTGACGAGGATTGGCAAGATAAGGAGAGGGAGAGAGAGAGATAGGCCTGTCCCAAATGCCACTTCCAGTCCTTGATGTCCTCTACCGAGTCCACACTTTGGTGACGTAATGCCACATAGACTTTTATCCTTTGTATTTAAATACTAGTATTAAATTATAATAATAATAATAATTTTTTCACCACTTACAAAATCCATGATGTGTTTCTTTAACTAGTCATTGCCATTTAATCAACCAGTCAATACGACATTTAGTTGAAAGCAGTCTCCGACTCAGAATATTTGTTGTTGTTTTTATTCACTGAACCGAACCAGCTCCTTAGAATCTTTTGTTATGGAATCTGATTGCACTGGTTAGCTGTATGTTTTTGATTCACTAAAAAGAATCATTCAGCATTCGGACTATACTAGTTGCACTGTATGTTATTAATTGATAAAAATAACTCATAAAATGTTTCGTTAGAATCATTCATTCTGGAAACAGACTACACTGATTGTGCTGTACGTTTTTGATTCACTAAAATGAAGAGACTCATTAAAATCAGTTGTTATGGAATCAGACTTCAGTATATAAGTTGCATTGTATGTTTTTAGTTCACTAAAAAGGACTGACTCATTAGAGTCATTCTTTCTAGAATCAGAGTAAACTGGTTTTGGTGTACGTTTTTGATTCAGTAAAAGAACAAACTTATTAAAATAGCTCATTTGGAAACCAGATGGGTAGCACTGTATTCATTAAAAAGAACAGATTCATTAATTCCAGAATCAGACTAAACAAATTGTTCTGTATGTTTACTGTATGTATGAGTTTGATTCACTAAAAAGAAGCGATTCATTAGAGTAATTTATTCGGATTAGACTACATGGGTAGTGCTGTATGTTTCCGAGTCACAAGAAAAGAACTGATTCTTTCCGCAATCATACTTCACAGGTAGTTCTATGTTTTTGATTCACTAAACAGAACTGACTATCTAATAGAAATATTTGTTCGGGAATCAGACTATTCCAGTTGCACTGTTTTTGATTCACTAAAAAGAGGTGTTGGAACAAGTAGCATGACAATGTTTGAGCATGTTCATATTACTTTAATTATGCTTTGATCCCTTTGCCCATAACCTCAGGCACTCCTCTCATTCAGAATGTTTTAATGAAAATTATTAGATTGTAATCAGCTGTCTCTTCTGCTACATTTTCACGTTACTGTTGTGCTGTAGTCCACTTTAAAGCCTCTAGCAGTGTGGACTCAGAAAAAGGGAACATTGAGCACCATTCTGAATCTAAACGACTAAAGGGAGTCTTGTGGACTCAATACGCATACACAAATCTGCATCAAGTGTGCCGTTAGGGCCTAATAGTGAGATAATGAGCCCACCATTTTGACTCAGACCTTCCAGCACACTTGTTCAAACTTCCCTCTCATGTTCGCATTACTCTGATTATGCTTAATTCACAATGACGGATCACTTTCCAGTGACCTCAAATGCAATAATAGACTCTTCCGACAGGCTTTTAAGTAAACAAAGCAGGGACCTACACATCTGTTGCACATAATTACCCATTAGGGGTATTACGCTGAACAGAGCTAATAACACAGAGATTTCATTAGCCGCATCTACCAGGGCTTTCCTGTATGCAGGGACTCTCTCTCCCAACTCTGACAGATGCTATCATGTCATTAGAGACCCTTCAGGAATCAAATCAGCTCCCAGAGTCATTTTCTTAATGCCTGAATGAAATTAAAATACGTCTGCGTGGTAATTTAGGAATGTGGAAAGAAATGGTGATGAATTTTCGTAGAGGAGAACGTCCTCTGTTTCTCGCTTTCACCTTGAGCGGTTTTCTTAGCGGACAAAGAGTATTTTGTCTCTGGCGCAGGGTGATCAATATCCTGACATGCAGGAAAGAAAAACAGGGGTGACATCCTCTCAAAGGAGAGATACGATAACGACGCTCGTCTCCAGCTCGCTCTATCCAATCCAGCATGATTCCCTGTGTTCTTTGAAGCCTGATCTCTCTGTCGCTCTCTAACTTCCTTCGTCTTATTTATTCCCTCTTCTTTTGTTTCCCCTGAAGCCCGATCCAGGCAGATCATATCCAGTGATCATCCAAGGTGACATTGATTTGATTGGACTCTCGCGAGCGCTCTGCTTCTGTTACAGGGCGATGGGCCTCCATCCCAGAAGTTGTTTCTCTCTCTGACAGACACACGCTGATGAACGGGAACGGCTGTATAAGACAAATCCACCATGTCGTGAGATAAAGAGATAACCGGCTTGCAGGGGAATCTGTCTTTCCACCCGTAGGTCCAGAGGCATCCGTCAGAGCCAGAAATGCAATCGAGGACGATTCGTAGAATCTCGCTGACCTTCTAAAGCATGACCTTTGACCCTCCCCTGGCAGGGATGGATATAGAAAGGTGAACAAAAACTTTTCAACAGCTTTTTCCTCTCAAATCCTGTTATTCTTATCAATTTAAAGACAACATGAAATCAAAGTTATTTATTTATTTATGAATGAATGTTAGTACTGTCTCTGATTCTGCAGTTCAAAATTCAAAGCCACTCATGAATGACTTTAAATCTTTTTAATAGGACATTCTATATTATTTCTCTTTATTCTATATTAATTCTGTATTAATAAAATTTGCCTTGCTGCCAAACACCCTGTAGTTAGGGTAATGAACTTGAATAACAAATATATTAAATTTAAATAATAATGTATTAAATCATTAAAAATAATTTAATTTAATTTAAAATTATTATATAAATAATTATAAAAAATATAAATAAATAAATCTGAAATAATATTGTGAACGTAACACTTTAGTATAGGGACCAGTTCTCACGATTAACTAGTTGCTTATTAGCATGCCTATTATTAACATATTGGCTGTTTATTAGTACTTATAAAGCACATATTCATATTCTACATCCCTAATCATACCCAATACCTAAACTTAACAACTACCTTACTAACTATTAATAAGCAGCAAATTAGTAGTTTATTGAGGCAAAAGTCATAGTTAATGGTGTGTTAATAGCAAGAATTGGACCTTAAAATAAAGTGTGACCATTGTGAATTATTATTAGTAAATAAATATGATGCTTGCTGAATATATGACTTTTGATTCTTACAGCCAAACCACTTGCTGCATCTGAATAACAATAAGAACAAGCCAATACAGTGCATAACTGCTGTAATGTAAACTAAATACTAGTTATTGGCTATTTCAAAAAACAAGGAACAAGGCATTTGTTTTTGCTCATTTTAAAAGGAAATACTGTAGGATCTTAATATTTTAATCAGAAATACATTAACACAGAAAAACTGCACTTGTCAGGCCATTTTATGTTCTTTTCAACTATCTGTGGAAAAGAAAACTGAAAAAAAACAAAAAACAAAAACAAGTCATTTATCTCTCTCATGCCTTTTTACATTTTTTGTGCGTATATTACCTCTGTAATTCATCCATGCTGAGTGAAGTCCTGAAACAAATGCTCCAAACATTGTGTTCAGTTATTACTCCCATAAATAAAACCGATATGTGTTTTTGCTGCATAGTGAGGGGCATTTGGAGAGAAATACGTATTATTCATCTGTGTTACTGTGTGACAGTCAGGAAACGCAGGCGTAAGAAAGTCTGTGTGCATAACAGAGAGGTTTTCTTTGGCGTCACAAACTGCTCTCTGGCGACGAGACAGCAAGAACAGCAGTTCATCAAAACAAGCTGTTTTTGGAGGCTTTGTTTTTGCTGACAGTGATCTATAATATTATCTATGCTGGTTGAGTTTCACAAAATTACAGAATCTGTTACTTCAATGCTCATTTCAAAGATGTCTGAAAAATCTTTTAACCACTAATTGTTCCAAGGCACATTCCTTGTCGTAGCTGTCGTAGTGTAATGGAGGGTGTGCTATTCATTAGTCGCAGGTTCAATTCCAGGTTTGTTTGGCCCACATATTGTGCTCTCTCATAGGTGTGAATTCGCTAAGAATGAATTACGCCCAATACGTTTTTGCATGCGTTTAGGAGAGTTTTATGTAAATTAGGTAATGGCTCAAAAGCGCCCTGTGTTATAGATGTCATTTGCACGGTGAGGGTTCTGATATTGCTTTGCATCATAGGGCCTGGTTATACCAGACTGTGATTATACTGCATTTAGGGCCTGGTTATCCCTTTAACTGATATCGCTACCGTGCGGTTGAGCTTACTTTGATAGAGAATAAATCTATCAAAAGGAAGAGATGAGAGAGCAATCTTTCCACAGCTGTACTGCCCCATCTCTGTGTCTGCTGTTGCCATGGGGGGTTTGGGTATTTCCAGTTTTCAAGTGACATCAGCAGTTTACAAACTTCAGTCAGTCACACTGAAGATAGAATGGTGCTGGTCAGTCATCAGATAATAGGGTCAAACAAACAATCAAGGAAGTAGGGATGAAACCATAATGTTGTTGTAAATAGGGTAGGGGGTAAAGAACAGAAATATAGCAAAATATATGAGAAATGCAAAAATGTTTATTTACCATAATTATCCAAAATCTTGCGTGACCGTACGGTTGATATGTCTGTAAAAGACATCATATAGCATATATTTTGCCATTCGGCTATATATAGCAGGCCGCTTAAATATATTATACAGATGCTTAAATTTAATTTTTTATCTTTGTGGACCCTGAAGGTTATGAAATGTATCCAAAATACTAATAAAGTTAAAGGAATGTTTATTATTGGAAAATAACTCCTGAAATAGTTCTCTGAATTTAAATCGAGATTTACCATGGATTGACAGCTCAACCGTATGGTAGAGTTTTATATAAAACATAAATTTAAAAAAAAAAAAAGTGTATTATTAGGCTATTTATTAGATGTCTACTAATAAAAATTTGAAGTTAAATCATTTTTCTCATTATTTCCTTTTAGGAGTGAAGGTTATTATACTAGATTGTTGTTGGTTAGTGAAGTAGCATGAATTCGAACTGAAATATATCACGTGCAAATGTGTTTGTTCTATAAATGTCTTTGCGAGAAGCATTTAAGCTTCAGCATGCTGTTCAGGTGGCTTAATGGTTACATACCCAGTGTGATCTCATTAGAATTTGCAGTTAATCGCCTTTAAGGTGTGATTGTAGCACCTTATATTTATTTGTTTTTATTTACATTTAGACATAGACACTGATATGTACAATATCAAATAAATAAGATGTCAAATTTATTCTATGACGTCAATTTGTTATAAATAAAACCAATGCATTGAAGGACTTCGGAACATTATCTTGTTTTACATAATGGATTTCTGCAGGTCTTAAAAAAATCTTAATTCACCCTTCTTCAAATTAAGGCCTAAAAAGGGTGTTAAATTGAAGTGGAAAGTCTTAAATTCATATATTCATGACATTAATTGTTGCATACTCTGCAAAGAATGAATATCTTCAAAGAATGAATATCTTCACATCTTTTTTTTTTTTTTGTCCTTTGTTCCAGTTTATATATTAGAATATCCTTAAGATGCTAAATGAACATAGCTGAAGTCTTGTTTTCTGATAAATTGAACAAAATGGAATGAGTTTATTCTTAAAACAAGAACAATATCTGTCAGTGGGGTTTGAAAGTGTTTTTCTTTGAATTAAGTATGATTTTTCTGACCCTATAGGTACTTGTTCTCATTTTAATTTTAAACTTGCTTCATTTTGATCAATATCACACAAAACAAATTTCTGTCATTTTACTTCTCAGTGTATCTTGATTTAAAAATCTTTAGACATTTGCACTGGAAAACAAGACAAAAATACTGAGGAAGAACATCGCTTTTTTTGCAATTTGATCAGAAGGTAAAGTAAAAGTACTGTACCAGAAGATACAATAAAAGTTCCATATTCTGGTTAAGCTTTTTTAAATTCAAAATCAATAGTTTAATCTGTTGTATTTTCAAATTGCTTAATTTTTCAATTATTACTTAATTTTTCTTTAATGGTCTTTAAAAAAAAAATCTTAAATTTACCTTCACAAAACCTGCAGAAACCCTGTACATATGTAAACTCTAATTATCCACACAGTCATATTGCACGTATCAGCACATGCATTTGGCTTTTATTCAAAGCGACCTCCAGTGCATTCAGAGGATGCATTTTATCAGTTTTATGCTTTCCCTGGGAATCCAACCCATGGCCTTGGCGTTATTAGTGCCATGCTCTACTGTTTGGTTATTTAATGTAATGCACTTAACATATAAATGTATTTTATGTAAAAATATATATGAATACTAATGAGATTATATAGATGGATCATGGTTCCTATCTTGCACAACAGAAAAAAGGGTTTCCCAGGATGCTTGTTCTAGACATGTGACCTCACAATGGCATAGTCACTGTACATAGATTACCATATATCCACAGTAAAAGAGTATTGAATTTAATTCATGACTTCTCAGAGCCATGTAGTACATGCTTCATCGACAGAGAAGTGTTTCATAATGGGACACAGGTTGTTATTCACACCCCTGCGCTGAAATATTCTTTACAGCCTCCTGTAAATACATTACAGATGCAATTTCATGCTCACAAAAGGGGGGAAATGATTAAAATCATAAATGTGGCAAAATGATACATGATGGCTGTGGGGGAAATTTTCTGAATAGAACGAACAGGCAATCCACATGTTTCAATAGAAATGTTTAGGTTCAAAACAACTTATTGCTTATCTGCTCTATTGACAACAGGTTGTTGATCGCCACAGAAAATGATTTCGACTTTTCCCTCAGTTCGTATATAATTGTGTTTACAGTAATGCACTTGGAAGTCACAATTGAAGTCTATGAGGAGAGACATTCCAAAGGGTTTAAAAGCAGACATGTATAGCTTATATTTTGGTGCTAATATGGGTTCTTGCACAGAAAAGTGATATTTGAGCTATGAAGTTGTATAAATGATCCTTTTAGCAGGACTACTTTTATAGACAGATAGACTTTTGGTCACTGACTTTAGCTCATTTTTATTCTGGAACAATTTTTCCTCATTAATTTCCTCGATTATACATTCAAAGTCATGAGCCAAGCTAACCAGCTCTGAGATAAACACTGTATCTTTATGAACATTTGATGGAAAAATAAGAAAATCAGGGAAAAAAGAGACAAAGATGCAAGACTGTTTTATGAGGGAATGAAGTACAGGCATTGCAAATCACAGACAGACATACAAATTACATAAATAAAACTTGTACAATAAAAAACCTTTGATTTTAGTGATTTTAGTCAACATAATTTCTGCAGTCTTCAGTGAAAATGATCCTTCAGAAATCTTTTTGCTCATGAAACATTTCTTAAAAATGTCAATGCTGAAAACAGATTGTGCTGCTTAATATTTTAGCGGAAACTGTGATTGATTCTTTTGAAATAGAAATCTTTTGGAATATTATAAGTGTCTTTACTGTCACTTTTAGTCAATTTAATATGTTCTTGCAGAAAAAAAAGTATTAATTTTTAATCCCAAATATTTCAACAGTGGTGTAGGAATGTCTTGTCTCATAAACTTCCACTGTGCTGTACTGTAAACAAATTTTTCTTGTTTTTACAAACTGAGGGGTGAGTGAAAGTGTTTTCTGTAGTAATTGACAGAAATGTCACAGAAACCGTTAGCAGAGCTTAACTTGTATTGAATCCAGAACATTCCCTTAACTTCTAAAACAGTTGCTCATGGTTTGAAGGTTTGTAGAAAAGTTAAAGAGCACTAGTTTCATGGATTATTCACACTCACACTTGAACTCTAACTCTTGCATTATTTAGATTATCCAATTAAAGAAATACTGTTCCTCTGCTAGATGAGAAACAACCAGCAGCTGTAAGAGTATCTAAACCCCCCCCCACACACACACCATCCGTCAGCTCTCAACAATAAAACAAAGTGTTGTTTTTAAAAGTCTAAAAATGTCCATTTTAGCTTCAACATCAGGACACGAACTGTGCCGAATATTTACTTTCCATCGAATGCATCTGTCCACTCTTCAACTGAGCACAGACCCCCAGTGTTTCTGTGTTTGTGCATATGATTGTCTTTGACCCTGACTGCTGACAGCACTGTTTTTTTCTGCTTTCAGCCATTGTTTTTATGCCAAACCTGTCCACCAAATGCACACAGATGAACGCTGAGAGAACGGCCAGCTTTTACAAAGGTAACGACTGAATACAGGCGAATGATGCTCAGCCTCCTCATAAATGTATTCAAAACATAACCTAAAGCAATGATTAACTATGGTGGTAAAGCTACTAAAGCAATAGGATTGATTAGGTTGACCAATATTTCCATTTATTCATTGACATTATTCATTTAGTAGATGCTTTTGTCCAAAGCAAGACAAGGCAAGCAATCTGTCATAAAAGGCAACAGTATTTGTACACAGTGATGTTTAGAATATACAGTAAGTGAGATTTTATATATATATATATATATATATATATATATATATATATATATATATATATATATATATATATATATATATATATATATATATAATTTTATTATATATATATATTTTTTAATTAATATTTATTTTAATTAATAATAACAATATTATACACATCAGCATCCCTGGAAACCTCAGGTGCCGTCATTGGTTCCCTGCCAAATTTGTTCTAAAGTTTCTTGTTAAAGGAATAGTTGACCCATAAAAAAATATTTGCTGAAAATGTACTTACCCTCGGGCCATCCAAGATGTAGATGAGTTTGTTTCTTCATCTGAACAGATTTGGAGAACTTTAGCATTGCATTGCTTGCTCACCAATGGATCCTCTGCAGTGAATGGGTGCCGTCAGAATGAGAGTCCAAACAGCTGATAAAACATCTGTAATCCACAAGTAATCCACAAGGCTCCAGTGATGTGAAAAGCTGTGCGTTTGTAATAAACAAATCCATCAGTTGAGTTTTTAATTTCAAACCATTGTTTCTGGCTAAAATACAAGTCCTCTGCCCATAATATTTCTTTCTTAGGTGAATCAAGAGAGAAATATGCACAGATCAAGCACCACTTACAAGTGAAAACAGTCCAAAACATGTTCTAAAGAAATGTCTTGGTAGGTTTTGGTGTGAGAAGACAACAGGGGATGGACTTTTTCACTGGAGGAAGCGTTATTATGGATTATGGACTTGTGGATTATTGTGATGTTTTTATCAGCTGTTTGGACTCTCATTCTGACGGCACCCATTCACTGCAGAGGATCCACTGGTGAGCAATTGATGTAAATATCCAAATATGTTCTGATGGAGAAACCATCTTAAATACATCTTGGATGGCTTGAGGGTGAGTACATTTTAGTAAATTTTCACTTTAAGGTGAACAATTCTATTAAAACTAGGCTGAGATCTTAATATGAAACTGCATATTCAGAGTATAAGTTTGCTTTTATTATCGTTAATGCGTCATCAGGACAAAAACTGATCATTTTGATTCCTATTTGATACTCATTTGTTTTTAGTCCCTATGTGGAGTGATGTTAAAAGTGCATTCTGAGCATTTGTGTTTTGAACATACATTTAAACTCCACCAGAATATAAATTGTCTGCACATATTGTGCATTGGATTGTTTTCCTTTTGAAGAGTGAAACGTTTTGAGCGTCTGCATGGCGTCCCATGAATTGTTGTTTGAAATGAGAGCATGTGTTATTTTACATGCTGCGGGACAGACAGTGGATTTTTTTTAAACATCCATTTCCCTCAGAGTCTGAGCGATTATTATCAACAACTTCCCCTCTAACTGACCACAATTTTCCTTGGAGGCTAGAAGGAAGATTTTAAAAGCAGCCTATTTTCCCCATACACACAGACAAGGCTCTCATTACAGATCAGCTGAATTATGACATCATAGACGGATGATTCATTCATGCCATTATGACATCACCAGCCTAAAACAATTGAATAGTTGCTCTAAAACACTTTTCTGCTCTGTTGATGTGTGCTTTCTCATCTGTTTGATAGCATTAGCTCTTCTTCTACTCTAGAATATATTGGGGACATCTGCAAATAAAACAGTGACTTCTTTGCCTCCCTGTCTCTCTTTAATGATAACTGAGACTCCAGCGCAAAGCAGCTGGACAAGTGAATGAATTAATAATGGCATATCCTATATCTCATAAATAAAATGTTTCTACAAATATCTGATCTCTTAAATACCGGCAATCGACAGCGCTCAGTTTGCTTTTGGGGAAGTGCTTTCTAAAAGGAACATAAACCTTTAACATCGTCTTGCATGATCAGGATATATAATAGCACAGCATAATCAGTACTAAAGCAAGATATGGATACTGGCCTGCATTGTTCTGTGGATGTAGATATGAAATATTCACTTTATTTTTCAGCAGAGTTTTATGAAAGCAATCATCTTTAATAGAACTATTGCCAATGTATTAGCTGTCGTGCCTTTTATAGATTTCTTTAATAAGATGTTTTTTATGGTCAGACACATTGTGAAGAATTTGTGTGTGTGTGTGTGTGTGTGTGTTGATTCGTTTTTGCATTTCATACAATGTGATCTCATTATTATTATTATTAGTCGTAGGTATGAAGTGTCCTTCTAGTATATGCTTATTTGTAATATTTTATAGCAACAAAACAAGCTGTTTTAGTGTATTAGTATATTAGTCTACACATAAAAACAAATCAGTGTTCACAGAATAAAAAAACAAAATCATAGGTTGATTTTATTGTATTTCTGAAATGAGATTAAATGTGTTCAACACAGGCCTACTTTAGCTAACATTAGCAGTTGATTGATCTAATTAGACACTTATGGTTTTGTTCGGTTTGTATGATTTTGGTCAGACCCATAAAAAATAAATTAGTAAAACATATCAAATATGTTTCACTTATATTTCATGCTTAGGGTTGTGTTAGTAATTAAATTAATCCATACAAAGACAGTAAATAAAAGTAAATACATTTAAAATAATTAAATATTTAAAATAATATTTAAAATGAATATTAAAGTATTTTTTATTTTAAATTTTATTTTATTTTAATTTAAGCTTAAATTTTAAAATATCAAATGTTATATAAATGCATATAATATAAATGTTATTAAATGTTTTAAATGAATGTAAATTTTAGATACTGTTAGTACTGTACATTTATATTTTAAACCTTTGTACATTTATATTTTCACGTTACATTTTAGTATCTACAACAATATGTACAAAACTGTGTATTTGTATATTTTGACCAGACTTCAGAGAATTTATGAACAGTTTTACATCTCTACAGTTGCATAGTGTTCTGTATATAAAAGGTTGTAGTTTTAGATTCTGTGTTGATATTTTACTTTAAGTGTTTGTTCAGATGTACATTCACGTAGGAATGAATATGAATGAGAACACTCTGCATATACAATAACTGGAATGATAGTGATTTTTGAGGTCTTGAGTTCTTGAGCTCATTTATCTTTTCTTTTTGTCGTTTGATCTATGAAACGTTCATCAGCTTGTTCTCTGAGACTTTACAGGGGCCTCACTGATCATGTAAATGGATAAAACACTGAATTTGACATGTCACATGAGTGTGATAAAGAGGTACATGCATGCAGATGAGAAGCAGCTGCAGTGTTTGTCCTGACTTTGTTCTTGGTGGTATGACTATAAATAATGATGTCTGCAGCATGAAGACATTCATCTCCCGTTAGGAGTGAATCTCACTAAACCTGTCATGAACACGCCTGGGTCATATTTCAGCTCCAAAGAAAGAGGTAAGGGATTATATTTTGCTATATTTTGGCATTATAAATTTGCATTGTGACAATAGCTTTATGGAAGTTTGCATTACTTTCACACAAAATATCTGTTTTACATTACTGTAATGTGAAAAATAATGTTATTAGGTATTAATATACATGATAATCACTAATGAAAATAATGTTAATCACCAAAAAACTCAAATCAGACACACCGTGATGAGAATTTGAGGAAAATGTGCTTAATTGTCATGAAAATGAAAAATAAATATTAACAGTCTCAATAACATTTTTAATTTTTTTAATGCATAATATAATTAGTTTTTTCTTTTGATTTTGAAAAGCGAAATGTTTTTGTGAAATGCACACTTAGACTTCTGGCTGTTTGAACTAAGAGTTTCTGGGGCGGGTGAGTTTGAATAATGCTTCTTATTTCATTGTGCTTGTGTGATTTCCATCAGAAACAGCTGTGCTGAATGGTGCCTTGCTAAAGGTTTTAATTGGACTGAAGGCCGTTTGAAAGCACAGCACGCTGGACGCTGCTCCATTCAGGTGAATGTTTTCATTGTTGTAGCCACAAAACCTCTCAGTATAACGTTGCACAGACTCTGTTTTCTTTTGATTTATTAGAAAAACACAGTGAACCAGAGATTTCTTGAGCCCAAAGTTTCAGGTCAGTTCATTGTTCACTCATGATAAAGAAAAAAAAAAAAAAAAAAAGAAACCCTCAGTATCTCGTTAATGTTTCAGGCTTTTGTTTTATTTCAAATTTCTATTGAAAATCGCATAAAACACTAAAAGGAGATTTCTGGAAATCTTCCACATCACACATGAATATATTAATAAACATTTTAGATTTTTCTTTTATTAAGTTGCATTAGGGTATTTTATGTTTTCTGTTATTGACTGTTTATTGCATTGTTTTAGTGTGTGTGATCCTGTGCACCATCTTTATATAAGAATTGGCCATGAAATTAAAAAAAAAAAAAAAAAAAAATTGGTAGCTAAAGTAAACTTTAGATTTTAGAAGTTACTGCATATAGGCATAACTTCTATATAGGCTTAGCTTAACTATTGCATTTTATTATTATTACAGAATTGAAAATTTGTATTGAATTTCTTTATTAGATATTGCTTATAAATTCATTGTCTGAATTTTTATTCTAATGAACCTGCATTTTAACTCAATGGATATAAACTAGAAAACAAAAACTCTACAGAGGAAGATTTTGTTAAATATATGCCTTGCATAACCTTAACCTTTTGTCTTTAAATGTTTATATTTTAACTACAAATTAGGAAAAAATTTGAGAAAAATATTAAAAGTTAAAAACGTTTTAAATGGTTATGTGCAATTCAGTTTTGAGTGTTGATTATTTATGAATTAACTGATGATTAAATAAATTTTATTTGTAGTTTCAGTTTTTGGCGAAACTGGAGTGAAAACTTTAATTTTGTTCTTGGTGTTTCAGTAAAAAATTCCTTTTGGTGCATCTATTATCACTATTATTACTCAGGAAATGAAAGTGAGAAAAATTTGATATTGTTTTTGCAAATATGACTTATACATTATGTACAGTCTGTGTGATTCACCCTTATCTTGGTTTGGGAAAAAAAAAAAAGCAAACCAAAATAAAAATATTAAATTGCAACTTGCAGAATTGCAATTCTTAATGTAAGTATATACAGTATATATCACTCTCTATACAGCACCCCAACTCTCTTGCGCCATAAACATCGTCACTGTATTTTTACAGTGAATTTCTGGTGACCACAGCTGCTAGTACCTAACCGTACATTTAAAAAGATATTTTTCACATTGTAAGAACTACATTAAGTTTGAGCTAAAAGAACAAGCTCTGAATAATGAAATCTTTCTCTGGTTTGTATGTGTGTGTGTGACTGAGTCACAATCCGCTCATTCTTTAGGAAGACAATGAATGTATTTTTGTCTCTATGGCTAGTTGTAAGTGTGTTTATGACTCTAAATCGAGGTTAAAACATTTGTTTCTCGTATATGGCATCATAAGTCAAACAAAACAGCGCACACAATCACATGGACTCGAGTGTTTCTCTATGTCTCATTATAAAAGTTGTTGTTGTGGAGCTTTTGTGTCCAATAGCACAGTGCTGCACTATTCATTAAATTCTCTCCATTCAAAGCATCTCTCCACATTGCTATGTCTGTGGAGTGTGCTTACAATGCATTCTGGATTGATTTTGCTCCTCTCTACTCTGCACACAAAATTTGACTATAAAATCAGTGCACCCATCTCAGTAACACAATGGAGGACAGCATTTACGGCACCACAACAATATAGAGACTGGAAATTAGCTGAGAGTGCAGGATGGAAAATAAATACGGGGGAAAAAACAAAGCCTGTTTATTCAGGTCTGCTCATGGCTGAGACAAGCTTCACTGTTACTATTTGGTTAGTTTAGATCACTAACCGTAAGTATTAAACATTGACATTTAACTCACTTCACAATTTGTGCTATTTATTTTTCCAGTGATCAGATCTAAAATAGATTTGCACTAAGGGATTGATTCCCCCCACCCTACAGGAAATATCTTTTAGTTATTACAGATGTGGTAAATAGGATGGAAAGAACAATTCTTTGTTCGAAGGTACATTGTTTGAAGCGAATACCATTTTGCTTCATTTTAATATGATTTTAGAGTTTAAAATAACTGTGCAAACATTGGAGCAGTGTTATTGTTGACTAAAACTATTTAAAACATTTTTGTTTATTGAATAGTTGAAATACAGTATAAATATTAGATGGAAAAACAAAAAGATGAAAAACTAAAAACGAAAACATTAATAAATTATACATTATTAATACCTTATAAAGAAATAAAACCTAAATATTAATATGTAGATGCTTAGTGTTATAGAAGATAAAAATGACAAACACATGAAAATACTAAAAATTAAAATAAAAGAAAGAAAGAAAGAAAGAAAATTAAAAAGATACCAATATGAAAATTAAAAGCTAATTCAAAGTACTAATAAAACCTACTAATATATAAATAATACTAAATTGACACTCTGCTAGAGCTATTAAAAATATTTAAAATTTGAGATTTGAAAAATGTTGAATGTTGTTAATTTCAGTTTGTTTGTTTGTTTATTTATTTTTTGGAATATACTCAAGTAATTTTCAATTAATGTCATATTACATGAAATATATACTTAATAAATATCTTTATGCAGCTTCCTCAGGGCTGAGCCAATAAAAAAGAAATATTTTATTTTTCATAATATAAATATACTATATATATATATATATATATATATATATATATATATACAGTGGTGTGAAAAATTGTTGGAGCCCCTTCCTGATTTCTTTTTATTTTTTTGCTTGTTTGTCACACTTTAATATTTCAGATTATCAAACACATTTAAATATTAATCAAAGATAGCACAAGTAAACACAACATGCAGTTTTTAAATGAAGCTTTTTATTATGAAGGGAAAACAAAATCCAAACCCACATGGCCCTGTGTGAAAAGTGCTTGCCCCCTAAACCTAATAACTGGCTGGGCCACCCTTAGCAGCAACAACTGCAATGAAGCATTTGCGATAATTTGCAATGAGTCTGTTACAGCGCTGTGGAGGAATTTTGGCCCACTCACCTTTGCAGAATTGTTGTAATTCAGCCACATTGGAGGGTTTTCGAGCATGAGCCGCCTTTTTAAGGTCATGCCACAGCATCTCAATAGGATTCAGGTCAGGACTTTGACTAGGCCACTCCAAAGTCTTCATTTTGTTTTTCTTCACCCATTCAGAGGTGGACTTGCTGGTGTGTTTTGGATCATTGTCCTGCTGCAGAACCCAAGTTCACTTCAGCTTGAGGTCACGAACAGATGGCCGGATATTGTCCTTCAGGATTTTTTGGTAGACAGCAGAATTCATGGTTCCATTTATCACAGCAAGTCTTCCAGGTCCTGAAGCAGCAAAACAGCTCCAGACCATCACATTACCACCACCATATTTTACTGTTGGTATGATGTTCTTTTTCTGAAATGCTGTGTTACTTTTACGCCAGATGTAATGGGACACACACCTTCCAAAAAGTTCAACTTTTGTCTTGTCAGTCCACAGAATATTTTCCCAAAAGTCTTGGGGATCATCAAGATGTTTTCTGGCAAACACTTTTTCACACAGGGCCATGTAGGTTTGGATTTTGTTTTCCCTTCATAAAAAAAAAAAACAAACCCTTCATTTAAAAACTGCATGTTGTGTTTACTTGTGTTATATTTGATTAATATTTAAATTTGTTTGATGATCTGAAACATTAAAGTGTGATAAACATGCAAAAAAAATTATATATATATATATATATATATATATATATATATATATATATATATATATATATACAGGTGTTTTACCTGTGGATTTTGGACTTCATTGTTATGTCTCTCTTTTTGATCATAGCATTAACAGAAGCACAGTAGACTTCTTTAATGTCAAAACATGTCCAGGAAGGCCAGACAGCAATATTCCATCTTCTTGTGATCTTATGTCCTGCTAAATCTAAACATTTGGTCACATAATAACTTCAATTCAATTCGGTTATCCAGGAATAATGTCCTTTTGGTTTGTACAGTGAAATATAATCTGTGGACTGCTCTGTTTTAATGGACTTTTCCTGTCAGGACCGGACGGAAAGAGAGAGAGAGAGACAGAGAAGAGGTCTAATGGGAGACATGGCTCTGGTTTTACAGCGTCTCATTTTGCTACTAAAGACCTTTCCCTCTCTCTCTCTCAATTCAATTTTCAATTCAAGTGTGCTTTATTGGCATGACAAAAACTATACATTTGTATTGCCAAAGAAGTTGCAGCTGTATTTTATTTCTGTAAGTATATAAACTAGAAATAAAATAAAATAAGATAAGGGATTAGACAGATTTACAGAACCAAAATGTGCATCTAAGTAATTTAATTGAGTAATATGGCATAATATAATATACATGTGCTGGAAACATCAGATCAGGGCAGACTGAGTGTTTTCTCTTCTATGGTGACAGGCATACACATATTCGTAGCTTTCAGTCAGGTGACCGGCTCGAAGACTTGGAGGGCAAAACATCCATAGAACTGCTGCGCAAGCGTGTCAATTTTTCATCTGTTTCCCAGCCGCAAATATTTAGATCACCTCTCAAAAGAATAAAACAAAGGTATTTCTGAACAAAATGCAAGTTTTGGCCATTTGCAATCCATATTAAGCACCCACGGCAATATTTCAATCATAAACACTCCGACAAAACATTGAAAAAACACTTAAAGTGCCGTAATATATTTAAAATGGTAATATTAAAAGATCAAATTCAGTATTCACCATATTAATGATAGTTTACATAGGCAAGTAGATGAGGCCGGAATATGAACGCAACCCGCTTAATGGTTCAGTGTTTTCCTTTTAATGGTTTTCTATGGGAAGCCGTTTAACGTGAAACTTTGTGCATTGTGTTTATATTCTGACTTCATCTTCTTGCCTGTACAAAATATACATCATCAATAAGATGTTTACTGAATTTTGCCTTTTAATATCTGCATTTTACTACATTATTACTTGATGCAATCTGCGTAAAAATAACTGGTGGTCAGTGGAGCAAAGCTTCGTTTTTCCCTCCAGGTGGGCATTCCTATAAGGGTGTGACGTCACTTGAAAACGTACGCAATATGTACCTGAAGCAACGTAATAAAAACACAGCAATACGTACCCATAGACATATATAGACGCCATATTTGACCACTCCAGGCATGTATAGATGCAGCCACCATCTTGGAACGGTACATATATATATATATATATATATATATATATATATATATGTGTGTGTGTGTGTAGATTCCTCATTAGCGACTGTTTCTATGGGCCGCTATATGTAAGCCGTCCGCCATATTGTAGTGAATATAGAAACAGTCGCTAATGAGGCATCTATGTATATATATCTATGTACGTACCTATATCAACGTAATAAAAACGTGCCAGGGTTTACGTATTGAACCCGTGTTTTAGCGCCACTCAGTGGACATTTCTCTGTGAAACTGCGGCGAAACGTGCAGTAAGGTATGTAAAAATGGTCTCGTTAAAAAGTGCCCCCAGGTATGTTTATGCCATGAGACCAGGTTTAAATGTCCACAATATTAAAATATTGATCAAAAATCTGTGCATAAACAGTAAAACAAGACCAAAATGACCATCCTCATTGACACTGCCATATAAAAAAAACATCAAAAATATTCCCCGTGAAGTGAATATTGCTTTTCAAAAGTTCCTTCCTTACTTTCTGGGACTCTTCCTTATTTGTTGCTGTTTGATGTTTGATGTTTGATATCCTTTGTTTTCTCTGAGGTTTTAGTCCGTGGATAAATTCATACAGGCCTTGGTCTTGAAGGGTCTCAGTTTGAGAGGTCTTCTCTCTGTGGCAGTTGTGTGGCCCTTTGGTTTGCTCTCAGTGAATTGTCTTCTGCTGTTTTTCTTGGTTGATTTAAACTCCTCTTGTGGGTAATATAAGCTGTAGGAAGTCTTTTTGTTTTAAATTAGTCAGAAACTGAATGTCTGTCTTATTTTAAAACAACATTAAAAGTAAAATAATCAGGAGCTCATACACACTCTCTCTCTCTCTCTCTCTCTCTCTCTCTCTCTCTCTCTCTCTCTCTCTCTCTCTCGTACACACTCTTGTTGTTAATGCAGAAAGCAGACAGGCTTTTCTGGACAGATTGGCAGAATAGCAGCACTTAACCCTGAGCTAAATCTGACATTGCTGAATATTCAGACAGCACTCTGTGGAGTGTGAGAAAATAATAGACAGAGATTGCAGGGCAGACAATATTTGTATGCATAACAGGGTTTGTGGCTGTCCTAATTTTGATGCTACTTTTGCATTTTGGGTGACAAACCTTCCTCCATTTGCAGAAGAGATATGAGCCGCATCTTTCTGAACGTTATTATTATGTGGCATATAGTATTCATTGATGCATTTATTTGAGTGCTTATAATTAGAAACGAGGACTGATCATACATTTAAAGATAGATTATGTGTAAATAGAAATAGAACTGATATGTGCATGAGCACCAATATAACTCTTTTCTTGATGTCTTTGTGTGATTTGTAAATTAAATATTATGGTAATAGTAAATTGTTATTATACCAAATAAGTTGTAATTGTGCATGTTGAATGTGCAATTGTTTAGCATTTTATATCCCATTAGGTACAATAATAAAACTGGGGTTGCAGAAAAGCTGTGTATGAATGAATGAAAAATGAGTACATATAACAGTACGTTACTGTAGTAAGTAAAAAAGCAAAATAATGTAAAAGGTTTATAGAAAAAAAATGGATTAATGTAAAAACGATCTAAATATTAAAATAAGTACATAATACATTGAAATATGTGCATAAGTAGATAAATAAATAAATGCATATTAGTGTAGTGAGTGCAAAAGCAGAATAATGTAACAGTTTATAGAAAAACTGTAAAAATTATAGATAAATAAATGTGAAATAATAATAATTTAAATAAATAAGTATTTGATTATTTAAATATTAAAATAAATACACAATATTACTGTAGTGAATAAAGCAGATTAATTTAACAAAGTTTATAGAAAAAAATTAAAAATTAAAAATTAAAGATAAGATTAAATAATTAAGAATTTGATTAACATAAAAATTATTTGAATAAATAATACATATGATAGTATTGTACTATAGTTTGTAGGAAAAAAAGCAAAATGATTTAATGTAGAAACTAAATATTTTGCAAACAATATTTTACATATTTATAATATTCTTTTTTTTTTTCTCACACAGTTTTACAAATAATATTTTACACACATTTCTGATATTCATTTTTCCACAGTATAAATAGGGTACTGTGGCATCTATAAATTTAAAAAACCCCTGCTCCGTGGCAGCACAAGTATTCTACAGCGATAGAGTGTTCTTAGAGAGGAAAAAAAGACTGATTCTTGGATTCAGTGAATGGTCTTTTAATGGTTTGTTAAAAGTCAAGTTCTCTACAGCTACAATTAGTGTTTCCAAGGAAGAAAAGTTCATTGAATCTGTGTTTAGTGGCATAAGATCTCAGAAAGACTTTTAGCGTTTTGAGGTACTTTAACCAATTTGAGATTCTGGTTACTTGGTACTAATTAGAATTCCATTCCAAACCTGCTGTATTTTCTTTAACCAACAATTTGACAAACACACTTTCTCTTCATTACTTACCAATTATTTTCCATTTATATGGCAGGTTCTCCGCCAGAAGCACCTGGATCTGATTCTCAGCTGTGTTGACCCAGTGCTGGGTCAGATATCTGACACCTGAGGAGGGAATCATCCCACAGACCGTCATGTTCATCTTTACTGAAGTGCAAATTAATCAGTGAGGATTCAGGAAAGAGTAGGTGAGTGTTTAGTCTAATGCACAAATTTATATATTTATGCATTTATACATTTATTTATGAATGTATTCTGTGAATGTTTTTATCCTAAACAAATACATTGCATTCAACGTTATTTATTTCTTTACTTACTTATCCTAAAATTATTATTAGTTTTCTTTAATTAAGCATCTATATAGTTATGCATTTATATATTTACTTTCATTTGTGCATGTATTTGGTGGACACTTTTTATCCTAAGTGGCTTACATTGCATTCAAGGTACTGTGTACATATGTATTTAATCAGTTTATTTATGTTTTATTTTTATAATAATAATAATTAGTATTATTATTATTTATAATTATTATTGTTAGAATTCATTTAATTTATTGTATTTTTAATTCATATTTTTTTATTAATTAATTTTTGTTATTTTTAATGTTTTATTTTGTAGTTTTTATTAGTTTGTTTATTTTAATTTATTTATTGTAATGTAATTAATTTATTTGGGGTAAAAGGTGTTTTAATTAGTGTGATCACAGTGTGCCTTGCATGATTTATAAGAGACAAAAGAGTCAAAAAAGTTGTGTATTTAAACCTACCATGAAACTAATTAGTCGACTATTCATTTAATCAATTTCAAAAATATGTATTTTTGCACCACTACAAAGATTCATTCACTGTTCCAAATTTAGAGTAGGGCAGCTAATTAAAAATCTCAGAATGTTCTTTGTTTTGTATTAGTTCTTTTGTTGGTTAGTTTCTGTACTGAAACTTGATTCCAAATCCGTTGTAGGAAAACTCAATATATTTAGTCGGTGTGCTTTTCAGAGTCATGTATTTTTATTGCAATTTTGTGCACTGGAGTAGCGATTTCTTGTTCAAGCATGAATCATGAAACCCTAATCTACAGAACCAATGACCCGAAATAGGAAATAGATGAATAGATCAAATCAAAATAAATCGTATATGTCTGTATTACAAAACAAATTAGTTTCATAGTATTGTCTGAAATTTCTAAACAGAGAAAATCCATTGGTGGTCTTGCGTGGGAAACTGATGTGATTTGTGCTTTGCTCCATCTAACCTTATTAGACTCACTGTCAAAAAACACCAGCAGGTGTCTGGAAAAAGTGCTTTTAATTACAGCTGTGAGTCATAGCTGTAATTCTCCATCCATAGGAGCATGTACAGATCGCTGCGCTCCAGCGGTCCGTTTATTGTCACACAACAATAATGTCCATCATTGGCAGAGCGAGGTAGAGAGCAACAGGGGAGCTCCATTAGATCCATTATGGCACAATCAGAAGTCGTCAGGGTTTGTCAAGAATGTGAATGTATTGTTTGTGTTGGTTAGCTCCGCCCCCTCGGCTGTTCGACCGGTGTGATTGGCTCATTCCCATGGTGGTCTCTTTTTGTGCTGACTGGTGAAAGTGTGTGAATTTACTAGAGAGAAAAAAGAGAGAGAATTAAGCGAAAATCCCCAGGATGAAACCATGAGAAGGCTGAATCTTAATTATTACAGGTAATCGAAAGCAAAGCTTTCCTCAAGACAAGCTTTACCTTCAGCTAACGTATAACCTACAGGATGGATGCAGGACTGGAATTACATTGATTACAGTGATAGGCTGATAAGTGGACAAGCCTAAAATTTAACAATTTTTTTGGGGCAATTTTGAGATTCTGATATTTGAATTGAATAATATCACGTTCAGGGGTGGACTGGGACAATTTCAGGCCGGGAAATCTCACACTCATCCAGGCCATCCCATAAACCCACAACAAAATTTGAAACCACGAACAGCAATATTTTTTGTATGACCATCATCATCATCACATAAAAAAGTTTAAATCCCTAGGCTGAGGCCGTGCAAAATAATTCAAGGTTATCACTTGAACTTCCATTTTCCTTTTTAGTCTCTTCATTTTCCCTGACATCTCTCTGTCCCTTATGTGTGTTTACTTTTTTCATATTTTTTTTTCATCAACACATCTCCACGTTGTTGCAAAACAATCACCTCATTATAATTCTTTTGCACATAGTATACTTTTATTTTAGAAAAAAAATAAGTATTACATCAGGACCATATGTTATTGTTTTATCTTACCTAATTGTCAAAATTGGTACAATAATAGCTACATCTTGCATATATCTTTATAGAAAAAAATCTTAACACTGAACATGTTTTTGCATTATCATGGGTTATGTTTTGTCCTATAAGGAAAATTAACCATGGTATTATTAGGCCTATGGTAAAAGTAACCATGTTTTTTTTTTTTTTTTGGCGGACTGATTACCAATTGTATAACCAGAGTTTTACTACAAATACCATGGTGAACTAGATATAGTGTAAAACCATTGTTAATTTGTGGTTACCATGGTTTAACTATAGTAACCATGTTAATTTTCATTGTGTTGTTGTCTGCCTTAGCTCCCTCTAAACCTGTTATAAAACTATATGAATATTTGTCTGCTAAATTCCTACTATTTACAATAGTAATTATCTCCTTTTGGTAATTTTGCAGTAATTAATTGACTGCTATTGCTAACATTTGCTAGCAGTCTAATGTTTAACTACGTAAACAAATACAAAACTACAATACAACAAAACTGCAATAGTCTATTTACAGATGTAAATAAAAAGTGTCAGCACTTGAAGTCCTGAACAGGACAGTTTTGCCTCTCTGCTGCTCCACCTGGTCGCTTCCACTCCATTCTCGAGTCTCGCGTTCTTCTGGTGGACGCGCGGGTGCACGGCGCGTGCGTGAGGCGAATCGCGATGCCAGTCAAGACTAACCGATTCATGATTTATTATTTTATTTCGGAATTCGGAAATAATCACTTTAGTAGCCTACATTCGGCAGGTAACAAAAACAACAACAACAAAATATGAAGGGCAGCGGGCCAAATTGGTTGCCAGGCCACCGGGACTTCTCCCGGTGCTCCCGATGGCCAGTCCGCCCCTGATCACGTTGTCACTGGAAAAATATTTTTGGATGAATTTTTATTTATTTATTTATTTATTTTTTTTTTTCCTGATTATTCAGTGAAATATCTGACTATATAATTTATATTTGGATGTGTAATCGAATGTCCTTTTCTGTACAATGGGGTCTAGACAACTTTGAAAAATTTAATTTAATTTCCTATAATTGTTTTATTTTTTATTTTTTATTTTTTAAGAATTAAACATAATAACAATAATAATGGCTAGTACTGCTTTGACAGCGTTTGACACAGTTTCGTACAGATAATATCATGGTGATCATTGCGTTTGTCTAACGAATGTGGTCTCCTCAGCAATAAACTATCCACGAGCTCCTTTTTTGATTGCTGCCTGTCAGTGCCGGCGAAGCAGTGTTGCCAGATATTGCTACAAAAAACCATAGACAGTAAAAAAAAAAAATGAACGATGCACCTTCACTCACTTCCATTGAAGAAAAGTGAAGCCGCCATCGTCCCAATAGGGCGCGGCCATATTGCGCCGATTTGGGACCCGAGTCTGCGCAGTAGTGAACTCGGGACCTGAGTCTGCGCAGTAGCGAGCGAAGTGGAGCCGCGTCCCGCCCACACTCCAAGCACACGCCTCTGACTCTTTTTTTAAATTAGCCTGACTGTTCCTATTTTTGTCTGCTGATTGACGTATAAGAGGCTTGTGTTGAAATAAGGTAAATACAACTCCAATCTCTTCCTGAAAATCCCGAAAAAGTCCGTTTGCGCCTCAGAATCTGTCAGTCTGAGCTGTCAATCATGGCGTCACACTCCCATTTTTATAGCATCACATAACTAACTAAAACCAAACTTATTTAAAAAACGAACACTTGAACTTACATCAGCGTGATAAAATCCACATCAAATGACAAAAACCATGTTTGAAAACAAAATATTTGAAGTGAAATATAATTATTTAGTTTGTCTCACATCCCATTAGATTAAATGGAGAGGGCAGGGTTTATAACCTGTACTGGGACCAGCCACCTGGGGACGATCGAGACCCGATGGCTTCACTTTTGAGGACTAGTGCGGCACACTTGCAAAAAACCAAACACAACCAATCTCCTGAAAAATGCACCAAAATAAGTTTAAATCTTGTATTTTCCAAATAGGATACAGAAACTCTAACCTCAACCTTCACCTTCCCACTTTATTAATGCCCTAATTACTTTATTAACACTGTTACGTTAAGTATTAAAACAAGTCCAGCGACGCTTATAAAAACTAGATCTGGCAACAGAGTGGAGCGGAGAGGAGGCTGCACTTGTGCCAAGCTCCTTCACTCCTGCGTTTCGCTGCTGCTGCGAGTCAACCACATGGATTTATTCAGCGACATGATTTTAAATAATTTTTCATGTTTTCAAATTTTATTTTTGAACATGAAACATTTACGGAGGTCTGGACCTCATAGCTGGCTATGGGCCTGGATGTGTGAAGTCTATCCGAATCTATCCGATTCGGATGTATCGAACCGGATCTATCCGAATACAGATACGGATACAAATAATTTTGAGATTGTCACAGATACAGATACAGATTTTGAGATTGTCACAGAGATAGATAGATAGATAGATAGATAGATAGATAGATAGATAGATAGATAGATAGATAGATAGATAGATAGATAGATAGATAGATAGATAGATAGATAGATTTTAAAAATAAAATCTATCAAGTCCGTCAGAATCTATCAATGTCAGTCAGAATCTCTCATTCGTTGTATCACTTTTTGTATCATTCTGTCATTCTTTCTACCATTCTTTCTATCATTCTCTTATTCTATTGTTCTTTCAATTGTTCTTTCTATTATTGTATCTATTGTTCTATATATTTTAATTTCATCCTTCTGTCATTCTATCATTCTTTCTGTCATTTTAACTTCTATCATTCTTTCGTTCTGTTTTATCAGTTGTTTTTTTATCAGTTGTTTATCCAGCTATCTATCTATCTATCTATCTATCTATCTATCTATCTATCTATCTATCTATCTATCTATCTATCTATCTATCTATCTATCTATCATTATATCTGTTGTTCTTTCATTCGTTCATTAATTGTTTGTTTTGTCGTTCATTCTATATATCATTTTATCTATTGTTTTTTGTCATCTGTCTTTCTGTCATTCTGTCTATCTATCATTCTATTGGTTTATCTATCATTCTGTAGTTCTATATATGGTTTCATCTTTCTGTTTTTCATTCTGTTGTTTCTTAGTTTTATCTATCTATCTATCTATCTATCTATCTATCTATCTATCTATCTATCTATCTATCTATCTATCTATCTATCTATCTATCTATCTGTCGTTCTTTCGTTCGTTCATCTAGCGTTTGTTTTGTCATTCATTCTATATATCATTTTATCTATTGTTTTTTGTCATCTATATATCTATCATTCTATAGTTCTGTCTATCATTCTATAGTTCTATATATGGTTTGATCTTTCTGTTGTTCATTCTGTTGTTTCTCAGTTCTTCAGAATTCTATAGAAGTTTGTATCTCGCAATTCTAGTTTATATCTTGCAATTATGAGAAAAAAGAATTGATGAATGAATTGAGAGTCTGAATTGCGAGATATAAACACAGAATTGTGAGATCTAAACCTACAATTCTGAGAGAGAAAAAAAAATCAGAATTGCAAGGAAAAGTTAGAAATGTGTGATAAAATTACCTGTCTGTAAACTCAAAATTATGAGAAAGTCAGAATTCTATGTATTCTATTCTATTATAGCTCACAATTCTGTGAAAAAAAAAAAATAACTGTAATTGGAAAAAAAAAAAAATTGCAAGGAAAAAGTCAGGATTGTGAGAAAAATTACTGTACTCTTTTTCCCTCTCACCCCGTGGTGGAAACAAGCTTCCATATATCCATCATGTCGATATCTGCATTAAAATTGACTATTTGTAGACCACTACTATTTACAGTCATGGTAAGGTCCACCACCGTGGTGATACCAGTGTAGTTTTTATAAATGAATATTTGTGGTTCAGCACAATCTGCTTTACTTACTTGCCGTGGCTGTGTTAAATTTCTCCACTACAAATGATCTGAAGTCCTATTCACTAAAGCATGAATAAACGAAATCAGCTGGCTGGCTAATGTAAAGCGCAGACACTGTTTATTCTGAGATTCATCAAAAGCAGCGGTTTTATTAAGAAAGGCCCGAGCTCTTTAAAAGGCTTTAAATGTAATCTAGCAGAGCCCAGACGCAGCGTCTCAGAGTGATCATGCCATTAATCTTGTTACGGGCCTGCACTCCCTACCAGCTTTAAATATGCATTAAAAAGAATGGAGCCATTGAGCATATCTGGTGTATAAAAGATATTGGCTCGTCATTAAAAAGCCATGTTAGCCCTTTAAAGTGAGGAAAGGTGATTTCATGCTTGAGCGGGTGCTGTGCCACCCCTGTGCTGCTGTCCTTGGCAGAGCGTCCCGCCCGCTGCCACTCACTCACAGACTCTTCACTGATGAAGCTGAGAGAGGAAAGGGTCAAAGGTCAGGATTCAGAGGTGGATTTGAGGTCAAGTCCTCTAGGAGTCAATCAGAATCTGTCATTCGTTGTATCACGCTTTCTATCATTCTGTCATTCCTTCTATCATTCTCGCATTTTTGTACCATTCTTTGTATCATTTTATTTTTCTTTCTGTCATCGTTCTACCATTCTTTTTGTCATTAATTCAATTTTTCTGTCGATCATTCTGTCTATTGTTCTGTATGTTGTTCTTTTCGTTCTGTCTAGTATTCTCGTTCTTTCTTTCTTCTTATCATTCTTTTATTCTGTCTGTCATTTTCATTCTGTCATTCTTTCTATTGTCCATTCTTTCTGTCATTATTTCTATTTTTATTTTGATCACTGTCTATTGTTCTATATATTGTTGTTTCTATCATTCCATTTATTGTTCTTGCTATCATTGTATTTATTGCCCTGTATGTTTTTCTTTCGTTCTTTCTATTATTCTTTCTATATCATTCTTACTTTTAGCTCTCATTCTTTCATTCTTTCTTTCATTTTTTGTTTTTTTCTTATCGTTCTTTCTATCATTTTTCCATTGTTTCTATCACTCATGTTCTATATATCATTCTTGTATTCTATCTATCATTCTTTCATTATGTCATTCATGTTTTAAGAAGAGTGAATATTTTTATTTTTCTCCCGGCAGAATAGTCAACATGTTCCAACATCCTGCCCTACAAAGATGTTACGGATCCCTATTCCACATGTAAACGACTAACAGGAAAGAACTGTGCGCCGACTGACCCAGAAACGAGCGAGACTCATCCACAGTGCGGGAGTGTATCAGTTCCTCCGAGCAATCCCACCGTCGTACCGGCCCCTCACACGAGACGCTCAATCAACTATGCATGACTTGGCCTTAATAGGTTTCTTCACTGGAAATTTGGAATGGTTGTTAGCTGCTCTACTGGTATGGAACCACTTTGCTCCCTTGAGAATAGAGCTATACTATAACAGTTTGCAAGAACAACTATCACATGGCCATAGTCATGAAAGCAAGAAGGGGGAGGAAGGTTGCTAAACTAATTTGCAATGTATGTAACAAGAAATATTTGAAGTTTATTATAGTGTCACTTTCTGTCTGGTTGAAATGGAGATAAAAGTAGCCCCAGAGACATGCTCTGCTTTTTATGTCCACGCATACTATATATATGTGTGTGTGTGTGTGTGTGTGTGTGTGTGTGTGTGTGTGTGTGTGTATATGTATATGTATATGTATATGTATATGTATGTTATACAAACTCATGTGAAATTAAGTTGTAAAAAGTTTAATGTGAAACCTACAGAGCTTTCACACCATACACAAATAAGATATGGTCTGTCTATAGATCTATATATCGCTCTATCTGTCGCTCTTTCTGTCTGTCATTCTTTTGTTATGTCTATCTATATGAAAATCTTTCTTTCTTTATTTCTTTCTTTTTCATCTATCTATCTATCTATCTATCTATCTATCTATCTATCTATCTATCTATCTATCTATCTATCTATCTATCTATCTATCTATCGTTCTCTCTATCTATCATTCTATCGTTCACTGTCTGTTTGTCTGTCTATCTATCTATCTATCTATCTATCTATCTATCTATCTATCTATCTATCTATCATTCTATCGTTTTATCATCTATCTGTCTTTCTATCATTCTATCTAGCTATCGCTCTGTCTCTATTGTTTTATCTATCGTTCTATCATTCTGTTGTTCTATCTATCTATCGTTTTATCATTCTATTGTTCATTCTATCTATTATTCTATATATCGTTCTATCTAGCTAACGCTCTATCACTCTGTCTCCATTGTTTTGTCTTTCTGTCTGTCTGTCTGTCTGTCTGTCTGTTTATCTATCTATCTATCTATCTATCTATCTATCTATCTATCTATCTATCTATCTATCTATCTATCTATCATTTTATCATCTATCTGTCTTTCTATCATTCTATCTAGCTATCGCTATGTCTCTATTGTTTTATCTATCGTTCTATCATTCTGTTGTTCTATCTATCTATCGTTTTATCATTCTATTGTTCATTCTATCTATTATTCTATATATCGTTCTATCTAGCTAACGCTCTATCACTCTGTCTCTATTGTTTTGTCTGTCTGTCTGTCTGTCTGTCTGTCTGTCTGTCTGTCTATCTATCTATCTATCTATCTATCTATCTGTCTATCTCGTTATATAGTTCATTCTATCTGTTGTTCTATCTATCGTTCTGTCTAGCTAACACTCTATTGCTCTGTCTATCTATCTATCTATCTATCTATCTATCTATCTATCTATCTATCTATCTATCTATCTATCTATCTATCTATCTATCTATCTATCTATCTATCTATCTGTCTATCATTCTAACTAGCATTCTGTCTATTTCTACAGCTGTTTATGAAATGACATCCTCCTCTTGTATCTGGGCATAGCTTTGGTCATACCTGTATCATAACAAATTGAGTGTTTAATGAATTTTCATGCTGTCTGTGTTCACTGATCTAGAACAGAATTTCTCATTATTTTTCCGTCACTCTGGTAACCTTGCATGCAAGTCTATGTCTCTGATCACAATATGAATTAGTGAAGCACATGGACAATTCTTCTCCAGACTCACGCTTGGAACCTCTTACCCACCAGCTGAGCTTTCCAGACGGATTGACGGGGAACATCGATAGGACACCCCTTCACTGAATGAGAGCTTCAACGAGGTGAGACCACTCATGCAGACCTCTATCTAACACAGAGACCCTCTCTGATCTGCAGCTTTTGTTGACATGGACCTGTTTAGTCTTGTCTGTAAGTAAACAGTCTCTTCCAGCTGTGCGAATTAATTACAACATGCATTTAAAAGGTTATCAGCACAGCACAATGAGTTTCATGTGTGTGTGCATTTGTCATATTCATAGGATATGTCTATAATATGTTTATATGAAGAAAAAATAAAGCTAATTACAGACTTTCCCTGACTTTGCATTGACTAAAAAGTACAAAAACATGATTTATGAATCATTTTTACCTTTGAGAATGTCTCCAAAGGAATGTTTTGTCAGATTAATCTTACTAATTTCTCCCCAAAGAATAGCTAAAACAAGACACACACACACACACACACACACACACACACACAACTACAAGGTGATTTGTTGAGCTACTGTTCAGGCACTGTGATCATAGAAATGCAAATATCTGTTGTAATTAGTGTTGCATGTTTTGATGCACAGTATTTCTCCTTTACCTGTGAGCTGTGTGCCTTCTCTAACAACTTACATTTGAATTCATTAATTTAGGTCACGCTTTTATCCAAAGTGACCTACAAATATGAGATGCAAGGAGAAGCAGTAAACCAACTTCCATCTGTACCGCTGCTCAGGACAAATCTGCTGATAATAAACTGAAGGTACAAGAGCACTACATTTTATTATATTTTTCTCCATTCTCAAGGCATCCCATTGTTTAAGTATAAGAAAAATACATGGTTTTCATTACATTTAGCACTCAGTTTGTTAGATAATGCATAAGTATTATACTAACATCTTTAACAGCATTTGTTAATTTAAGTTCATGTTAAATTCTACATGCAGTAGAAATGTTTACAGGGTTCGGGTCAGATGTTTATTTATTTACTTTTTTTTAATTAATACCTTTTTCAGCAAGGAAACATTATATTAATTAAAAGTGATAGTAAAAGCTTTTATAATATTTGGGTCAGTTTTTTTTTGTTTTTTTTTTTTACAAAAATGAATACTTTTATTGATCAAATGTGACAGTAATGATATGTTATATATTTATAATGTTAAAAAGTTTTCAATATTGATAATATTAAGAAATGTTTCTTGAACAATAAATCAGCATATTAGAATGATTTCTGAAGGTCATGTGACTGAAGCCTGGCGTAATGATGCTGAAAATTCAGCCTTGCATCACAGAAATAAATTACATTTTAAAATATATTAAAATAGAAAACAGTTCTTTTAAATTGTAATAATATTTTACAATATTACTGATTTTACTATATATATATATTTTTTATCAAAAAATTGCAGCCTTGGTGTGAGCAAAAGTGGCTTCTTTCATTAAAAAATTAATTGAAACATTTATAACTCTTACCAACCTCAAACTTTTAAACGGTTTTGTCATTTCAAGTTAAATTAACATAATATTAATTAATATTGATATATTATAAAAGAACATGGTATAATTATGAACAATATTATATTTATAAATTAACATTAACTAAAAAGTGTTAATTGTTAATTCATGGCACCTAATGCATTAGCTGATGTTTTATTTGAACCTGATGACATTTTTCATTCATGTTCATTCTTTTGTTTTGCCCATTTGATTTTTTTTTTTTTTTTGCATCTGTGCATCACTTTAACCAAATCATTTAAAAAAAAAAAAAAAAAAAAAAAAAAAATCCATACCAAAGCATGATTTATGTGTAAAACAGATCACACTGATAATTACATGTCCATAGATGCTGATTCTGTGCTGTATGAATAAAAAAGCGACAGGTGTCAGGCTGCTTTTCGCATTCAAACGAAGACGTTAAAAAAAAAAAAAAAAAAAAAAAAAAAACTCTGGCTGTTTATTTGCCATATGCCACGTGCTGTCAGACGAACATATCTGCTCGTTAAATTAGCTCACATATCTGTTCTCTCCTCCGACATGATGAGTTCCTTCAGCTATTAGACAGTAACAGATTTCAAGTTTTGTCTGCATAATGATGAATGCATGTAACAAGTGAAGCATTTGTACTTATTTTGGGTGGTAACTGCCTGATAATGTGCTGAATTTCAGGGCGCTGTCACCACCTCCTGTGTGGGTCATTAAGAAGCAGCCACTGTCACCTGTCACCACCCGATGTCAGTCGCCAGCCATGATGAGCAGCTATTATTTTTAGAAATATCGCCTATTATTTTTATGTTTTGATGTAATAACAAGCTCCAATGAGAGGTAATGCAGGTCGCAATTAAATACAATCGCCTGCTGACCACTGCAATGCTGAATCTTGTTCCGCTTCAGGCTTGTTGCAGCATTGTTGCTGCTAGAGTATAGCAGAGTGCCGCAGCATGACTTGTAATGGTTGACATATGCTTTCTCTTTATCAGCCACCATATTCTGAGGCGCTTCCCCAAGGGCTTCACAGATGGATGTCAAGTTTGAGATGAAGTGAGCTAGCGGGGTTTAGATGGACTTAGTTTAAGAGCTGCTTAATACTTACATATCAAAGCCTTTAAAACCTTTTGACAACTGAAACTTCTGTTTATGTGTGTGTGTTAGGACTAAGGGATGATTGAACCCGCTGATAGCGTTTATTTGGGACCAGAGTAACAGTGCAAATCAGGTAATGCTGCAAATACACCAAAATATTACAATTGTGCAGTGCAGTTCTCCATTTAACATGCCAGTTTTGAGTTAGCCTATTAGATTTTCTGCTTTTTAAGATGTTGCAAATTTCTTTTGAAAGAAATTTATATTTTAATCCAACAATGATGTATTGAAATTAGTGCTGCCAAACAATTAATCATGATTAATTACATCCAAAATAAGTTTTTGTTCAAATAATGTGTGTATACTGTGTATATTTATTATGTATATATAAATACACACACAAGAATGCATATATTTAAGAAAAATATATGTTTATATATTAAATATATTTATATATAAAATAAATTATATGAATATAATAAATATTTACATGTAAATACATGCACATATATTATGCAAACACAAACTTTTATTTTGGATGCGATTAATTGTTTGACAGCACTTTAAATGATTAAAAGTCAAAGTAAAGATATTTATAATGTTAAAAAAATATTTCTGCTGTATATCAGATAAATGTTGTTCTTTTGAACTTTCTATTCATCCTGAATTTTTTTTTATTTTTTAAGTGTTAATGTTTCCACAGAAATATTAAGCAGCACAACTGCTTTAAACATTAGTAACAAGAAATATTTTAGAGCAGCAAATCAGCATATTAGAATGGTTTCTGAAGGATCATGTGACACTTAAGACTGGAGCAATGATTCTGAAAATTCAGCTTTACATCATAATGTTTCACAATATTACAGTTTTTTTTGTTTGTTTTTTTTTTTTTGTAGTTTTGATAATAAATGCAGCCTTGGTGAGGATAAAAACTTTTAAAAGCGTAAAAGTTAGCATAAAAATATTAAATAAAAAATAAATCTTTCCAACCTAAAACTTTTAAATGGTATAGTGTATATGCCTGATTAAATTCTCTTCTCCATTATTTAATAATGATTTGATTAATTACCTACAGAAAATATGCTGACTTCTGAAAAAAAAAAAATAAGAATAATTGCACAGACATTAATTGCACAGGTGAATAGTGCTATTTTTTTAATAAGGGGTAATATATAATAAATTAAGAATTTACACAGAAAGGAAGTGAATTGACGGAATGACATTTGCTGAATATAAATCTAGTATAACACTGTACTAGCACTGGTTACATTGGATTGCAGGTGGTTTGTGAATGTGATGTAGGTTTTTGTACTGAAATGCGGTGTGCATTGATTTGTGAACCCCACCGTAAATGTTTTGTGACTGTGTTGCTGTGAAGTCACACACTTATGTGAGTTTGTGTTGGATGAAAGAAGAGATCAGTTATGAAATGCATCCATGTCACACAGATGTTAGATTAATCTGTCCGGATGGCTTTTACAAAGCCATTTATGCCATTCAAACACAGGCGGTGTGCTTTCACTGACCAGCTGATGGGCTGTAAAAGTCATTCATGAAACATGACCTCTGACTTGCATGATATGCCTGACATGTTATCATGTAGCATGACTGAACCTCTGGAGAGATCCTTCTCAACTGTTTCATGGTATGTTTTCACTCCTATCATTTGTAAGCAACTGTACCGTACTATCAGACTACCACAAACCCCATTATGTGTCTGTAATGAGAGTGTTATAGTTTCGTCTCACTGGGGTGCTTGCAGTGCAGATGGGGAATGAAAGATACAATATTTAAATTACACTGCACTACATTTAGTTATTAGTTATTAGTTTAGTTATTTAGTTATTTTGTTGTAAAGTCTCTTATGCTTACCAAGACTGTGGTTATTTAATGAAAAATACAGTAAAAACAGTAATAATTAACAATTAAATAAATAATATGTTTCATATGTAATTTATTCCTGTGATTCAAAGCTGAATTTTCAACATCATTTCTCCAGTCCTCAGTGTCACATAATCCTTCAGAAATCATTCTGAAATGCTGATTTGATGCATAGGAATCATTTACTATGATTATCAGTGTTGAAAACGGTTTAATATTTCTGTGGAAACTATGATTTTTTTTATTTATTTATTTTTTCCCAAAATTGTCTGATGAATAGAAAGTTCAAAATAACAGCATTTGAAATAAAATTTTTTAAACATTAAATGTTACTGTCACTTTTGATCAGTTTAATGCATTATTACAGAATAAATGTATTACTTTCTTTTTACAATTTATTTTTTTTTCTATTTGAATGTATTTTAAAATGTTATTCTTTTTTAGGATTCTTTGATTAAAATTCAGAAGAACAGTATTTGTTTGAAATATTAAATACATTTATGTTTCAATCCATTGTTGCCATTTTTGACCAATTTAGTGCATCCTTGATTAATAAAACATTTAAAAAACACTTAAAAAAATCTTTTTAAGTGGTAGTATACAGTCAAACCAAAAATTATTCAGACACCAGATATAATTTCTGATTTTTTTTTTTTTTTTTTTTTACCAGTAGATGCAGGACACTATAGTTCATTTATGTAAGTAAGGATAGCAAAATAAAGTAAACTGTGACATATTATACCCAAAAATTCTTCATACAGTGGACTACCAGGAAAATTGATAAAAATTTGGGACCAAATATTTTATTTTGACACTTTGACCTGACCATGTTTTGTTACATACATATCAAACTTATCTGACATAATCAAGATGAATTTGTTCTGACACAGAACAACTGTGAGTTCTTGTCATGTTTTATTACCATTTTCTAAACTATAGCAAATAAACTGTGATAAAGTGAGAAAAGTTGAAGGTGTCTGAATAAATTTTGGTTTGACTGTAATTTAATCAGAATAATCTACAAAAGGTTTAGAAATGATACTACTTTTAAACTTCTTTAACTTTTCTTGTGAAAAACTGAACAGAACTTAGTGTTTTGTTGAAAATTTGAACCTGGTCTAAGATATAACTCACTTGATTTTAAAATGCATTAGCCAAGTATCTTTACTTTTACACAGTCATTTTATTTATTTTGAGACCTGAGCTGCATCATTTCTGTAAACCGAATGTCTGACTGACATGTCATGATCAAATCCTAAGCTTGTTGTACAATGCTGATTTTCCATCTATGCAACAATTCTGTGAACCTTCCAACAGGTCTATTGAACTGAGATCAGCAGGCTGAACTATGGCTTCATCGTCTACAGCAATGTGTGCTTCATGCTGCTGCCACTTTATGGTGCTGGAAGAATCCGTTTGGAAATAGCCACAGAGGGACAGACGCCCACCATGGTCAACAACAGCGCTTAATCGATGAGCTGCTATCGGCACAAAGATGTCTGAAGAAACATTCACCATATTAAATCACCACCAACAGCTTCTTCCATTGACACAAGGCATGATGGGTCAATGAAGTCAATCCATATGCCCAACCTGGATGTCTGCATGCCGAAGAGTTTTGGTGATCATGTGTCAACTGGAGCACACTAAGGTAATGAACAACATTCTGCTGTAGCCGTCATTTCTTGTTTCTCACAAAAATGACTACTGCCCTCATGTCATTCCAACTGTATGACTTACTTTCTTCTGTGGAACAAAAGGAGATTTTTAATGTTTTTGAAGTCTTTTATGCTCACCAGTGCTGCATTTATGTCATCAGAAATGCAGTTAAACTATAACATTGTGAAACATTTTTACAATATGAAATAACTGATTTCTACCTGAATATATTTTAAAATCTAATTTATTCCTGTGATGCCAATTCACAGTAATTTTCAGCATCATTACTCCAGTCTTCAGTGTTCAGAAATCATTCTAGAATGTTGATTTGCTGCTTAATTATTATCAGTTATTATAACGGTGCTTATTGTTAATAATGGTTCTAATTATTAATGTTGGAAACCGTTTTTGCTTCTTAATATGTTTGTGGAAATTATTTTTAAAGTGCCCCTATTATGGGTTATGAAAGGTTCATATTTTGGTTGTGGGAGTCCCCAACAACAGGTTGCAATGTAAAAAAAACACTTTCATTTTCTTATAATATGCATTTATTTTTTACCTTATTTGCTCAACGACTCCCAAACGATTCATTCAATGATTCATTTTTCCAAACCCCTCCTTTGCGTGACGATAATCTGCGGTAATTGGTCAGTTTCATTTAAATTAGTGTTTGTGCGCTTTTAACACTCCAAAAGCAGCACCTAGTGGCAAAGAATGAATTTGCATTTTCATTCAGACCAACGTGAAAATCCAAGTTTTCCCAGGTCTGCGCACGCAACAAGTGGGCGGGCAATATACTGACAAACATGAAATGACTTGGGATTCATTTTAAAAACGACTCGTTTCAATGATTTAGAGTCGACTCTTTCTTTTGAGAGACAATAACTTTATACACGGTGCACTTTCAGATTTAAAACTTTTCATGATGTTTTCATTCACTTAGAGCTGTGTTACACACTGTATGAAAGGTAATATTCAAAAATCCATAATAGTGGCACTTTAACGATTCATTGATAATTATAAAGTTTTTTTTTTTCCTTACCTCCGATTTTTGAATGATACTGTATCACTATTTTCACAAAAAAATATTAAGCAGAACAAAACATTAGTACGGTTTTAAACATTAGTAATAACTGAGCAGCAAATCATGATTTCTGTGACACTGAAGTCTGGAATAATGATGCTAAAAATTCAGCTTTGCATTACAGGAATAAATGACATTTTAAAATATATTAAAATTGAATATATTAAGGGCCAGATTTACTAACAGCTTGCACCAGCACTGTCTTTTGGCATTAAAATAGTACTGTCAGGATTTACTAAAGATGCGAAGTGAAGAATTAGTGCTGAAAAGGTGTGGACACAGTTATTTTTGCACCTGACCTTATTGAATATGCATTTGTAGGTGTTTCCCTTTTAGACGCAAAATTTATGGGAGGAGAGTATTAAAATGAATTGCGCAATGCGATTTACTAATGTTTGTGCTCGTCAAATTACTGGTATTTGCGCCATTATTTAACGGCCAAAAAAGCATGTGTCACGGGTCAGGGGGCTGCTCCGGCTCCTCTCATGGTTTGTGTTGTCCTGTCAGGTTCGGCGGCTCGTGGTCCGGGTAATCAGCGCTGATCCCTCAGTGGGGGTGCGCGAATCACGAGTCGTCTCTCCCCCACCTGTCGCTTGTTCCCCCACTCCCTTATATGTCTCTACCTTTCTGTTCCTCGTCGTGAGTAGATTGTTTGTTCGTGCGTATGTTCGCATTACATGTGCACACCTCTGTCTCTGACTCTCTGTTCCCCTGTGCTGCAGGATTCGTAGCACGGAAGTCCGGCAGCTTGTGTGGCCGCAGTGTTTGCCGGCCAGCTCCGGAATCTCCTTTAGCCTTAGCGGCAGTTAAATATTGTTTATGTTATTTTATGTTTTGTGACGAGAAATAAATTCTCCCTGCACTCCTACTCTGCATCTGAGTCCTCCTTCACCACACCCCTGACAGAATCTACTCACCATTTATGGATTCAGCAGAGGAAGCGGAGTTGCGCCTAGCTCTCTCACAGCAGGGCATTCTTCTGGGTCGGCAGCAGGAAGAGCTCGCGGCTTCTCGTCAGGCTTACGCGGAGGTGTCGCACCAGCTTAGCCAAGTGGTGGAACGGCTGGACCAACTACAGGCCAGCCATTCTGCTGACCGGACTGCCACACCGGATCCTGGCCTTGAAAGATCGGTTCCTCGCGAACCGCGGCTTAATCCGCCAGCTCCTTACTCGGGTGAGCCCAACTCCTGCCGATCTTTTCTGTCCCAGTGTTCACTGGTTTTCGCTCTCCAGCCTTCCTGCTTCCCCACGGAGCTATCCAGAGTGGCGTACGTCATCACGCTCCTGGTGGGGCCAGCGAGGGAGTGGGGCACGGCCGTGTGGGATGACGAGCAGGCTTGCTGTAGATCTTTTGATGCCTTCTCGGAGGAGCTACGCAGGGTGTTCGATCACTCGGCTCGGGGAATTGAAGCGGCACGTTCCTTGTCAGTGCTTCAGCAAGGCGAGCAGTCTGTGTCCCGGTACTCCATCGAATTCCGCACGCTCGCCGTATCCTGTGGCTGGAATAACAAGGCATTGTGGGATCACTTCCTCCACGGCCTGGCTGACCACGTGAAGGACGAGATTTATTCCTTGGAGCTACCACCCAACCTGGACGGGTTGATCGACCTCGCCATTCGAGTCGACGATCGGATTGCTCTCCGCTCCCGGCACAGAAGGGGGGGTTTTCCCCGCGAGCGAGTCATGGCCGCTGAAGCGATTGCCGCTTGTGACACGCTGGCACAGTGCTCTGTTCTCCCGGGGGAGGAACCCATGCAGGTCGGAAGAGCACGGCTGACGGTGGGGGAACGACGCCGCCGTTTGGCCAATCAGCTCTGTCTCTACTGCGGGGAGGCGGGTCATGTAGCAGCTGCATGCCCTGTAGCGCGGAGACGCTCGTCACGCAAGGGAGAGCATATGGTGAGCGTCACTACTACGCGACTGCCATCTGGTGGTCGTTCAGAGTTTTTGGCTTCGTTACGGTTCGGTGGAGCCGTTTTCCAGGTCTCGGCGTTAATCGACTCTGGAGCGGAGGGCGATTTTATGGATTTGGGATTGGCCACACGCCTGGGGATTCCATCTGTTGTCCTGGCTGAACCTATTTCGGCTAAGACTCTTTGTGGCACCCTACTCACTAGTATCACTCATGTTACCAAGTTTGTTACATTAACTTTATCTGGCAATCACGCTGAGGAGATTCGTTTCCTTTTGATTCAATCGCCCACCGCTCCAGTGGTGTTGGGTCACACCTGGTTGGTCAAACATAACCCTCACATAGACTGGGCTCGCGACTCGGTTTTGGCTTGGAGCCCTTTCTGTTTAGCTCAGTGTTTAGGTGCTGCATTTTCCCCAGTTATGTCTTGTTCTGTGTTGCAGGAGGAGCCGGTGAGCCTGGCGAATGTACCGGAGGCTTACCATGACTTGAGAGCGGTGTTCAGTAAGTCCCGAGCTTCATCTCTGCCTCCGCACCGCCCGTATGACTGTGCGATTGACCTGTTGCCTGGCACTTCTCCACCCAGGGGGCGCCTTTACTCTCTGTCCGGACCTGAGAGGAAGGCCATGGAGAGGTACATTCACGATTCTCTGGTAGCAGGCATTATCCGTCCCTCTTCCTCTCCAGCTGGGGCGGGGTTCTTCTTCGTGGAGAAGAAGGATGGTTCGCTGCGCCCCTGTATCGACTATCGGGGGTTGAATGACATCACGGTAAAGAACCGTTATCCTTTGCCGTTGATGTCATCGGCCTTCGAGCTTCTGCAGGGGGCAACCATCTTTACGAAGTTGGACCTCCGCAGTGCTTATCACCTAGTTCGGATTAGGGAGGGGGACGAATGGAAGACCGCCTTTAACACCCATAGTGGGCATTTTGAATACTTGGTTATGCCGTTTGGGCTCTCAAACTCCCCGGCGGTCTTCCAGGCACTCGTCAATGACGTGCTCAGAGACATGGTCGATCAATTTGTTTTTGTTTACATCGACGACATCCTGATCTTCTCCCAGAACGAGCGCGATCATGTCCAGCACGTCAGACGGGTGCTCCAGCGGCTGCTAGAGAATCGTTTATTTGCCAGGGTGGAGAAGTGTGAGTTTCACGCACAGTCGGTTCCGTTCCTGGGTTTTATTCTCTCGCCTGAAGGTATCCGAATGGACCTCGCCAAGGTAAAAGCGGTTGCTGATTGGCCCACCCCAGAGAATCGTAGGGCGGTCCAGCGTTTTCTGGGGTTCGCCAATTTTTACAGGCGGTTCATTCGGAATTTTAGTCAGATCGCCCTCCCTCTGACGGATCTCACCTCCACTAAGAAACCATTCTGTTGGTCGTCGCAGGCACAAGCTGCGTTTGAAAGTCTAAAGAGTCGGTTTATTTCGGCTCCTATTTTAAACACCCCTGACCCGTCTCGGCAGTTCATTGTGGAGGTAGATGCGTCCGAGGTGGGAGTCGGGGCAGTTTTGTCTCAGAGATCACCCTCAGACGAGAAAATACATCCCTGCGCCTTCTTTTCTCATCGCTTAACCCCCACGGAACGAAACTACGACATCGGGAACAGGGAGTTACTAGCTGTCAAGTTGGCGCTGGAGGAGTGGCGGCACTGGTTAGAGGGCGCGGAGTTCCCGTTTATGGTTTGGACTGACCATAAGAATTTAGAGTACATCCGCACCGCTAAAAGGCTAAATTCCAGGCAGGCTCGCTGGGCACTATTTTTTGGACGTTTCAGGTTTACCATTTCTTTTCGCCCTGGCTCAAAGAATGGTAAACCTGATGCGCTGTCGCGGATCTTTGAGGCCAAGGCTAGTCTCAACCCCCCTGTGGCTATTCTGCATCCCGAAAGGGTTGTGGCGGCTGTAACTTGGGGGGTGGAGTCCAAGGTCCGCGCTGCGCTGCGCGACACCACCATTCCCGCGGGGTGCCCAGAGAGTTTGTTGTTCGTGCCCGAGTCAGTCCGAACTAGCGTCCTGCAGTGGGGCCACGCCTCTAGTCTAGCTTGCCACCCTGGAGCGACTCGCACTTATAGGTTAATCAAGCAGCGGTTTTGGTGGCCATCCGTGGCGCGGGATGCTCGACGGTTCGTGTCGGCCTGCCCGATTTGTGCTGTAGGTAAGGGCTCCAATCGACCCCCAGTAGGGCTACTCCAGCCGTTGTCGGTCCTTTCGCGACCCTGGTCACACATTGCAATGGACTTTGTTACGGGCTTGCCTCCTTCTAACGGCAGGACGGTTGTCCTCACTGTGGTGGACAGGTTCTCGAAGGCGACCCATTTTATTCCCCTCCCCAAATTACCTTCAGCGAGGGAGACAGCGACTATTGTTTTGGATCAGGTGTTCCGTATTCATGGCCTCCCGGTGGACGTGGTCTCTGACAGGGGTCCCCAGTTTGTGTCAAAATTTTGGACAGAGTTCTGTCGACAGCTGGGGGCGACTGCGAGCCTATCCTCTGGATACCATCCGCAGACTAACGGTCAGGCTGAGCGTGCCAACCAGGATTTGGAGAGAGTTCTGCGCTGTGTGGCGTCTGCTGAACCGTCATCTTGGAGTTCCAGGTTAACTATGGTCGAGTACGCGCATAACTCCCTCCCGGTCTCGTCTACGGGTTTATCGCCCTTCCAGTGCTGTTTAGGCTACCAGCCACCTTTATTCCCCTCTCAAGAATCCGATGCTGTTGTTCCTTCCGCGCATGCGTTTATTCAGAGATGCCTCCGTACTTGGAGGATCGCCAGAGAAGCCCTCACTCGGACTGGCGAGAGGAACAAGGCGTCGGCGGACCGTCACCGTACCAAGCCCCCACTTTACGTGTGCGGTCAGAAGGTCTGGCTGTCTTCTAAGGACATCAACTTCAGACTTCCCTCACGTAAACTGGGACCCAAATTTGTTGGACCGTTCACCATTACCAAAGTGCTCAGTCCGGTGACGGTGCGGCTCAAATTAACCCCACAGTTTATGAAGATCCACCCGGTTTTCCATGTCTCTAAGATTAAGCCCGTTTTTCGCTCCCCCCTCCAACCCCTGACCTCCGCTCCCCCGCCTCCCAGACTCATCGAGGGGTCGCTGGCCTATACGGTGCGGCGGCTCATTGATGTGAGGCGTAGGGGCAGAGGTTACCAATACCTGGTAGACTGGGAGGGTTATGGTCCAGAGGAGAGATGCTGGATTCCGGCTCGCGACATTCTGGACCGCGCTCTCATTGATCAGTTTCATCAGCGTCATGGTGAGTCCTCCGGGGACGCCAGGAGGCGTCCCTGAGGTGGGGGGTACTGTCACGGGTCAGGGGGCTGCTCCGGCTCCTCTCATGGTTTGTGTTGTCCTGTCAGGTTCGGCGGCTCGTGGTCCGGGTAATCAGCGCTGATCCCTCAGTGGGGGTGCGCGAATCACGAGTCGTCTCTCCCCCACCTGTCGCTTGTTCCCCCACTCCCTTATATGTCTCTACCTTTCTGTTCCTCGTCGTGAGTAGATTGTTTGTTCGTGCGTATGTTCGCATTACATGTGCACACCTCTGTCTCTGACTCTCTGTTCCCCTGTGCTGCAGGATTCGTAGCACGGAAGTCCGGCAGCTTGTGTGGCCGCAGTGTTTGCCGGCCAGCTCCGGAATCTCCTTTAGCCTTAGCGGCAGTTAAATATTGTTTATGTTATTTTATGTTTTGTGACGAGAAATAAATTCTCCCTGCACTCCTACTCTGCATCTGAGTCCTCCTTCACCACACCCCTGACAGCATGTCTTAAAGCAGGAGGTAATTTGCGCTGCTCTTGGTAGATTGCGCTGGTCATTATGGAAATGATCTAGCTGCGTCTGTGTTCTTTAATGTGCGCATTGTCAGTAAATCACGCACAGAATTTTCCACTCCTGTCGGCACTTTTATGGAATTGCACTCTAATGCTAATTTGTCCTGTTTAGTAAATCTGGCCCTAAATTGTAATAATTCACAAAATTCCTGTTTTTATTACTGATTATTAAAACACAGCCTTGGTGAGCATTAGAGATGTCTTTGAAAAACATCGTAATTATTCCAAGTTTTGACTGACGTTTTGATGTCAGTGTTTTTTTTTAAGACCTTGAAAGTTGGTTACTGGTATTCCAAAAGTCATCAGTGTTATTTGGACCACAACATCATTCAGAATATCTTCTTTAGTGTTCTGGAAAATAAATACACAAACAGGTAACCGAGGTAAAGCAAACGAACATGAAATTTCAGAACAGATGGGAAAACCTTGAAGCAACTCCGAGACAGAACTACACCACTACATCACCCTAGCGTCCGATAATGTCGGCCTCACCAAAACCCACGGCAGCCATTCTGCTTCTTACCTAACCTTGATCTATTATCCAGGCCAGGGCAAAACTGTGCTCACATCAGAGAGGTTAGTGTTAGTTTCACCCACAATCGATTTCTTTCGTCTTTAATGGATGGCTTTATTTAGCCGCGAGAGAGAGCACCACTCTCTCATACACGACCAGCAAGCTGTTTAATAGACCCAAATCTATATTTCATTAAAATGATGACATTCAGCACCCCCTGCTTGCTCTTAACTCCTGTCCTATCGATCGCCGGCCGTTTAACTCTTGTAGTCGTGTGATAAATGGCCTGCTCGTAGGTGGCGCTCTCCTCCGAACCTCCTCTTTTCATGATGTAAGAACCGAGGCTCTTGGTTCAGCCCGTGTCAGGCAGGGTCAGAGGTCACCCCGCGCCTCTGCGACACACAAGCGTGGATTTCTCATCCATTGGACAGAATCTGAGGTACGAAGCGAGTCCGGCACGGTCGTGTTCTGGCACAGATGGAGGATAATTGAATCGGGTTGCAGAGAGATTCATCTCACTCAGTCGGCTCATATCTGCTCCATTTGTCATCGGGACAACAACAAAAACTACTGTATCGATTTCATACATTTAAAACACGAAAGTATTCACTGCTGCCATTAATGTTTAAACACTATTTGAATGAACTCATTTTTTTGCTTTCTTTTAGCTTCACTGTAGTTTGTGAGAATGTATGATGAGATTTTTGTCAGATTCTCATGAAACCTGTCAAAAGCATGTCCCAGAATCAATATATATATATACACATCAAATACTTTTATTCAGCAAGGATGCATTAAATTGATCAAAAGTGACTGTAGAGACTCTTTTATGAAGCTACAAAAAATTTATTTTTCAAATAAATGCTCTTTTGAACTTTTCACTCACCAAAGGATCCTGCAAAAAAAAAAAAAAAAAAAAATTAATGAATTAATTAAAAAATCACATTTTCAACTAAATTATTAAACTGTTTTCAATATTGATAATTATAAGAAATGTTGCAAATCAGCATATTAGAATGATGTCTAAAGGATCATGTGACACTGAAGACTGGAGTAATGATGCTGGAAATTCAGCATTGCATCATGAGAATAAATTACATTTTAAAATATATTCAAATAGTAAACAGTTGTTTTAAATTGTAAAAAAAAAAAAGATTTTGCAGTAATACTGTTTTTTTCCTGTATATCTGATCAAGCAAATTCTGACTTTGTGAGCATAAGTGACCTCTTTTTTAAAAAAAACATTCAAATAAATCCTATAGAGAGAGTACAAAACTGTATATTTTTTACATTAAAATCTAATTCATTGTACAATTATATTTAGTACTGATATTTTTCCATTACATTAATGAGAATACAACAAAAAATCTTAAAATAAGTCTTAAAATGATTGGGGGGTCAGTCACTTTCTGGACATATTCTTGATGGACACGATTCATGAGATTCGCTCATTTCATCTCCATTTCTCTTAAATCAAGCAATGACATGAGGATTATTTAAATGAGTTGAATAGATTTGTTGTTTTTCATCTACAGGCTCTGTGCCAAGTTCATTTAGACTCAATTTTGATAAACAAACTAAATCTATCCATCAATTAGCTTTTCACCCTCTTGTTTTACTGGTTGCCTGCTATGTCCACACTATCACTGTATCTCATGCTTAGGGTTAGACTCTTTGTGAGTTGACTATTTTCAATAATTTTGTTGAGTTCAACTGTTGGACAATGCTCATTTTCGGTTAGACTTACAGTACGTGCACTTAAGTGTACTTATGTACTTATCTAAGTACTGTGTAATGGAAGGTAAATACATGGTTAAGGTTAGGTGTAGGGGTAGGTTCATGGTTAGTACCAAGTTATTATCCAGTTAAGTATTTACATGCGGAACAGGACTGTAAAATAAAGTGCTGCCTTAATTTCTCATGAGAGCACTACTTGAAGTGAACGACTTACATTTCAGTCTTTCCTCAAACAAAGCTATTAAATGGCTTCAAAAGTGTACATTTATTTTTTGTCATTTTAGAGCATGACAGAGCAGTCTTCATTCAATTGCTGTGATGATCTTTAATAGTTCACCCTTGTTTTCCACAGAAGACAGTCAGTCAGACAGTTTTGAATGACATGAGGGTGAGTAAACTGTCATATCCACCTTATTTTTCAACGCGGAAGTAAGCCATTTTCTGTGAATGTGTGAGACTTCTGGTTCATTAGCCACTGTAGGGAAAGAACGAGAAGAAGAACAACGTGCAGTAAATGGTAAAACTGTTTGCACTACAAAACATAGCGTTCATAATTAAGATAATACATTAAAATAATATGGTAAGACACATCAGTTTGCAATATCAAGCAGCAAAACGAGCTGTTTTGTACGGCTAAAAATAGCTGGACGCGAATGACACCAGAAGCCAAACACTTTAAATATACAAATGGCCGCGTCTGCTCTTCTGGGAAAAATAAGGTGGATATTTGGTGAACGTCTCGGTTACGTATGTAACCCTCGTTCCCTGAAGGAGGGAACGGAGACGTCACGTTGGATGACCGACGAAATTGGGATCTCGCCAGAGAGACCAATCCACTTCGAGTGTAACTAAACGAGCCAATGGACATTGGCATGCGATTATTGCATCCAGCTGCCGCTGATCACAGCGTGAGCATAAGAGGCAGCTGATGCACCGCATCAATTATGTTTTCGCTGAGGAGCCGAGCCGGCGACCCGGCAGCTCAGCGGTGGTACAGCGACTGTGGCGACGGGACGTGACGTCTCCGTTCCCTCCTTCAGGGAACGAGGGTTACATACGTAACCGAGACGTTCCCCTTTCAGTCGGTCACTCCGAGTCACGTCGGATGACCGACGAAATTGGGATCCCTACCAAAGCGCCACAGGAGCTGCCCCTTCCAGTGCCCTGTGTAGGGCTCCTGACCCTTCCTATAAGGCAGACGATAGGACCGGGCTCTACACAGAGAAGGTCAACTACTGGTGTTCCTTGAGTAACCCAAACAGTAGGACTAGGATAACACTGGGAAGCGTGCCCTTCCACTTGGAAGAGGCACACTGCGGAGTCACCTCCTCCCAAAAGGGGGTTTAAGTGACATTCAAACATGTGAAGTAACCCAGAGGGCCCTTTTGCACATGGAAGTCTCTGAGATGGCTCAGGCTGCATCTTTAGAGATGGCAGAACGTGGTCCGCCAGGGGAAACACGGCTCCAATAAGAATACCGTGGAATACACATATGGGATCCCGACAGGGTCTCTCATATGGGCACTAGCCTCGCACCAGATTTCAAGAATTCATTGGCTGAAGGCCTGGCGCCGGACGCTCCGCCGTGTCCGGACGCCGGAGTGCTGGAGGACTCAACAGGGTTTGCCTGGTTAAGGAACTCTCTGGAGAATTTAGGCGTAAGGACGCCGCAAGCCGACTCCGAGCCGGCCCTCTCAGTGCCACTACCCGTTTGAGGTGAGAACACAGGAGGAAACCGGTTCGACACGTAGGCTATAAAACCTAGCGAACGTGTTGGGAGTCGCCCAACCCGCAGCTCTACAGATGTCTGCTAGCGAGGCACCACGAGCCAGCGCCCAGGACGATGCGACACCCCTAGTGGAGTGAGCACGCAACCTGAGCGGGCAGGGCACACCTTGTGCTTCATAGGCCAAGGTGATGGCATCCACTATCCAGTGGGCCATCCTCTGCTTGGAGACAGCCTTCCCCTTCTGCTGTCCTCCGTAACAGACAAAGAGCTGTTCTGAGGTCCTGAAGCTCTGAGTTCTATCCACGTACTGACGCAGTGCGCGTACAGGACAGAGCAAAGCTAGGGCTGGGTCTGCCTCCTCCAGGGGCAGCGCTTGCAGGCTCACTACCTGGTCCCTGAAGGGCGTGGTAGGAACCTTGGGCACATAGCCGGGCCGGGGCCTCAGTGTTGCACTGGAGTCAGCCGGCCCAAACTCAAGGCACGACTCGTCGACCGAAAATGCCTGCAGGTCCCCCACCCTCTTGATTGAGGCCAATGCAGTCAGGAGTAGGGTTTTCATAGAAAGAAACTTCAACTCGACTGACTGCAATAGCTCAAAGGGGGCAGTTTGTAGGGCTCTTAGCACCAAAGCCAAATCCCAAGAGGGAAGGGAGGGAGGCCTCGGAGGATTTAACCTCCTGGCCCCCCTAAGAAACCTGACGACCAGATCGTGCTTCCCCACCGACCTCCCCTCTATGGGGTCGTGGTGGGCAGAAATAGCAGCAACATATACTTTAAGGGTGGAGGGGGACAGCCTACGCTCCAACCCCTGTTGCAGAAAGGAAAGCACGGCTCTGATCGAACATCTCCGGGGGTCCTCCTGGTAAGAGGAACACCATTCGACGAACAGGTTCCACTTCAGCGCATAGGCCCGTCTTGTGGACGGTGCTCGTGCTGAAGCGATAGTGAGCGCTACCTCCTGGGGCAGGTCACCTAGAACCTCCGCGTCCCGTCCAGGGACCACACATGAAGTTTCCACAAGTCTGGACGCGGGTGCCAGAGGGTGCCCCGTCTCTGAGAAAGCAGATCCTTCCTCAGAGGAATCGGCCAGGGAGGGGCTGTCGCGAGGAGCATGAGTTCCGGGAACCAGGTCCTGTTGGGCCAATATGGAGCCACTAACAGGACCTGCTCCTCGTCCTCCCTGATCTTGCACAATGTCTGTGCTAGCAGGCTCACTGGGGGAAACGCATACTTGCGCAAGCCCTGGGGCCAGCTGTGTGCCAGTGCATCCGTGCCGAGCGTTGCCTCGGACAGGGAGTAGAACCACTGGCAGTGGGTGGTTTCTGGAGATGCAAACAGGTCTACCTGAGCAACTCCGAACCGACTCCAAATCAGCTGGACCGCCTGGGGATGGAGTCTCCACTCCCCAGGAAGTGCCGCTCGAGACAGCTCGTCGGCCACCTGATTGAACACTCCTGGGATGTGGATGGCACGAAGGGACCTCAGATGCTTCTGACTCCAGAGGAGGAGGTGGCGGGCGAGTTGCGACATGCGACGGGAGCGCAAACCGCCTTGCCGGTTGATATAGGCAACGGTCGCAGTGTTGTCCGTACGGACCAGAACGTCCCTGCCCCGAAGGCGCCCTCTGAGGCGGCACAGGGCAAGGCGTACTGCCAGCAACTCGAGGCAATTGATATGCCAACGCAGAAGGGGGCCCGTCCAAACCCCTGATACTGCGTGCCCGTTGTACGTGGCACCCCAGCCGGTGGCCGAGGCATCCGTGAATACCACAGCATGCCTGGATACCTGCTCCAGGGGCACTCCTGCCCGAAGGAACGAAGGATCTGACCACGGGCTGAAGGTCTTGCGGCAGGCCGGTGTAATCTGAACCCGGTGAGTACCGCGTTTCCACGCCCACCTCGGGATTCGGCCATGGAGCCAGTGCTGAAGCGGTCTCATATGGAGCAGACCGAGCGGAACTATGGCCGCAGCTGCAGCCATATGCCCCAGGAGCCTCTGAAAGAGTTTCAGTGGGACCGCTGTCCTGCCTGATAAGGTCTTGAGGCAGTTCAGCACCGACTGAGCACGTTCCTGGGTGAGGCGTGCTGTCTGGTTGACCGAATCCAACTCCATGCCGAGAAAAGAGATCCTCTGCGTTGGCACGAGTTTGCTCTTTTCCCAATTGACCCGAAGGCCCAACTGGCTGAGGTGCCTGAGCACCAGGTCCCTGTGTGCGCACAACAGCTCTCGAGACTGTGCAAGTATGAGCCAGTCGTCGAGGTAGTTGAGAATGCGCACACCCTGTTCTCTCAGGGGAACAAGGGCCGCCTCTGCGACTTTGGTGAAGACACGAGGCGAGAGGGACAGCCCGAAGGGCAGGACCTTGTACTGATATGCCCGACCTTCGAACGCGAATCGCAGGAATGGCCTGTGCCGCGGAAGAATCGAAACATGAAAGTACGCGTCCTTCAGGTCGATCGCTGCAAACCAATCTAGGGGACGGACGCATCCAAAAATGCGTTTCTGCGTCAACATCTTGAACGGCATCTTGTGAAGTGCACGGTTCAAAACTCGCAGATCCAAGATCGGTCGTAACCCACCGCTTTTCTTGGGCACAATGAAGTAAGGGCTGTAAAACCCCGACCTCATATCGGCTGGAGGGACCGGCTCTATTGCATCCTTCGCCAGTAGGACTGCAATCTCCGCGCGCAAGACAGGGGCATCGACGGCTTTGACTGACGTGAACCGGATGCCCCTGAACTTGGGGGGACGCCGGGCGAACTGAATCGCATAGCCGAGTCTGATGGTCCGCAGGAGCCACCGGGACGGGCTGGGGAGCGCTAACCAGGCTCCGAGAGACCGCACCAGTGGAACCAACGGGCCCACCGACATGCCCGCGGTGGGGCAGCGAGGTGGAACACAGGGACCGGCCCCAGGGCCTGTGACGGCCTGGCCTGTGACGGCAGGGGGCGGGGTCTGGGTGTGTAGTGTAGCACTCACTTGATTTCTCCTTGCATGGGAGGAGACACAGGAACCCGGCTTGAGGCTTGTGACAGCCCGGCGTTTGACGACTTGAAGCGGGGAATGGAGTGCTACTGCCCTTACCTGGTTCCACGAATGGGCAGGAGGGGTGCTCTTGGGCAACCACCTGCTGCCTGCTGGCGAGAGAGGAGGAGGGAAGCGATCCTGTGATGCACGGATCACCACTCTCCTCCTCTTGAGACCCAGAGATTGAGGAAACCGCTCTTTTACTGATGTTTTGGGTACCGCTGGCTGCTGGGCCAGCGGCGGAACAAAAACAAACTGAAACACAGGATTCTCCACCCGGCCCTCCACCGGGGGAGGGAGTGGTGCGGTCACCATCTCCCGAAGAGCAGTCTCCTCCATCTCTGGGTCGCCCGTCTCAGGGCCTCTTGCACTTGCGCTTGCCGCCAGGTTTGGCGGGGGCCTGGACGGGCTGGGCGTCCTGCCTGCGACCGGCTCCACGACGCGGCCTGGTGGAAGGCTGCTGTGGCTGCGCGGGAGCGGGGGCGGCCGCAGGGGGGCGCCCACGGCGACGAGCAGGCTGAGGGGCTGCAGCCGGAGTGGAAGCAGCAGGTTTCCTCCGGCGCATGATGTGTTTGATCGCCTCAGTCTGCTTCTGGGCTGCCGAGAACTGCTGGGCAAAGCTCTCGACAGCGTCGCCGAAAAGGCCGGTCTGTGACACGGGAGCATTCAGGAACTGTACCTTTTCCAGCTCTCTCATGTCAGCAAGACACAGCCAGAGATGGCGCTCCTGGACCACTAACGTGGACATCGCACGACCCAGAGACTGTGCGGTCACCTTCGTCGCTCGTAGCGCGAGGTCCGTCGCAGCGCGCAGCTCATGTAGAACCGCCAGGTCGTGACCACCCTCGTGCAGGTCTTTCAGTGCTTTGGCCTGGTGGACCTGCAGCAACGCCATAGCGTGGAGGGCGGAAGCCGCCTCCCCACAGGCTCTATAAGCACTGCCAGTTAGACCTGACGAATACTTAGAGGCCCGTGAGGGGAGACACGGATCACCCCGCAGGGTGGAAGCGGCTGTTGGACATAGTTGCATGGCCACAGACCGTTCCACCGAGGGGATGCCCGCATACCCCAAAGCGGCTCCACCATCGAGGGTGGTGAGAGCGGAAGAACTACAAGATTTGTTTCGGGCAGTGAAAGGTGCCCTCCACGATCTTGTCAGCTCCTCGTGCACTTCCGGGAAGAATGGCACCGGAGGGGGGCGCTGAGAACCAGCGCGACCCCCACCGAGAAACCACTCGTCCAGCCTCGAAGGATCGGGACGCGGTGGTGGATTCCACACGAGCCCGACATTCTCGGCGGCCCGGGAAAGCATGGCCGTCATCTCTGGGTCTGGCTCGGACAACGCTACCACACCCGAAGGGGGCAGCGCAGCCGAGTCGTCATCCCCGGAGAGAGAGGGCCCGCCCTCCGATGCAGTGATCGACATCTGGTCGTCAGGGGGACCACCGAAGGAGACGCCTGGTGCACCCCGAGCAGAGGGCCCAGCACGCTCCTTCGGCAGCTCCACCGGCTGCGGAGTGCTTGAGGGGCGAGGAGCTCCACTTGGGGAAGCCCTCACCGTAATCCTCAGATCACCTCTGCCCCCACCGGACCCAGCGGCGCGCACGCTGGACCGCGGCAGAGGCAGAGGGACTCCGCCATGTTTGACATAGCGGAGTCTAAGACGCAACTCCGAGATGGTCATGTCCCCACAAGAAGAACATGAGCCATCCACGAAAGCCTCCTCAGCGTGCTGAATGCCCAGACACGTGAGGCAGCAATCGTGACCGTCCTGAGGCGCCAGGAAGCGACCACAGCCAGAAACGCACGGGTGATAAGACATCTTTAAAAAGACGCGATCACCCGTGTACTCTCTTAGAGAAATTTGCTCTTAGAATGCTCTTTTTTTTTTTTGAGGTGCTGAAGCACGCAGGGGAGTTTGGCCACCGCACACTCCAAGTGTGGCTGCCAGCGGGAAGAAGATGATTCTGCTCTCCCGGACACCGTGACCACCGCTGCTGCACCGTAACGCCCGCACTCGTTCACAGAACACTCTTCTTGGGAAAGGGAGCAGTAGCTTCACTACCGCTCGGCTCCGAAGCGAAAGGATAATTGATGCGGTGCATCAGCTGCCTCTTATGCTCACGCTGTGATCAGCGGCAGCTGGATGCAATAATCGCATGCCAATGTCCATTGGCTCGTTTAGTTACACTCGAAGTGGATTGGTCTCTCTGGCGAGATCCCAATTTCGTCGGTCATCCGACGTGACTCGGAGTGACCGACTGAAAGGGGAACTATTCTTTCTGTCCACCTCACACCCATAATTAATGCTGGCGTACCATTTTATATTAATACCATTTGATCTAGTGACACAGAGAGTACAAAAAAGCCTGACATAATTTAATATGTTGTGGAAGTTGCAGTGTTTATGATGAACCGGCAGTAATCTGACAGCTTCTTGAGGGTAAACACATTTGACATTTTCTCGTTGACCTTATGTCTGCTCTTCCAGGAGCTCTGACAGATTCCCATCTGCATCCTATAGAATCAGTCCGCTTAACAAGCTCCGACCGGTACAGCAGCACGCCGTGTAATCAGATTATGGTCCTGGGTAGAAGTTGCTCAATCTAAAGCATTTTAACGTGAGCCAATTGTGCCTTTAGCTGAAAAATCATGTTATACACTGCCGTTCGAAAGTTTGGCATCAGTAAGAAATCTCTTGTGCTTGACAGCTTCATTTATAAGATCAAAAATACAGTAAAAACAGTAATTTTGTGAAATATTATTACAATTTAAAATAACTGTTTTCTATTTCAATAAATTTTAAAACATAATTTGTGACCCTGGACCACAAAACCAGTCATAGCACGAGTATATTTGTAACAATAGCTAAAAATACATTGTATGGGTCAAAATGATCAATTTTTCTTTTATGCCAAAAATCATTAGGATATTAAGTAAAGATCATGTTCCATGAAGATATTTTGTAAATTTCCTACTGTAAATATATCAGAACGTAATTTTTGATTAGTAATATGCATTGCTAAGAACTTCATTTGGACAACTTTAAAGGCGATTTTCTCAGTATTTAGATTTGTTTGCACCCTCAGATTCCAGATTTTCAAATATAGTTGTATCTCGGCCAAATATTGTCCTATCCTAACAAACCATACATCGATGGAAAGCATATTTATTCAGTGTTCAGATGATGTATAATCTTAATTTATGACTGGTTTTGTGGTCCAGGGTCACATTTATTTCTGTGACACAAAGCTGAATTTTCAACATCATTACTCTAGTCTTCAGTGTCACATGATTCTTCAGAAATTATTCTAATATGCTGATTTGATGATCAAATATTTATCATATAAATATATATAAACTTTATTTTTGCTAGAATGCATTAAAATGATCAAAAGTAACAGTAAAGACATATTTAAAAAACTTTAGTTTAAAATAAATGCTTATTTTGATCTGGTGAGGTGTTTTGGCTTTAAAAGTTACTGTATGTCTTTATGAAAAGATTTTTATTTCAAAAGATCTTAAATGAAATTCAGTAGACCACGCCGAATAGGGGGTTGTTGTGTTCATTGAATATGAACGTCAAACATAATGGTAAAAATACACTTATTGCTCATGGACAAGAGGCACTTCTCAGAATGAGAAGAGAGATGTGCACATCCTGAAACAATCCAAAACAGCATCACTTCCCCTCTGAAATCCATTTACCTGATGAGGCTGCTCTCAGGAAGATCAAAGGTGGTGTAGCTATGCTCATTCACTTAAATGATGAATTGGTGGATAATGCATTCACTGTTGAATGAATCAACGATCTGAGGTCTGATTCTCTGCCTCATGTCTTAGAAACTTTTTCAGGGGTGTTTTATGGCAGTGCCTCAACTCAGGACAGCAAGGGATTGTCCTGTGTAAGTACACCTCTCACCTTTTGATAGAGCCAGAAAGTACTAAATCCACTTGAGGAGAAAAGGCATTTTCTTCCGTAGCTCCTAAGATGATCTCTTTGTTTAAGCCTAGACTAAAGACTCATGTGTTTAGTCAGACATATAGTTAAATTCCTACAGCCTGCTCTTAATTGGGCTGCACTAGCTTTGTATGCTGGCGGCTATTGTTTTATACATCCTCCTCTGTGCACAGTGTGCAAACTCTCTGTTTACATGGAATACCCTGATGACACACTTCATTTGCTAAAGTGTAATGCAAGAAATCCCATATCGCTCATTGCAGTGCACTCAGTTTGACCTTTCATTTCCTGTGTGACAAATTGCAGTTGATGCTCCCAGTTCTACACATCATCTTTTGATGTCATTTAATCAGCCTGCCAAAAATAATATTTTTGCATGAAATTTTACTTAGCCAAATCTTTGTTTTAAATGAATGATGTTTACCACATCATTTTAATAGTTTGGTTGTAATATATATTAAATTTGCCCGACAAGGTTATATGACCAAAAGTTGTGTGATTCATTGTTTTGTTTTTTTGTTTTTTTTTTTTCATAAAATTGGAACTGGATTACAAATGCAAAATGACTGTACTTTTTAAATAGCATTTAATACCATTGTGTGTGTGTGTATTTTTAAACTAAAGGGGATTGATAGCTTGGTTTATTTTATTTATATTTAAATTTATAGGGCTCTTAAAATCTTGAAATTAACTTAATTTTTAACTAATGAAGTGGATTAGAAATACTAAATAACTATTTTTTTAAAATGGTTTATTAAACTAAGGGGTCTAGGATTTTTTATTTTATGAGCTTGTAATGAACTTAATTTAACATTTATTTCTACCTTTTCAGAATCCATGTGTAAAGATTATGTCACGGTTGTCTGTAGGAAGGACGCTGAAGACACGGAGAAATGTTTAAGTCTTTAATACTGGAATCACAGGGGAAAATCCACAACAGGAACACAGGAAACACACGACGTCCAACAAGTAAACCCGACAAACATGAACTGAACAGACTGGCGCTTATAATCTCAGGATAACGAGGAACTAAGGAGACACACCTGGAATCTTAATCAAACAAAACGAGGAAAGGAACATGACCAAATAAGGCAAAACAGGAACTACATGGGGACAAAACACGACACAGACAGGTCCATAATCCTGACATTACGCCCTCATCCTGGAAGGCGCATCCTCGCACCGTAGAAACTACATGGGGAGGGGTGGGTGGGAACTTGGGAGGCGGCTCAGGAGGAGGACGGACACCCGGGAGGGGGCCGGCTGACAGAGACCAGGGAGGTGACGAAGGAGGGAGGAGCCAGGGAGGAGACAGGAGGGAGCCGGAACAGGAGGAGCCAGGCGGGACCCAGGCCGGAGCCATGATGATGGCCCACGGTGGAGCCGACGGAGGGAGGAGCCATGGAGGAGGAATGACCGCCGACTCCAGGGGGCTGACCAACGGCAGCGGAGCAGATGGCGCCGGTGACCGAGGCGGAGACAGGGATCCAGATGGCCACGGTGGAGCAGGAGCGACAGAGGAGCCTGACGGAGCCAGAGGGACGAGGCGCAGCCGGAGGATGGCAGTCCCACGGAGCTCACACCGAATAGATGGTGGGCTGAGGACGAGCAGAGGGGCTGCCAGACGACAGCGGAGGAGGAGGCTGGAGCGGGTGGGAGGGCAGGCACTTGTGAGCAGAGGGGCTTTCAGGTCTGAACTCAGAAACGGGAGCCCTCTGTGGGTTTAACAGGTGGGCTGGAGCTGACACTGGAGCGAGCTCTGGGGCTGGGACGGGCCCTTGAGGGGAGCCCTCACTGGGCTTAACTCAGGAACAGGAGCCCTCTCTTGGCATAACTCAGGAACGGGAGCCCTCTCTGGGCTTAACTCAGGAACGGGAGCCCTCTCTGCTTCAGTGTGACACAAACCCCGTGCCATACTAAGGTCACCCTCAGCCGCGTTGCAGGGGGCGGAGCTCTTCTCCGCATTCTCACTGTCCGTGACATTCTCCCTCGTGGCGGGCTCTATTGCTGGCTCTCGCACCTGGTCTGACGCTCTGTGAGGCTCTGGCTCCGTGGCGATCCTCAGCTCTGTCGCACTTCTGGGCGATGGCTCGTCGGTCACTGCGGGCTCTGGCTCGCTGTCAGCGGTGGGCTTGGGCATGCGCTCCGTGCAGCGGGGAGATGGTGGCCTGGGTACTGGATCCGGAGTGGCACTGGCGAGATCCCCCTCGGGACAGACGGTGAAAGGGGATCCGTGTCCACTCCACAAAGGCGGCAAAATTCGCTCGAGGGCCTTCCTCGGACGACGGCGCTCTGTACGCGGAGTTTAAACTGACGTCATAGAACGCACAGAGCGCGTCATCCGGGTAGCTGGAGAGGTTGGCGAGCACCAGGAACAGTCTGGTGTGGCCCTCGAGCGATCTCTCCCCCCCGCTCCAGCAGGAGGAGGAGGTATTCCGGACGAAGGAGGGGATCCATGGACACAACGGAAAACAAAAAACACTGGGTGAAAAAAATGGAAAACAAACGGAGGGAGAAACATAATAAAACTGTTTTGGTCGGGTCTTCTGTCACGGTTGTCTGTAGGAAGGACGCTGGAGACGGAGAAACGTTTAACAGACTCTAATCCTGAGATCACAGGGGAAAATCCACAACAGGAAAACGGGAAACACACGACATCCAACAAGTAAACCCGACAAACATGAACTGAACAGACTGGGGCTTATAAACTCAGGATAACAAGGAACTAAGGAGACACACCTGGAATCTTAATCAAACAAAACGAGGAAAGGAACATGACCAAATAAGGCAAAACAGGAACTACATGGGGACAAAACATGACACAGACAGGCCCATAATACTGACAGATATTAGATTTCAAGTATAATACTTCTGGAGGTCCTACGCCAGCCAAACAACTGCCATTAAGAGGAATGTAAATGGATAGCTTTTCCAGGTATTATAAACCTATTTTAATTAAACATGCAACATAATGAGGTCATTGTGATCAGTTTTCATGCTACAGGTTGCATATTGTGTTTCGCGTACTACTACAGTATACAGTATGCTGCAGAGCGCTAGTTTTCTATTCTGAACACTTCCATTGTGTGGTGATTCTTCAGATGCAGTCATGCACTGGTAATTATGCATAAAGCACCATGCAGAAAACAGACGAGGTGAAGAAGTAATTTCATACCAATCACTGCTCATTACCTAATGAACATTGATGACACTCAGCCCTGGTGAGGCCACACAAACCAGCGCTGATGAGTTGTAATCACATTCTTATTTACCTCTTCAGACATAACAAGGTTTTGGAAAACAATTAAGCAGTAGTCAGGTTAAAGCAGGGTAATTCCAGCATTATTTCCTACCAATGAATAATTAACGCTTGTATAATTGTGTTTTATTTGCCTGCCAATGCTGGGCATCGGCAATGCTTGTTAATTGTGTTTCCTCTGACTCTACTCTCAACAACTCTTTTGGTTTTAATTAATAGGAAATTAATTTTGCAGTGCTCTGTTTTATTTACATATTGTAAGTATGAGTGATGATGTATATTGGTGTTTAAAACAGGAAATATAGGTGAGTTGATTGAGGTAAATTCTGTATGAAATCTTCGCTTTCTTCGCTTTATTGACTTATAAGCACAAAAGGTGAATTTGTAGCCAAAAAGATGATAATTTTAGGCCTGATATGAACTTATACATTGCATTCAGAAAGTCAAAACTCTGGCTTAGAAAACCATTTGTAGTTGGACTTGGGTGGAAATTTTCAATTCTGACTTTGAGTTGCGTATGTATGATATAAGAATAGCATATGTCTTTTGTAGATTGTAGAATGTATTGTGTTGAGCTTTAAGCTTTACATCCTTTATATTAAAAGACAGAAAATAGTCCATGCAGTATTTGTGTTCCATGGATGTTTTTTTTTTTTTTTTAAAAGGATTGCGTTATCAGCAACAAGCTAATGTCCAGCTCCACTGGAATTAACTCTGAGCGTCAGAGCATTTCTTGTGAGCAATGCTATTTGTTTGGTATGTTGAATGACTCTAAACAGAGTTGAATAGCATTTCAAATCAAGTCACAGTCATGTTCCATTAATGTTGAGAAGATAGTTGCCTACTTTATTTAACTCATCCACAGGCCATCCAAGATGCAGATTACTTTATGGAAGATTTGGAGAAAATTGCGCCACTTGCTCACCACTGGATCATCTGCAGTGAATGGGTGCTGTCAGAATGAGAGTCCAAACAGACGATAAAAACATCACAATAATCTACAAGTAACTGACATAACTCTGAAGCAAAACGCTGCATGTTTGTAAGAAAAATCATTAAGACGTTATAACTTCAAACCATGGCTTCCAGCTAAAATACAAGTCCTCTATCCATAATATTGCTTTCTTCAGTGTAAAGGTTGTCTTATCTGATTCAGGAGAGAAATATGCGCAGATCAAACATCAGTCCAAAACAGCTCTAAAATAGGTTGGTGGATTTTGATGTGAGAGGATAACAGGGGATGGACTTTTTCACTGGAGGAAGCGATATTATGGCTTATGGACTAGTATTTTGACAAGAAGTGATGGTTTAAAGTTAAAATGTCTTCATGATGGTTTTGCTTCTTACAAACAAGCAGATTTTCACTTCACAAGACATGAATTGATGAACTGGAGTGGTGTGGATTACTTGTAGATTATTGTGATGTTTTTATCAGCTGTTTGGACTCGCATTCTGACGGCACCCATTCACTGCCGAGGATCCATTGCCGAGGATCCATGCTACATTTCTCCAAATCTGTTCAAGATGATGAAACAAACTCATCTACAGCTTGGATGGCCTGAGGGTGAGTAAATTTTCAGCAAATATTAATTTATGGGTCATTCCTTTAAGCGGTATATCAAATCTCATCTGCTTGATTGTTATATTATTGAAAATGTAAACTACATTATTGCCCAGTTATAAAATAAAAGTTGAGTATCTAATACAAAAGCAAGATATTAAAAGCATTAACATTGTGATTTACTGTAAAGCTGCGTTGAGACAACGCATATTGTGAAAAGCACTATACAAATCACTTTGTATAGTGATTTGTATAGTATACTTGTATGTAGATGGTAAACAGCAAGGCATCTCCTAAACAGCAAGGCATCTCCTGTACAAAAACTTTGGTCTAGAGGAAAAGTATTACTCAGAAAAAGTCTTGAACAAACAAACAAAAAGTAAGGCTAAAACAAACTTTTAGGGTTTATAATTACAGCAAAGTAGAGCAATGGTGTCTTCAAACCCTAAGTATTAAAAATTAAACTGCGGTGTGAAAGTCATCCTGAAGCATTTGAGCTCCACATCAGTTCTCTAGTCATGTGTATTGGTGAGGTGAGCTGTACTGTTACTTTACTGAGTGTTCTGACTTTTTATTTTTGCCTTGTGGACAATAAAACAGGTGTCTTTGAAGGGGCTCAGGACCAAAACATCAAAGAAGCACCTTAGCAAGTGCACAGCAACACCTAAAACTTCATAGTGGTGAGTTATGAATGAACAAAAAAATATAAGTGAAAGCAATAACCCTGAGCTCACTCAATATATAGATGTGTTTTATTATTTAGATCCCAAATAGACAGTCAAACTACATTATATCTGGCAAATAGACGTAAAAAGGCTAAACATTTCACCCTGAGGGGAAAAAAGCCTTTGAATGGCCCATCATGCATTCCTTTATGTCCCTATAAAAAGAGTTTTGCTGGATGACACAGTCATGCAGCGTCACACTGTGAGATTTGCTCAACTAAATGCCAGTGGAAAGTTCACGCTACAGTATTATCCACGATACATTTCACCTGACAGCTCTGTCACAGTATTTGTTAATGATTTTTTCTTCGTTCACAGATACCCTTTCTTCATTGACAGAGCTGTCATTGTGAGTCCAGCGCGAAATGTTCCATATCTGGCCATTTTTCTTGTTCCTCAGAAGTTCTTTCATCTGTAGAGGGTTACACAAACATACTGTGAGAATCTATGGTAGTGAAATAAGCAAGCGATCTAAAGAGCTTTATCTTCTACGATGACTTGAGCTCAAACGACAGAAATAAAACACATCAACACAATATTTTCAGTGTTGTCTCTCTAGCATGAATTAGCTTTTCTTCATGACATTCATTGCTTCCTTACATAATGTTCTAAACAGCTTTTCTATGTTTTTGTCTTAACCAATCTTGCACTGGGTGGCTCTTTTTAAAATTGAACAGTTTACTGAGCCTTTAGACAAAATCTAAAAATGTGTAAATATATATATTTTATTGAGTGTCATATTTAATACATCAACTTGAGGGAAAATCATCCAAGATGTAGATTACTTAAAGCATCTGCTAAATTAATCAATTTAAATGTATATGTTGTTTGTAAGGCATTACTATGTGGTTGCAAAGGCACTTGATTGGTTTTCATTATGTTTCTATGCAGTTTCTAGGGTGTTCTGGGCGTTTTTACTGGCTTAAATCAGAAAACTCAATCAGGTGTTTTTTTTTTTGTTTTTTGTTTTTTGTTTTTTTAAATAAGAAATAAGAAAAAAATAGAATATATGTGACCCTGGACCACAAAACCAGTAAAAAGGGTCAATTTTTTTTTTCTTTTTAAATTGAGATTTATACATCATCATAAAGAAGCTTTCCATTGATGTATGGTTTGTTAGGATAGGACAATATTTGGCTGAGATACAACAATTTGAAAATCTGGAATCTGAGGGTGCAAAAAAAAAAAAAAAAAAAAAAAAAAATCTAAATATTGAGAAATTTGCCTTTAAAGTTGTCCAAAGTTCTTAGCAATACATATTACTAATTAAAATTAAGTTTTGATATATGTACAGTAGAAAATTTACAAAATTAAAAATTGGTAATATTCTACTGACTTGAACCATTTTTATAATCTGAAATAGAGCTTGTGGAAGATCTTGAGATGTTTCCAGTGATGGACATGGTCTCCTGATCATTATCTTGAAGAGGGTGGTGGGGAGAAATTGAATCTCGTGAACAACCTGGAACCAGAAAGGAGAGAATGGCATGTGTCACGGAGGCGTTTTCTGTGTGGTGAGATATGAGCTACATCTGTTTTTATCACTGTTTCTAAAAACAAACATATGGTTGTGAAATCTTATCCATATGCTGCAGGTTTTTTTCTTTCGCAAACACTAATTAAAGCTCTCGCTTTTCCTCCTCGCTGCTGTTCTCTGCAAACATCACGCAGGTGTTAGATGCCCTGGAAGGTTTCGCTTGGGTCCTCTTCCCCCTCCTGCACTCTAGATATCCTGGAGGGCATGAAGAATGTGTGTCTGCGTCAGGCTGTGGTCTAATGCATTGATTATACTGAATTATACTGAAACGGTTCACCTGAGTGATCTTCATTCCTGCTGTCATCTGAACATCTGTGTACTGTGTGACACTGAAGAATATCCTAGAATGCAGGTCAGTGTGTTAACAGGGTTATGTGCCATGTAGAACTGAACATGCATATATATATATATATATATATATATATATATATATATATATATATATATATATATATACATTTCTGCTTTGGCAATTTTGTGTGTAAACACAATCATGCTAATAAAGAAGTATAACTGAAATAATTTTAATATCCCTTTTTTTTTTTTTTTTTTGAGTTTTTTTTCTATAGGACCATGATGTAGGAATGAGTTTTTCCATAAGCTGACATAAATACTATGTAAATAGTATAATTATATAGAGTAATAGAAATTGCCCTTAACTAATAACACATTTTTTACCATAGAAGTTTTACAGTTTTTTTACCATTAAAATTGTGATTTTTTTTTTTTCAATTTAATGTGGTTTATATTTGTTTTTTGTTTTTTTGTTTTGTCTTTTGTTTTGTTTTTTGCATTTTGTAGGCTAGAATGAAAGAACACTACATTTTTTAATTTTATTATTATTATTTTATTTATTTATTTATTTATTTATTTATTTTTATTTGTATGTGTCTTATGCTCACCAAGTCTTCATTTATTTGATCAGATTTTTCAGTAAAAACTTAAGAATTATTACAGTGTAAAATTACTTTTATAATTACTATTATTTTCTGTTTAAATATATATTTAAAAATGTATTTTATTCCTGTGATGGCAAAGCTGATTTATTCCAAACTTTTGATTGGTAGTGTATAATTCATTAAATTCTATTTCCAGTCATTCCAATTCAAATTCCAATTCAACTTTTAAACATTCAAAGGAATATTTTTTTCATTCCAAGCGAGATGGTTCTAAATTCATGGTGTGATACTGTTATGTTGTTTAGCTACAATGTGAAGCAAAAAAAAAATCCCCTTATACAGGGTAAAATCATAAAATTATGGCAGACTTAAATTGAAGAAAAAGCCATATCAAGAGTCCACTTCATAGAGGGGCGATTTGCACTATTCAAGTTTTCCCCAGAAAATCTAAAAATGTAGTTACAGTAAATCACGGTTATGACCATATTAATGTGTTTCTGTACTTATTAAAGCTATGACGAAATCATGTTCCTCGACACACACCGCTCTACATTTCACCATCTCCCCCCGTGGCTGACTCCAGGCATTTCCGTCATGTTTTTAATGTTTTTAATAATACATCACACCCCATAGCTAAATTCACTCCCATTCTGCCGGGGGTTGATAATTGCTCGCGACCGGGTCTGTTTGTGCTTTATATCCTAAACATCTGCTCTATTCCATCTCACGCTAATCAAACCTGTTGTTTCTCCCACAGGAAGTCCATGCCTGTCAGGGACTTTGCCTCGTTGAATTAGGCCATTTAACATAACGTCCACATCAAAGTCGGCATGCGGAATAAACACATCGCCATCATTCAGCGTGAGCCTTAAGGGACACTACCGCCGATCAGTCTGCAGCAAATGCAGTGCGATGTATAATCTCCAGAAACCACAGAGTCTTTTTGATTTGTGTCCGCTGTGCACAGCAGAAGTACATCTTTGTTTTATTCATAATCACCTGAGCTTCCAGATCAAAGACTCCCACGGTACCTCCGTCCACCCACTGAGCGTTCCTCTACGATTAAACGGGACTGCCTGCCCGTCTCGCACCCTCATGAACCCGCTGTAACCTTTTCATCAGATGCTTCCTTCGATTCAGTCTTCATTAGTCGTTCTTGTGGGAATTCTGCCTCTCTTTCTCCCCCTTTTCTTTTCTTCCAGGATGAAATGAATGGGCCATAATAAAGCTTATATTCTGCTTTGATGCTTCAATCTGAATAAATTCTCATTTCCTATGTTTTCAGCACGTCGGCGGCTCGCGGTGTTCCACATCTCTATAGACATGAAAGAGGAAGCTGGGACGGTTGGTGGCATCTTCTAGTATAAAGTAAGATGTGACAGCACTGCGGTTGATATTGAGACACTGATCCGAGACAGTTTTGACACCTTTCATCATTCAGGTTTAGTTCTACTTCCTTTTCACCGCATTCATTGTTCTGTAGACTTCTGTGTCTTTCGTACAGCAGTGCTTTGTAGAAAACCTTCCAGCACAAGAAGACATTTTTGTAAGGTTTTTTTTTATAAAACTCTTAGGCTGTATATGAGTATATGAGAAATTATACACAATTACAGGTGTTGCTAGGTGGTTGCTATGGTGTTCTGAGTGGCAAATGTTGCTAGGGTGTTTTGGGTGGTTGTTAAGTGGTTGTATGCAGTATAGAGTGCATAAGTGCTCACTTTTTCAGCGGTATAGTATTTTTTCCATTCATTTTTCCCCATTGAAATTTTAAAAAGTCTTTGTTAAAGCACTTATAAGCCATGAGCCAAGTTATTACAAACATTTTAAACTTTTATTGGAAGAAAAAAGTTTTTGAAAATCAGACAAAAAGAAAAAGGTGAACACTGTGTACTTAACAGCTTTAGTAAGGTAAAGAACTACAATCCCATTAAACACTGCAAATTACATTATCTAATTAAAAACAAAAGAAAAATATAAAACACTTCTTTAAAGTTGATTATATCTATAGAAACAATATATTGTAAGTTTATTGCAAAATATGCAAATATATATACAAATATATAAGTATTTCCACAGCTTAGCAAGACACTGCAATTATCTGATTGGATAATTATGGGTAATGTAGTTTTTCACCATGAATTCAGCTGTTAAACATGATTATTTAAAAAAAGATTTAAATAATGCAACAGACGGCTTCAGAAAGCATATACCTTCAATTAACAAGTTATTATAAATAAGTTATTGTTAAAAATCAATTTCCATATGGAGAAAATGAATGGTGTTTTCACTTCACTTCACAATCCAACTGTTAGACTCTATAACATTGTGGTCCTTATCTAAAGGATTTTTTCACTCATTTTATCATCCTCTTGGCGAAAAATAGTAAATCTAATCACTTAGATTTAAAAACTGCATTATTTAAGATCTCATTTATGTCTGTAGCTCAAACGGTGCGGGGCGCGTTGCGCACTAGAGTTGCTAAGTTTCAGGGGTTAGTTCAAATCCCTAACTATGAGCAATAGTAATAATAATACTTGACTTAACAAACAGCACTAATTATTAGCAAACATGCTTGGTTTTGGGCCCAAGAAACCATACAGAACCCAAGAGCCATGTTTGACTGAGAGCTGAAATGGACCATAAATTATCTACTTAATATTAATGCATAAAGTACTGATAATTATACGACTCCATCAAATGCGAAATGTCAAAAACGAGGTCATGAATGGATGATTTTCTAATTCAGCTCTAACTCAAAAGTTAGTGATACATGCAAATGGCTTATTTTATGGATTTTTTCACAGTCAATTGAGAGTTAAATCTGTCTCGCCACAATGAATAACCCACTTTTCAATAAATCAGTTTATTAATTCACTAAAGTTCTGTTTAATTAACAGGGTCGGTCAGGGAGCCTTACATATGCAGAATTAACGGCACCCTCTTTGTTGTTCATTAACATGTGAATTAGATGGGAGCAGTTTAGTGTTTTTTAATCTTTAAACATGTTAATTAACTTTGAGGTGTTTACAGTGAGCAGAAAAATTAATCATTTTCATGATTTAATTAACAGGGATGCAATTCATGAGAGATATCTGAAAATATTATATTATATTAAATTTTTTTAAATTTATATTATACACCAAATAATATCAGAGCTGTTGTGTTGGCAGTTAGCAAATGTGTTTCAGGTATATTGAGCTGCGGCGCTCATGAGAAATGCACATCATGACCTGATCCTACTCCCCATTTCTCTCCCCAGTCATTTCTTATCCTTTCTATATGGCCCCTATTAATAAATTATGGCTCCAATAAGCTAGATATTTGCATATTCTGAAAAGAATGGTGTCTGTGCAAAACTAGCTAAATAACGGCATTGTTTTGTTGGTGTTTGCAAAGTGTTTTCTATACAGTAGCCAAGATATTACTAAGTGGATGCTTAGCTTGGGACTCCTTTGATATTTTTTGATTGTTTTATCATCTGCATATGCATATGAACATATGAGCACATGTGCATATGAACACTATAATCATTATTTTGAGCACATATGAACACTTTAATCATTGATTTGAGTGCATATGAACAGCATAATTATCAATTTGAACGCATATAAACATAATCATTGATTTGAGTGCATATGAACAACATACTGTAGTCATTGATTTGAGTGCATATGAATGGCATAATCTTCGATCTGAATGCATGTAAACATCATAGTCATTGATTTGAGTGTATATGAATGGTATAATCATTGATTTGAGTGCATATGAACAGCCTAATCATCGTTTTGAGCACATATGAATGGCATAATCAATGATTTCAGTGCATATGAACGGCATAATCATTGATTTCAGTGCATATGAACAGTCTAATCGTTTTGAGCACTACTTGTGAACAGTAGTGTACAGAGTGTATAACGCAGCATTGCTATGGGCAATAGTAATAGTGAGGCTTGACTTAATAAAAAAAAAAAAAAAAAGACACTAAAAGCAGGAGGAATAAACAAGTCAGCAAGTGTATGATGCCTAGTGTGTCAGATTTCAAAAGTCATATGGTGTTTTTCAGCCTTAAGTAACACCAAGGAAATAGTCAGACGTTTCAGATTTTTCCATCACGGTCAAACAAATCCTTGGGATTATTTGAGTCGGACCTCATAGTGGGAATCGTGCAGAGGCCCGAGGGCCGCCTGAGGGGTCTGGGGGCAGAAGGTGATTCAGATTCAGCGCTAGATTCAAATTCAGATTCAGATTCAGCGTTTTAGCAAGGCATGCTTCAGTTGGTTTATCGCTGACTTCAGAATAGAAAGCCGAACACGAGTGAAGGAGAGGCACTGGGGGACGAGTGTAATGAAGGAATGGGAGGGAGGACAGGGAAACATGTCACTGTCGGTAAGTTTTGAAGAGTGCTAAAGTGGATGGTGGAGGGATGGAAGTGTGTTTGGGGAAACTTCTCCAGAGTTCAAAGAGAGGAGCTTACAAAACCCAGTCCCGTATGACAAGATGAACTCAGGTCGGCACAACCTGTGACGAGTCTTGCGGCTTTATCCGCTGGTCAGATTTCAAAATTAATATGAGGACAGATGAGATGCAGCGATGCACCATATGTATCGGTCACAGAGCAGATAATCTCAAAATGTCCAGGATAAAGTTTAATCTGTCATAAAACAGTTTTAGCAAGAAAATATCTAATTCTCTTCATCTTTGGCGTGTTAAACAAGCTGTACTGTACATTACCATGAAGATTTGACTCCTACAGCATATTGTCCATTCGGTTTCAAACATTGACAGTTTTGCATAATGTTTAGTCCATTTGCGTAATACATGTTTTATGTTGTTGTGTAGAACGTTACAAGGATCAACAGTCATTATACAGCATTAATCTTACTTCCTTTTGCTCTGATCTCTTTGGATTATCTGAGATTATGGGATTTCGTATTTAAAAACTGCCCAAGTTTTCCTAAATCCAGAATAAGAGATTCCAGAGAACAGAAGATGCTGTGAGACCCCCGAGACTTAATAATCACCTGCACTGGGAATTTATGCAACATGCAGTTGCGAGCATCGCAATTTAACGCTCACCGTGTATATTTGTATAATAATAGAGAGATTCTTGTTTTGATGTGACAGGCGTGAATTTTAATGTCGTTGCGAGTGTATTTGGATGTTATTCTTCTCTTTCTCCTCACCAAATGACAAGAAAAGGCAGATCATCTTGATGAAATAGACAGGTTGCACACTCAGTGTCTTAATGTGGATTCAGAGCCATATAATAGATTATAATAGAACAGATGCACTTCTCTTGGTTTCATCTCTCAGTGAAAATGTGCATTGTTGTTGCTTATAGTCTGAACAGCCCTTAAAATTGCTCATATACCAAACGTTTCCTACATTCTTTCTTAAAATCCATCTTAAAACTGAGCATTCCTGTTGTGCAGTACATTTCATGCCCCAATAATATACACTGCCATTCAAATGTTTGGGGTTGGTAAGAATTAATTAAAAAAATATATATATATAATTTTGTTATGCTCACCAGGGCTGCATTTATTTAATCAAAAATGTAGTAAAAAGAGTAATATTGTGAAATATTATTATCATTTAAAATGTCTGTTTTGTATTTTAATAATATATTTATTCATGTTATGCAAAGCTGAATTTTTAGCATTAATTCAGTCTTCAGTGTTACATGATCTTTCAGAAATCATTGTAATTTTCTGATTTGCTGCTCAATTAACATTTCTTTATTATCAATGTTGAAAACAGCTGCTTAATGTTTTTGTGGAAAATCATGATAAATGAAAAAAGTAAAAGAACAACATTTATTTGAAATAGAAAACATCATAAATGTCTTTGTCACTTTTGATCATTTTAATGTGTCCTTTCTGAATAAAAATATTAATTTAAAAAAAGATCATACTGACCCCTAACTTTTAAAAATTACATTTATGTTAGCTTTGGGTGAATTTTTCTATAATTTTACTTTATTGGCTTGATTGGATGTTTATTTTTAGCTGTGTGTGCTACACTTCTGACAAAAACAACCATCAATTTATTAAGAAATATGTGTAATTTTCTCTGAACAAAATGATTATTTAAAATACTCTTTTAATTGTAATTCACTAGCAGTTCACCATTGATATCATCCTCTAGAAAGAAGCATAATTGTGGATGAAAAACAACAGCATAACCATCAAGTAGCAGTGGAGTTGATTAATTATGCAATGTTTTGTTATTAGTTGGTTTGTTTCTCTCATCCTATTCGATAAAATTACAGAAATCAGTATGATTATGAACATTTCAAAAGATATTAAAGATGATATCAAAAGGAATCTGGTTGATTTTCTTTGTGTATGTATAAAACTGAAATGCTTCCTTAAATTAGAGCAAGCATATTCATATTTAATTAGTTCAGAAAATACTGCATAACGTGAATGGCCCATATAAAAATCAGAACTCGATATTATATTATATCAGCAGCATTATGAAGCATAATGCTTCCATTAAAGGCACCAAAGGCCCTTTCGACAGATGGTTCATGTTCATAAGAGGATAGATTCACACATTTTTCCTTTTTCATTTCCGTACGCAGCCTGCATGCACACATGCTAAAAGCCTTTCAGGATGGCCCGGTGTGAAAACATTGCTAAAATCGCTGTTTTGTTCTCAGATCCTTTCTTTGGAGACATATGTATTTGGGTCAAGATTTCGGGGCAACTGTCTCTTTCACACTCCATTTCATCATCTCTTTTGCTCTTTCTTGCCTCCGCCCCTCCATTCCTTCATCTCTGTCCTCCTCTCATCCGGGAGCACAAGAGGACATGTTAACCTCGAGCGTATAGTCAAAGAGAGAGGAATATTATGGGTGAGCTGCCGCATGTTTAGTGCTGATTGGTGGGTGTAGCGCAACACATGCAGGGGCTCGTTGCTTCTCCAAAATACCCACTGACCAGCCAGTTCACCTTGAAAATATAGCTAAGATGTGCAGACCTGACCGAGAAACGCTTTAGAAGATCATTTTCATAATCATGCTTTAAAGACTGTGGATTGAAACAGAGATTTATATATACATATATGTGTATGTGTATATTTACGTTTACATTTAGTCATTTAGCAGACGCTTTTATCCAAAGCGACTTACAAATGAGGACAATAGAAGCAATCAAAACCAACAAAAGAGCAACAATATGCAAGCGCTATGACAAGTCTCAGTTAGCCTAATGCAGTATACGGAGCAAAGTTTTTTGTGTGTGTTTTTTTTTTTTTAAAAACAAATAGATAGAATAGAAAAAAGGAAGTTAGTGTTAGTTTTTCAAGAAAAGCTAGCAGTTAACGAATAAATATGCAATTGATAGGGTGTCAAGTGTGTTTTTTTTTTTAATAAAAAGAAGACAGATAGATAAAATATAATTAGAATAGAGAGTGCTAAAGTTAGAGGGTCAAATAAAGATGGAAGAGATGTGTTTTTAGCCGTTTCTTGAAGATGGCTAAGGATTCAGCTGCTTGGATTGAGTTGGGCAGGTCATTCCACCAGGTGGGAACAGTTAATGAAAAAGTCATTTTATGCCTCTTTGGGATGGCACAATAATGCGTCATTCACTTGCAGAACGCAAGCTTCTAGAGGGCACATAGGTCTGAAGTACTGAATTTAGGTAAAGGGGTGCAGAGCCAGAGGTGGTTTTGTAGGCAAACATTAATGCCTTGAATTTTATGCGAGCAGCTATTGGTAGCCAGTGCAAATTGATGAACAGAGGTGTGACATGCGTTCTTTTTGGTTCATTAAAGATTAATCTTGCAGCGGCATTTTGGATTATTTGTAGAGGTTTGATGGAATTGGCTGGAAGACCTGCCAAGAGAGCATTGCAATAGTCAAGTCTGGACAGAACAAGAGCTTGAACAAGGAGTTGTGTTGCATGTTCTGAAAGAAAGGGCCTGATCTTCCTAATATTGTATAAAGCAAATCTGCAGGACCGGGCAGTTTTAGCAATGTAATCTGAGAAATTCAGCTTATCATCAATCACAACTCCAAGGTTTCTAGCTGTTTTTGAAGGAGTTATGGTTGATGAGCCTAACTGGAAGGTGAAATTGTGATGAAGTGATGGGTTTGCTGAAACTAGAAGCAGTTCTGTCTTAGGTAGGCTGAGTTGAGGGTGATGGTCCTTCATCCAGCAAGAAATGTCTGTTAGACATGCTGAGAGGCGAGTAGCTATCGTCGGATCATCAGGATGGAAAGAGAGGTAGAGTTGAGTGTCATCAGCATAGCAATGATATGAAAAGCCATGTTTCTGAATGACAGAACCTAGTGATGCCATGTAGACAGAGAAGAGAAGTAGTCCAAGAACTGAGCCCTGCGGCACCCCAGTAGCTAGATGTTGCGACCTGAATACCTCACCTCTCCAAGATACCCTGAAGGACCTATCCTGAAAGGTAAGACTCAAACCACTGGAGTGCGGTTCCTGAGATGCCCTTTCTCAATAGGGTTGACAGGAGGATCTGGTGGTTGACTGTATCAAAAGCAGCGGACAGATCCAGCAAGATAAGTAATGAAGACTTGGAAGCAGCTCTTGCAAGTCTTAGGGCTTCAACAACTGAGAGCAAGGCAGTTTCTGTCAAATGTCCACTTCTGAAACCAGATTGGTTGCTGTCCAGGAGGTTGTTCTGTGTGAGAAAGGCAGAGACTTGGTTGAACACAACTCGTTCAAGTGTTTTTGCAATGAAAGGTAGAAGAGAAACCAGTCTATAGTTCCTTAAAAGAGTTGGGTTAAGAGTGGGTTTCTTAAGAAGTTGGGTTATACGAGCCTGTTTAAATGCTGAGGGAAAACCTCCAGTGTGAAGGGATGTGTTAACGATGTGAGTGAGTGCAGGTACAACTGCAGGAGAAATGGCTTGAAGGAGATGAGATGGAATAGGATCAAGCGGACAAGTAGTAGGATGACTGGAAAGGATGAGTTTAGAGACTTCTGCCTCAGAGAGTGGAGAGAAGGATGTGAACGAGTGTATGTTTGCTGGTAAGATGTGTTTGACAGTTTGTGGTGTGCAGAATTGTGCAGTGAGGTTTGTAATTTTATTAATGAAGAATGTGGCAAAGTCGTCAGCTGTTAGAGTTGAAGAAGGAGAGGGAGGAGGAGGACAAAGGAGGGAGGAAAATGTTTTAAAGAGCATGCGAGAGTTAGGCGAATTGTTAATTGTTAATCATCTACCCTAATATTAGTCTGTTTCTTCCTTATTCCGAGGTCACTGTAGCCAGATGACCTCTACAGCCCTGAACGTCAACGGAGACCAGGACAACTAGATGAGCCCCAGAGACTGATCCCCAGTGAAGACCCTGTCTCCTAGACGGCCATCGGGACAAGACCACATGAACCAGATGAGTCCTCTGCACAATCTGACTCTGCTGCAGCTTATATTTAAACTGGTGATTTTGTCTGGCCAGAGGAGAATGACACTATTTCGACACACTATTTCCCCGTCTAAATACTGTAAAGCTGATGTAAAGCCACCCAGCTTTATATCAAGCTGATGTAAAGCTGCTTTGACACAATTTGCATTGTTAAAAGCGCTATACAAATAATAGTGACTTGACTTAATGACGCTTGCAAACTCGCCCTGTGCCGCGAATCGGTCTGTTTTAAAACTAAAACATGGAAAACAGATGTTTTCTCATGCTGAGAGATAAGTAGATGTATGTGTGTGAGAAAATATCATATATGGTGTTAAAAAATAAATGACACAGCGGATGATAAGAGCTCCTATTCTCTGTTTTTATTTAAGCTCCATTAGATGAGAGGCATGTTCGGAACATTCTCTTGCCGTTTACTATTGCTGTCAGGAACTATTTTTTAGCGGAAGGACAGCATTTAATGAGCCTGCTTCAAAACAGTAACATTTCAATAGATAAATGTTTGGTTTCAATATTGTTTTATTGTGTGGTAACCGTTTTATAAAACTCCGCTTTGCGTCGTGCCTAACAACGCCCTTCAGCTGTGATTTATTCACGATACAGCATGGGCTCTCGTACCTTATTGCTTACATATTCAATCTAATGGTTGTTTGTGTGCTCTGACTCACTGCAAATATTTGAGTGACTCTTATTGATATCATATAGTTTTGTTAATTCATTTCAGGATCATCAAGAGTTAAACATCACCTGCGTGACTCGTGAGTCCTCATATCTCTGTTGAGAGGCATCGTCATTTCTGTGTGCAGATGAAGTAGATATCGCCATGGTTACAAAAGTAGTTCCTGTTCTAGTGTCTGGAGGTGGGAATGGGAAAGGAACATCATTTGCACCTCTGCTGGATGGAGGCAGCTACAGTAAATTGTTAAATGTCTGAAGATCGATATTCCTTGTCCGCTCGCCTCCTTGCTGATGGCTAGAAATGCTCTCAGCTTTCATTAGGAATGTCAGCAAACCAGAGACGTGACCTATACTCAGCCAGAGGTCAAACCGGCGCCCACTCGCACAATACCGATTATAAGATTTGCTGGTAAACTAAATAGAATCAGATATTTGAGGCTTTGAAGGATGACATGTGTTTGAGCTTTCAGAGATATTGCAGTGGGTATTAACATTTATTTATTTTCATTTCAGCTTTTAGACTTGCTGTAATCTGTAATGTCAATTTCTCACGTTTTTGCCAGTTTATTCATATTTGTGAATATGTGTGTGTCTAGATTTTTCTCTGTGGACTGAGGTCAGCGCCCTTTGCCTGGACTTCAGCATGGACATAGAGATACTGACTGCCCTCTAGTGGTATGAAACAACCTTAGAGAATGAAATAACAGATTACTCATTCTCAACATTTTTTGAGAATTGTTATTTTGTGATCAGATCTAATTTGCTTAGTCCCTAATCAAATTGCATGTATCCTAATACATTGCAAATCCTAATTATTAGATTTTTATAAATGTCATATCACTATTGTTATTGCTCATTACTGACTGAATCCTAAATATTAGGAGAGTAAATCATTTTTGTGCTATTAATTTTCTACTTGATTGCTTTTATCTTTACTAGATGAGTTTTAATTTCACCTGACAAATAATAAAACATGCACAAAATCTGTTTCGACTTACTTTGAATGCAGGAGCTGAAATTAACCTGAAATTAAATTAAAAACAGAATATAAAAATAAAATCTAATTCAAATTATTAAAATAGTATATAATATTGCAAAATTGGTATAAAGTTTATTTAAAAAAAATGCTGTTTTGTGGAACTTTTCATCAAAGAATCCTAATAAATAAATACATACATACATACATACATACATACATACATACATACATAAATAAATAAGCAGCACATCTGTTTGTAACATTGATTTATAATAATAATAATAAAAAAGTTTCTTAATCACCAAATCAGCACATTAGATGATATTAGATGATAGGAGAAATGGCTGCTGAAAATTAAGCTCTTGAAATATATTAAAATAAAAATTTAAATTGTAATAATATTTCACAGTATTACTGTTTTTATTGTATTTTCGATCAAATAAATACAGCCCTGCTGAGCATATTTAAAAAACATTTAGAAATCTTTCTTAGACTTACTGTAGCAGATTTTCAGAAAATTTGCAAATGCAATTGTTAAAGATAATTTTGATGTATATAAATAACTACAAATTAACTAGACTAGAATTAAGAATATATATATATATATATATATATATATATATATATATATATATATAAATAAATGCCCAAATTGCATTATTTAAAAAAAATAAAATTAAAATAATAACACATTCAAAAGCTTACAGATTTCCATTCTCTAACCTGTTAAAGTTGTCATTTTCATTAATATTTTTCACCTGAATCCCATGCACAGCAATAACAGTTGAACTCTTACCTGTGGTTTCCTTCAGTCCTCCAGATTCGTCATATCCCTGAAATACGGCTCTGGGGCCCGTCTGTGTTCTCCCACAGGAGCTCGCTTTCAGTCTGGTATGTGTTTCTACATCCATCACACATGACAAGCCTGGGCAGACTGTTGGAAAACACGCTAAACATGTTGCTTCTCCTAGAACAGGCTGATGGGAAAGTAAGATTCCCTTTCGAGGGAACTTGGAACTGCGTCCTCTAGGGGTCGCTATGGGGAACGCCGTCAGTGTGACCCGTGTCTGAAGCATATATACAAAAACACCACATGTTGGCCGGCGACAGCCTATGACGTCACTACCGGCACGACCACAGTTTAAAGGGGCGCCGGGAAAATACGTCATTCTCTTCTTCGTCTTCAGTGACTGTTTTGTTTGTAGCGTGCATTCTACTGGTAAGAACGATTTTCTACTGTTACTATGGCGAGCACTAGCAAGGCGTTTAAGAGATGTGTGTATCCGTGTCCTCGTTATTTGACACCCGATGACACACACGATCTTTGCGTCTTTTGTTTGGGCGAGGAGCACGCACGTGATGTCCTCGAGGGGGCAATCTGCGTGCACTGTGAGCTTTTTTCTATGAGAAAGCTCCGCTCTCGTCTGTCTCTCTTTTCGAGGAAGGAGGGGCAGCCGTCTGCTTCCCGCGGTTCAAGACCCACTGCTGCTGAGCCACGGAGGAGAATGAGCTCGTGGGGCTCACAGACGGATCTGGCTGATGAGTTAGAGAGGGGGCTTTCCTTCTCGCGCTCGTCGGCCGCGAGCGAGTGTGATCCACGGGATGATGATGATGCGATCTCGCTGACATCATCTGATCCGGCGGCTAGTGCTCTGCTGGGTTATGCCCAGGAAGAGCAGGAGATGTCTGAGGGCGAAGAAGTAGAGACTGAGCCCTCTCAATCCTCCTGCCCTGCGTATGACGAGTTGTTGGAGGTTATGGAACGTGCCACGGCGAGGCTTGACTTGCCGTGGAAGTGTCCCAAGATGGTGGCGCCGTGAGGTCGTCTCGATGAGCGTTATCTTTCTGGCCATAGCCCCCCAGCTCGAGTGAGCCTCCCATTTCTTCCTGATCTCCATGCGGAGGTTGAGAGGGAATGGAAAAAGCCGTTTTCCTCTCGCATTCATAGGTTTCAGCATACCAGTTATGCTAACATTGAGGGGATGCGTGAAAACGGCTATGAGGGGATGTCCTCTGTGGAAGAGACGCTAGCTAGCTATCTCTCTGTGGGCGAGACATCCTCTCTCAAGGCTCCCTCCTTGCCATCTAAGCCCCTTCAGGAAACATCTCGCTTAAATGGCAGGGCATACGCAGCAGCAGGTCAGGCTGTAGCTTCGTTGCACACGATGGCGGTGCTTCAGGCATACCAGGCTGATCTGCTGAAAGACCTGGATAAGGGTCAGGGCTTGTCACCTGATGAAGTAGCTGAGCTGCGCCGCACCACGGATTTGGCTCTCCGTGGCACTAAGCAGGCCGCCTCTGCTATGGGCAGGTCTATGGCGGCCATGGTGGTAACAGAGAGTCATCTGTGGGTGAATCTGGCAGATGTTGGGAAGAAAGAGAAGGACTTTCTTCTCGATGCTCCAGTCTCACCTTCCGAGCTTTTCGGTACCTCCGTCGAAATGGTGGTCGAGAAGTTTAGGGAGGCGATGGCGTGCTCAGCGGCCTTCAAAACCTTCATTCCAAGAAGGTCCAGGTCTGAGCTTGAACAACGCAGGGGTCCTGGCCCATCTCCGTCTGGGGATCAGAGATGGGCACAGAAGGCTAGTGTCGCGACTCGTGCCCCTCCCCCGCCTGCGGGTAGGGCTAGAGGGAGGCACGGGTCAAAGAGAGGTAGGCAAGACCTGAGGGAGGTGATCCAGATGAGGCGTTCTCAACGCTCTCGTCTGGACCAGAGTAAGACTTGAACATCTACTCCCTTCCCTTGGGGGGCCTGTCATCTGCCCTCATCTTTCCCTCTCTAATTCCCCTGCAACCACCGTTAATTCCACCTGACCGAGGTTGGGTGGGAACCTAGAAACCTGCGTTTTAAAAACATTGCAGTCTCTAAATGCTGGACTTATGATGTTTTGGTTAAGTTCTATGTTTCATAGAAACTACCTTACTGATGGTCCGGACCCGACTCTTTGGATTTCGCCTCCAGGACTGATCTCATGCGCAGGAACCATGGATGGGTGAGTACGATCCAGTTCTAAAATGTCTCACTGGTATTTGTGTGTCCTTGTAACACTGCAGTTCCAGGACCTGCGGGTCTTTTTACTTCAGTTTCTTGGCAGAGGACGCCTCTTTTTGGGAAGGTACATGGCTATCTGAGGATATCTATGTGCTAGCTTAGGGACTGCTCCTTTCTGGGGTTTTTAAGTAGCAATCTCCCTGAGCCCTTGCCTAGAGTGTGCTATCTCCCCTGTTAGGGTGTAAGTAAATAGCCCACTATTGTGGCAGCTTCTCTGGAGGGCTTACCGGATTTTTAGGCCAGTGGTCGAGCTAGCTTTGCTCCCCTCACCATAGAGGGTCACCTATGAGCATGCCGCTCCCTTCTGAGCGTCTGAGTTCCCTCTCATGCTGAGAGTTGAGATCTCCGTTCTCCAGAGCTCTGTGACCCTATGCTCTCCTTGTTGGTCAAGCTGGCGTTGCTCCCCTCATCACAGAGGGTCACCTATGAGCATGCTGCTCCCTTCTGAGCGTCTGAGTTCCCTCTCATGCTGAGAGTTGAGATCTCCGCTCTCCAGAGCTATGTTTGTTGGTCAAGCTAGCATTGCTCCCCTCACCATAGAGGGTCACCTATGAGCATGCCGCTCCCTTCTGAGTGTCTGAGTTCCCTCTCATGTTGAAAGTTAAGTTTTCCGCTCTCCAGAGCTCTGTGACCATATGCTCTCCTTGTTGGTCGAGCTGGCGTTGCTCCCCTCACTATTGAGGGTCACCTATGTGCATGCTGCTCCCTTCTGAGCGTCTGAGTTCCCTCTCATGCTGAGAGTTGAGATCTCCGCTTTCCAGAGCTATGTTTGTTGGTCGAGCTAGCATTGCTCCCCTCACCATAGAGGGTCACCTATGAGCATACCGCTCCCTTCTGAGCGTCTGATTTGTTGGTCGAGTTAGCATTGCTCCCCTCACCATGAGGGTCACCTACTGAGCATCTGAGTTCCCTCTCATGCTGAGAGTTGGGTTCTCCGCTCCCCCAGAGCTCTGTCATCAGCAGACTCAGGTTGTTAGGCCTCTCTATGCCTCCCTGTGGGGTTGCTCTCCTTGTTGGTAGAGCTAGCATTGCTCCCTTCATCATAGAGGGTCACCTATGAGCATGTCACTCCCTTCTGAGCGTCTCTCATGCTGAGAGTTGGGTTCTCCGCTCCCCCAGAGCTCTGTGACCCTATACTCCAGAACCCTAGAACGGTGTTTACAATCCATGTTATGGTAAGTACGCACGCTAGTCTCTGTATACTTTCTGAAAGCCACGTTGTGGTAAGATCACACACCAAGTGATTTGTGGTCTTTCTAAAATCCTGTACGGTATGGGTTACACGCTTCGGCTTCGTGCCCTTTCTTTGAGTTGGTCAGGCCCCGGTTTCACCTTGGGCCCCACTCTACCTATGTATCCCCAGTGATACTGACTTGAACAGGGTGTTGCTACCAAGGATCTGTTGAGACTGTTCCTTCAGCGAGCTCATGCAAAGCAAGCAGTAGCCCCTGGGTGACAGGCCAAGACCTAGTTACTATCCTAGGTGCTTGGTCGTATCTCCTTAAAGGAATCTCTGCTTCTGATTCCAAGCCTTTGAGCTCTACCCTGGGTCCAGGAGGCCCGGCCCCTAACAGATAAGTTCTGGGGTATGCAGCTCAGGTTTTTGGCCGAAGGGGATAATGTCACTGACAGCCGTACACCCGTCCCAGGGGCAACTCCCTTAGCCGGGTAGAGTTGGTACTTAGTGCTCTCCTTTTGTGCCTGGCTTTGCACTAACCCTCAGCATGGTGGCGTGGGTATTCCATTCCCCATAGCGACCCCTAGAGGATGCAGTTCGAAGTTCCCTCGAAAGGGAACGTCTCAGGTTACATATGTAACCATGGTTCCCTGAGTAGGGAACGAGACACTGCGTCCTCTAGGCTCGGTGCCATGCTTCGGACGCAAGCTTCAGACGAAGAAGTGAATGACGTATTTTCCCGGCGCCCCTTTATACTGTGGTCATGCCGGTAGTGACGTCATAGGCTGTCGCCGGCCAACATGTGGTGTTTTTGTATATATGCTTCAGACACGGGTCACGCTGATGGCGTTCCCCATAGCGACTCCTAGAGGATGCAGTGTCTCGTTCCCTACTCAGGGAACCATGGTTACATATGTAACCTGAGACATTATGTGACCTGTAAATATGTAAGATCTAGTTAAACTGTTATCTCTTTCCAAACCATAGAAATTGACCTTAGGGTAGAAACAAAATATAGAAGCAAAGAAAAAAATGTATTTCAGTAGAGTTTAAAGCAGGGGTGTCAAACACGGTTCCTGGAGGGCCAGAGCCCTGCAGAGTTTAGATGCAACCCTAATTAAACACACCTGATCGGGCTAATCAGATCCTTCAGGCTAATTTGAAAACTACATGGTTTGTGTGTTGGAGCAGGGTTGGAACTAAACTCTGCAGGGCTGCGGCCCTCCAGGAACTGAGTGTGACACCCCTGGTTTAAAGGAATGTTCTGGGTTTAAAACAAATTATAATGTTATTATGGCTATGCTTTTCAAAATGGTGTTTATCCTTGGAGTGATGTCTTACAAATACATATTTCTTTTAATTACATATTTTTATAAACCTATAGATGTTTTTTTTTCTTCTGGTAATCAAGTGAATGTCACATACACTACTGTCCAAGTTTGAGATTGCTACGATTTTTAATGTTTTTGAGAGAAGTCTCTTAAGCTTACTAAGGCTGCATTTATTTGATATAAAATACAGTAAAAACAGTCAAATTTTGAAATATTATTGCAATAAAAAAAAAAACTGTTTTCTAGTTTAATATATTTTAAAATGCAATTTATTTCTGTGATACAAAGCTGAATTTTCAGCATCATTCCTCCAGTCTTCAGTGTCACACGATCCTTCAGAAATCATTCTAATATGCCGATTTACTGCTCAAGAAACATTTATCAATGTTGTAAATAATTGTTCTGCTTAATATTTTTTTGTAGAAAACAATACATTTTACAAGATGAAGAGAGAGTCAAAAATTCACTGTTAATTTTGATCAGTGTAATATGTCCTTGCTGAATAAAATTATTTATAAAACAAAAAACTTAGTGATCCCAAACTTTTGAATTGTCAGTGTACGTACGTGATCATAGACTTTAAACTACAGAAGATTCCTTTAACATAAATCATGTGAAGTATAAGCTGTGATCTCATTTCAGCGAAAGACAGACCGCAGATCTCCAGTAACGTCTGCCCACGTCTCTCTTCCTGCAGGAAAGCAGCTATCACGTTTGATAATGGACCATTTAACGGCTTTCTCCAGGTAATGAGGCAGATGACTCAACTTCCTGTTAACACCAAGAACAGTTATCTGTCTGGGAGCGAGACAAACTAAGAGAGAGAATGAGACAGCAAGGTGGGAGTAAATACATCTAAAAGAAAATGAGATGGGTGTTTGCCAGTGCAAAACTCGATGCTTGGATGTTTTTGGTGTTTGCTACTTAGTTTCAGAAAGGGGGTTCAAAATGAAAAAACACTTAGTTTCAAATAAAGGTTTCAAAAAGAGGTTTTCGCAGCAATACCATAGAAGAACCATTTTGATTCCGCAAAGAACCTTCCAGTGAACAGTTATTAAAAGAACCACCTTTTTTTTTGTGATGAACATTTTAAGTTCTAAAGAACATTTTTTCACAATAAAGAATGGAAAAATGGAAAGGTTCCCTGGATGTTAAAGGTTCTTCATGGAACGCTCAATGCCATTAAAGAACCTTGCATTTTTTAAAGCCCAAGCTGGTAATTAGCAGGTACCAGCCATGATGTTCCAAAAAAACATCTTGACCACTTTTAAACCGTTATGACCAACCGGTAGTTGGTTTGTTGCTGATCCAAGATGGCTTAAACAAGCGTGGCTAGCTAGAAACCAGCTACAATGTTCCAAAACAAAGCTTCTTAAGATGTATTTCCAGCAGGGTTAGACTCCTCTAATGTAAATCTGTGGGATTTTTGTAAAAAAAATCTGACTGTCACTTACCTAATAACACAATACCTCGAAAAGCCACATGATTTGGGGCTTTTTTTTTTTTTTTTTGCAGCAGTGCATAGAAGAACCATTTTGGGTTCCCTAAAAAGCCTTTCAGTGAACACTTCTTAAAAGAACCACTTTTTTCCTTAATGTGAAGAACATTTTGAAAAACTAAAGAACCTTTGTCCTATATAAAGAACCTTTTGTCCAGTGGAAAGATTCCATGGAATCTTCAATGCCAATAAAGAACCTTTATTTTTAGCAAAAATGCTGCCAAATGAGTTCAAATCTCTAACCCTAAGCATGAGCAATAGTAACAGTGATTTTTGCCTTTGCAAACACCACTCATCAACACTTAACATTGTAACAGTGCTCATAAGACAGGCACATCTGCAAAGCACAGATGGCCACATTCATAGTTGATAAGTGTACATCTCTTTAGCTGTCTCTTAAGAACAAGCAACCGAACATGGCAGAAAGCAATGCAACATTCACGAGGATGTGTGCTGTGATGGACACTTGATTTCTCCGCTGGCTTTAGTTTCTTGTCAAACTTCTGTCTTGTAGGTGTTTGGAGTGTCAGGCTCTTGTGAGCATGTGGATTGAAGAGTAGCTTTGTGTTGAAGGAATGTCACGGAACAGAATGTGTTTTGTTTTAAGTCATCTCATACCTGCAGACTTCATCTGTTTGCGTGCAGAAAACAGCTTGTCAAAAAATCTTTTGAACCTTTTGCTATATAACATTTATTCAAAGGTATAGTTCATCTAAACATGAAAATCCTCATGCTATTTTAAACCCGTGTGATTTTCTTTCTTCTGTGGAACATAAAGGGAAACATTTAGCCGGAAAGTGAATGTGACCTTTTTCAAAGCTCAAAAAAATGACATAAACATCATAAAATGATATCTGTTATTTTCCAAGCCTCCTCAAGTGAGGAACAGACTGAAGTGCTATTGAGCTGCTATTCACTGAAAACCTTCTCTACCACAGCAATCTCATTCACATTTGTGTATTTTCAAATATGATGCATCAAAGTGTATTACAACGGGTTTTATGCCAGTGATGTCATATACTCTCATAACCAATAGCAACATGCCTAATTTGAATATGCACAGTGTAGTGCAAATGTGCAAATATTCAAATCACATGGATGAGCTTTGAGAGATCACAATAAATAACAACTTAAATTTCAATGTGATCCTCACACAAATCTATGATATGGATTCAGAGGACTTTAGATATACTGGCATTCAAAAGTTTTTTTTTTTTTTTTTTTTTTTTAAAGAAATTAACACTTTTATTCAGCAAGGATGCATTAAATCTCTTAAAGACATTTAAATTGTTACAAAATATTTTTATTTTTAATAAATGCTTTTGAACTTTAAGTGAAATCAAAGAATTCATCATAGAATCCTGGAAAAATGGTTTCCACAAAAATATTAAGCATCACAACTGTTTTTTTTTTTTTTACATTGATAATATTAGGACATGTTTCTTGATCATCAAATCAGCATATTAGAATGATTTCTGAAGGATCATGTGACACTGAAGACTAGCGTAATGATGCTGAAAATTCAGCTTTGCGTCACAGAAATTAATTACATTTTAAAATATTCAAATAAAAATGGTTGTATTAAACTGTAATAATATTTCACAATATTATGACTTTTACTATATTTTTGAACACATAAATGCAGCCTTTGTCAGCATAAAAGTCAAAAATATTACAAAAAAATGTTTGGACCCCAAACTTTTAAACAGTAGTGTAGTGCTAAATAGATAACAGAATAAAGTGACTACTTTTATAGCGCCTTTTGCCCTTTTTTGAGCTTGCCAGCACTTGGTCACCATTCACTTTCATTGTAGTGACAAAAAAAAAAAAAAAACGAATGAGCATCCTGCATAAAATCTCCTTTGTTTTTGTTTTTGTTTGCTATTTGTCTGGTTCACCTGTGCTGTAACACAATCTCTAGGATGGGATCCTGAGCTGTTAGAAATGCTATAAGCAAAGATAGCAGCTCACCTTTTTTTGCAGAAAAACATACCGTACAGTCAGAATGCTACTTGCTCCTTTTGTCCTTTTTAATCTGGCTACGGTTCTCCCATCGGTGTCTCATGTTCTAATGAGGCCTTGTGAGAGGATAGTACTGTCCGCGCAGTCGGTTTTCTAGGACGCTAATTACTCCTGCCGGAGTTCTCGTTTATTGACAATGGCTTCCTTGAAAAAGCTCGTCGAGGGACTAATAATGACCAGCTGCTTCCCACACTGCAGCGCAAACTAATGAATACTCTTTCAGTCAGGGCCTGTGATGGATTTAATGACAAAAATCATTTCCGCCCACAGGCTGCATGAAAAAAACGGACCGATATAAGCAGAATTGCATTGGTCCCAGAGGAGCCGTGCCATGCCGTTCTTGAAATCCGCGTGACCCGGATCAAACACCGGTGGTAAATGGGCTTCGCTGTCTTTGTTTCATTTCATTTTGTGCTTGTTTTTCCTTGATAAGTGATGAATGAAAAGCTTTATTGTATCAGCATGTATCTCAATGGCTGCCATCTGTCTGAGGGCCCCGTTCGTTCACCATCGTGGGAGGAAGCGGCTTTATTGATTCGATTCTGAGCTGAATTTCCCGCAAGTCTCCTTGCAGACTATGCCAAATCTTTGAGTTAAATGACAAACAGGCTGACAGAAAAGAAAAATGACTCTTCTAAACGTGTGCCAGGACGTGAATATATTTCCTGAGGACAGCCCTTGCAGCCAGGGGAGTCACATTTTGGCAGGCTTTGATTGGTTTGATGGCGTCTGTGTCCTCACGGCTGTGCGAGAACGCTTGTTTCTCGACGTACAAGACCTTTAAGAGGATTTACAGTGTTTTGCGCCGGGAGCCTTCGGGTTCGTGTCTCATTAATACCTGGGAATCTCTCTGGATTTGTTATGGGATGAAATGAATGTTGCATACTTGCTGTCGTGCTTTGAATTTTGTAATCCTCCTTCAATTCAAGGTCAAGTTATTGAGGTCTGCACTTCATTATTAAGCTCTAATCTTTATTTAACAACTGATATGGTGAATATGCTAATAGCAACTAAACGCTTTTGTGATTTACAGTGTGCAGTTATAAATATAGAGGCCAGATATATAGCATATAACAATAAACCACTCATTAATTTTTTTTTTTTTTTTTTTTTTAACGAAGGTTAGAGGTATTCTTATGCAAACCAAGTCAAACTGTAAAACATTAGCATTGAGTGACTTATTGCTCCAAGTAATATAGTTCATGCTGTTCCTTTGAATACTTGTTTCTGATTGGTCAATACGGCTCATCTGTTTTACAATATGCTACATTTAACCCTTGTTGTGCTGAAAATCCTTTACCTAATTTGGTGTTTTGTTACATTATCACCAAATCTTGTATTCAATCTATTTGTCATCTTGGTTTCTTTCAATTAGCACAGATTTTGCATTTCGTTTTGGAACTGATTAATCGTAGGCCTCATTGATCTGAGCTTACACACCTAATTTTGAGTGGGAAAAAGCATTGTTTGTGGTTAATTATGGCAAAATTGACTCAAAACTCATTTGCATAAGCTTATATCAATGAGGACTTTGATTTATAAGCTATTTTTGTAGGCCGGTAGTTTTGGGAGTACTACAGGTGCATCTCAATAAATTAGAATGTCGTGGAAAAGTTCATTTATTTTAGTAATTTTAACTCAAATTGTGAAACTCGTGTATTAAATAGATTCAGTGCACACAGACTGAAGTAGTTTAAGTCTTTGGTTCTTTTAATTGTGATGATTTTGGCTCACATTTAACAAAAACCCACCAATTCACTATCTCAACAAATTAGAATACTTCATAAGAACAATAAAAAAAATAATAAAAAATAAAAAAACATTTTTAGTGAATTGTTGGCCTTCTGGAAAGTATGTTCATGTACTGTATATGTACTCAATACTTGGTAGGGGCTCCTTTTGCTTTAGTTACTGCCCCAATTCGGCGTGGCATGGAGGTGATCAGTTTGTGGCACTGCTGAGGTGGTATGGAAGCCCAGGTTTCTTTGACAGTGGCCTTCAGCTCATCTGCATTTTTTGGTCTCTTGTTTCTCATTTTCCTCTTGACAATACCCCATAGATTCTCTATGGGGTTCAGGTCTGGTGAGTTTGCTGGCCAGTCAAGCACACCAACACCATGGTCATTTAACCAACTTTTGGTGCTTTTGGCAGTGTGGGCAGGTGCCAAATCCTGCTGGAAAATGAAATTAGCATCTTTAAAAAGCTGGTGCAGTGACTTTGGTTTTCAAAAAACACAATGGACCAACACCAGCAGATGACATTGCACCCCAAATCATCACAGACTGTGGAAACTTAACACTGGACTTCAAGCAACTTGGGCTATGAGCTTCTCCACCTTTCCTCCAGACTCTAGGACCTTGGTTTCCAAATGAAATACAAAACTTGCTCTCATCTGAAAAGAGGACTTTGGACCACTGGGCAACAGTCCAGTTCTTCTTCTCCTTAGCCCAGGTAAGACGCCTCTGACGTGGTTCAGGCTTAACAAGAGGAATACGACAACTGTCGCCAAATTCCTTGACACATCTGTGTGTGGTGGCTCTTGATGCCTTGACCCCAGCCTCAGTCCATTCCTTGTGAAGTTCACCCAAATTCTTGAATCGATTTTGCTTGACAATCCTCATAAGGCTGCGGTTCTCTCGGTTGGTTGTGCATCTTTTTCTTCCACACTTTTTCACTTCCACTCAACTTTCTGTTAACATGGTTGGATACAGCACTCTGTGAACAGCCAGCTTCTTTGGCAATGAATGTTTGTGGCTTACCCTCCTTGTGAAGGGTGTCAATGATTGTCTTCTGGACAACTGTCAGATCAGCAGTCTTCCCCATGATTGTGTAGCCTAGTGAACCAAACTGAGAGACCATTTTGAAGGCTCAGGAAACCTTTGCAGGTGTTTTGAGTTGATTAGCTGATTGGCATGTCACCATATTCTAATTTGTTGAGATAGTGAATTGATGGGTTTTTGTTAAATGTGAGCCAAAATCATCACAATTAAAAGAACCAAAGACTTAAACTACTTCAGTCTGTGTGCATTGAATTCATTTAATACACGAGTTTCACAATTTGAGTTGAATTACTGAAAGAAATTAACTTTTCCACAACATTCTAATTTATTGAGATGCACCTGTATAAGAGTAACAAAGTGGGTGGGGGTTTTTAGGAAGTTGTTACACCTTGTATGAGCAAAGTCAGTAAGTTTTAGTCCAATGTCATAACATTAACTAGCATTTTCAGGAAAAATGTCTGTGTCAAAATGACCAAGACACAACTTGAATGTCATGTTAAATATTTTTTGGATATTGTGCGGTTGCTGCACAACATGAACAATAAACAAAGAAACAAAGTCTAATTTTAAAAGAAGAATACTATTTATTTTAATACTTCATTTGATCATAATATAATGTAATATTTCTTAATGTACACGGAATATATACTTATTTATATATTTGGGCATAAGCTACTACAAGGGACATGTACAGTAATTAAAGCAAACATAGAAAAAACATCAGAATATCATTGGCACAGATGTAAAGAATACATATTGGAAAAAAAGACCAAACTTAAATGAAGATGTTACAGTCTCACAGTGGATACATTTTCATCTGTTTACACATTCATGGCTTAATACACAGATCTGGATGAAAACATACGTATGCTGGAAAAAATGGCTCTAAATTAAGAACCGCTTACCCGACATTTATGGAGACGAGCTGCCTCTTTATAGACACACACACTCCTAAATATTTAATTTGAATGGGAGTTGTGTAATAGAGGTCTGTTACCATGATTATTTAATTAAAGACACTGGGAAGTGTAACATTGTAAATGGAAAGATGTTTTAACCCATTTTACTTCCTTAAAGTGACACATTTCTGAGTCCAGCATGATATTCTATGAGAAAAAGGCAGGATTACATCCCAACTTCTTGTTTTGTTTAGAAATACATCAACACTTTTGTACTTTCTTCACTGATAACACTTGATTGAACATGATACAGTCTGTAAAATAATACTGAATATGGGTTAATGAAGGTTTTAAATGCTTTAAGGGGATACAAAGTATTTTTTAAAAATGTATAGATTCAGTTAATAGTGCTGTGAGATAAATAAGGTGTTTTTCCCCGGCATCTGAGTAACTATATTGTACACATGCTTTTGCCCTTGGTCAGAATTCGCACTGCAGATCAGCTCTATTTCCATGATTAATATGCTTGACTTGTGTGAGCAAACTCTGCCATCAGCCCAAATTAGCTAGTAAACAAACAAACAAGCTCAGCGCAGCAGAGCATGATGGGTAATGGAGCGTTATGCCTGATGGCTCCTTCAGCGGTAGCAAAAGCAGCAGAGTCATGTGACATGGTCATGTGTACTGAGAGGCGGAGTTAAATTAGTGTCAGTCACGGTGACAGTGTATTTACCGACTAATCAAGCATCAGTCAGTGCATACATAAAAGCTCAGCGGGGACAGAAAAGGCATCTTCTAACTTTGCTGACACGGCGCCGCTGATCTAAACCCAATCACATGCTGCTGACAGTGGCTGAAAGAGACCCAGAACTCACCAAAAACAAGAGCTAAAATGCTGAAAGAGGTGAAAACTTGAGGTGTGGCTGCAGTGAGATGTTTGTAAGTGTTACCCTTGAAGAGCAGACAGCTGAAGAACAGACTTTATGGGAAAACTAAGTGTTATGGGGTTACAAAGAGATCAAATTGAGGTCAGTCCAGTGTGGTACAATACAATAAATAAGATAAGCTGCTCAAGAGGAGTACAGTGCTAAAGCGGACCAGAAAGAACCAAAAGCTAACACAACCACATGTGAATTTAAAACCGTTTTGCTTATCTTACGACAACCAAACAATGCACAGAAATTCGCTAACAGAACATGTTACACGACAAAGAACGGACTGTAAAATATATAAAACAAATACAACAGGGCTGCAACCACCATAAACACTGGGGTATTTGCCTCGATTTTTTGGGGGGGTTTTCATTCAACGCTTCCTAACTGGAACAACAAATATGTAATAAAATATGAAAAAAAGCAAATCTAAAAATAAATGAAAATAAAAATAAAGGAAATATCAGTGCTGAAAAGCAAGGTGATAAAGTTTTAGATATGCTACCATTCAAAAGTCAAGTTTTTTTTTTTTTTTTAGTTTTTTTTTTAAGAAATGAATACTTTTATTCAGAAAGGATGCATTAACTTTATCAAAAGTAACAGTGAAGACATTTATAATGTTACAAAGAAAAATCAATTTCAAATAAATGCTGTTCTTTTGAACTTTCTAGTCATCCAAAAAAATAAATAAATAAATAAAAAATATGAAAGAAAATGTCTCACAGTTTTCACAAAAATATTAAAAAGCACAATGAAGACTGGAATAAAGAAAGTAATTCAGAATTCAGAATTAGCTTTGCATCACAGGAATAAATTACATTTTACAATATAATAAGAAAAAAAATAGGTTATTTTAAATTGTAGTATTTCACTGTATTACTGTTTTTACTGTATTTTGTGATATAACAAATGCAGCCTTTGTGAGCAATAAAAGTATTCTTTCAAAAACATGAAAAATGTTACCAATCCCAAACTTTTGAACGGTAGTTTTCATTGAATACATTGAATTCCGTATAAGACCCGTTTTAAAACTTTCCATATAATCAGACTTTTCATTCAAACATAATTTGTCATTTGCACATAAAATCAATTTCTGTGCTCCTTTTGCAGTGTAAAGACGGCTATAGATATTCTGATTCATATAAAAAAGGAAGAAAAAAAACTACCACATTTCAGTATACAAGAAAGAAGACGAGTTGCAATTCAAGTATCGTGCTGTGCTGCCCTGCAAACATGGTAAGTAGAGTATAAAAGTGTTCTCTTAATGTTTGGTAGATTATTTTACAAAATAACAACATAGGGAAATATATTTTCTAGTAAGTGTAATGGCAAAACCTCTGTCCCATTAATTTGAGCCCATCCAATCCTGAATATGTAATCATCCTGAATGAAAGCCATATAAACAGTTGAACAGCAGCAAATTCATTTGAAATGTCATTACATGAATTTATAATTTTAAAATCAGCTTATGATGACTGCTTTTATCATGTTTCTATAGGGCTATATTTTCATTTTTGGAGCTACACTCCTTTGTGTTCCATGGAAGAAAGAACACAGGTTTGGAATGATATGAAGGGTGAGTAAATGATGACAGAATGTTCATTTTAGTGGACTAAGCATTTAAAATGAATGAACGTAACGTTGAAACGATGTTCAGAAATACTCACTTTGTGATAGTTAAGGCTGGAATGGTAAAGACATTCAGATCATGTTCTCTGCACACCTAATGAACACGTTACAGGGGATACAGACAGAATGTATTCCATCACAATACAGAAAACACAATGGATTTGGCTTATTTCACAGTGAGACTCTTACTTCACAACATGACACAGTCGAATGACTCAGTAAAGAATGACTCAATAAAAAGAAACATGAAAACACCGAGGCGTTCTCGTAACGCGAAACTCAAACGCCAGTGACCGAATTTACTCTTCAAGTATAAAGTCCAGTGATATCGACCTCTTCAAGTTACGAACGGCGCAGCAAATATACGTTCGGTGACTGGAGGGAATGAAGAACGAAGGCTGTTTTTACAACACCAGCTACACACCGAATTTACATTCAAAAGATTAACTTTCCAGCTAGAATTATTCAATGTTAAGTTACTACGCCATAAAGCTTTGTTAAGGCTTGTGTAGGCCTCCAGCTGTTAGTTTCCTCTGTATTTGCTTAGTGTACAATGTTCTTTCTGTACAGATTTTACATATATGTGTTCAGATTCACCGCCTGAATCTTCAATTTCTGTTTTTTCTTTGCGTCCAAAGACTGAACTTATTGAAAAAGAAATTCCAGAGCTCATTATGACTCTGAAATGAAATGCGATTGGCTGACGTGGCGTGTAATCTGATTGGCTCTCCCATTCAACTCAAGGCATGATGTCGTCTCTAAAGCGTGGCTATTTGAAGTAGTTGAGCCCGGCCACCAGAAGGAACTTCTCCAGGAAGAGTTCAGAGTCGAGCACCGCGATGTGAGCCGCGCGTCCAATCAGCGTGTTGGCTGTGTTTGGTAATGCGTGGAACACGTTCTGTCTGATCAAACGACAATTTGGAACGCTCAGCAATGGCTGGAGTAAGTTATTGATCATCTCTGTATATACTGGACCTGTTAAAAAGCAAATATATTTATCATAAACATTACATATATACATAAAATTTTGTATATTTAAAATAAAAGAAAATAATAATTTTTATCCAAGTAAATATACATACATATTATTAAAATGAATAAATAAGTAAATAGTTACTGTTTAAAATTTTGGGGTGAGTAAAATATTCTTATTTCATATAAATCAAAGATTCCTGAAAAAATATATCACCAAAATAAAATATTGAAATAAAAAATGAAAATATTAAATATTTTTATTAAATAAATCCTAAAGATCTGTATAACAAAAATATTAAAATAAAATAAACTTTAATTAAAATAATCCTGAAAATATGTTTCACAAAAATAAAATATTAAAATTAAGTTTAAATACTAAAACTGAATTAGATTTTATTAATATAAATCCTGAAAAATAATTTATCAAAATAAAATATCAAAATAAATAAAATATAAAATATTTTTATTAAATAAATAACTTGAATTAAAATTAAACTTGAATTAAAATAATCCTGAAAATATGTATCACTAGAATAAGATATTAAAATTAAAAGTTCAAATTAAATTATATTAATATAAATCCTGAAAATATATATCACAAAATAATATAATATTAACTATTTTTAACATTGATGATAATTTAATAAAATGTTTCTTGAGCACCAAATAAGCATATTAGAATGATTTCTGAAGGATCATGTGACACAAATTCAGATTTGCTATAACACAAATAAGTTACATTTTAGAATATAATAAAATAGAAAACAGCTGTTTCATTTAAAACATTGTAATAATATTTAACAATATTACTGTTTTTTATTTCTTTATCAAATAAATGCATCCTTGGTGCATTTACTATAACTGTCTGTATTTTTAAAAAATACTCCTTTCAAAAACATAGATTGGATACTAGCTTACCACAGACTAGGTTAATAAGTTGAACTAGTATGTCTATACTTTGTAAACTTAATGTAACATTTATCCTGGCTCAATGCCTTGCAGCTTTGACTTGCAGTGTAAATGCATTGATGATTTTTGCTTGTTTTTTTTAAATTAATCATCAACATGCAAGGGTCTTGCATATTTTTCAAAGATTTGTTGCATAAACCTTCCAAACCCTGCAAGTCTAGTTCTTTCCCAGAGGAGCCTGAGAACTCATAAACATGTCTTCATCTCCAAGCGGATTGATAAAAACCTGTGCTCGCAGACTCTTGGAAAGCCTACCAATCTGATTGGAACTTGCCATCTTGAGAAAGCTCTTGCCATTTTTTGCCGTCTGCAGCTAGCTGTGCATTGACACCGTCAGTCTGCATACTCATTTCACAACAAAGCCTCTATTTCTAGGCATCCTTCATTGTTCTATGTGATCATAGTCTTGGTGTGTGTATATGTGACTGCTCAGAGTGTGTATCCTTAGCTCTGTCTGTCACACTGACACTCACAGAGAGACTGAATTCTCTAATCTGTCTCTCAAACCGAGAGAAAAATACCTGTCAAAGAGTCGCACGCCACTCTCAGAGGTGACAGTCTCATAAAATGAAGAACGCTCTCTTCCCTCTCGCTCTCTCTTTAACTTCCTATCGCAATTTCATTTCATTCATGCTGCTGGCAGAGCGATTTGCTGCTAATAGGATACACATGCAGAAAAAATCTCAGGTTTTTAAATTTTAAATATAAAAATGAAAGAATAGTTGAAGCGACTGATCCAGCTGGTTGTTAGGGCGATGCTATGCGCTTAATAAATTGTTCTGGTTTGGAACAGGAAGTTAACACACCTGTGGTTCTGTCTTTAAGTGCCGTCCGGCACATCTCAATGCGGGCCGAGTGGAAGGGCACGTATCTGTCCTGTGGAGAGGCCACCAACACCACGTTCCTGAAGAACTGCAGACCTGGACAAAGAAAGAAAGCAAGCAAACATGGGTATGTGTGTATACGTGTTTTGTTCATTTTTGATTATTTTTCCATGCATCTCTACCTGGTTTCTTGCTGAGCGTGTAGAGGAAGGTCTGTCGCGGGTCGGTGTGGTCCCTGAACGTAAGCTGCAGAAGAGAACCGGACTTCTTCAGTTTCTGCATTAGCCACAGACCTGAAAACAAGGATAGAAAGTCATACTGGTTTAGAATGACATGAAGATGAGGAAATGATGACAGACTCCCTGATCAACTCTAGACCAACTGCATATACACTACTGTTCAAATGTTTGGAGTCAGTAAGACTTTTTTATTGCTTTGAAAGAAGTCTCTTGTGCTCACCAAAGCTAAGCAAAAATATGGTAAAAACAGTAATATTATTACCATTTAAAATAACCGTTTTCTGTTTGAATATATTTTTTTCAAATGTAATTTATTCCAGTGATGCAAAGCTGAATTTTCTGCATCATTACTCCAGTCTTCAGTGTCACATGATCAGAAATCATTCTAATATGCTGATTTGCTGCTCAAGAAACATTTCTTACCTTTTTTCAGGATTCTTTGATGAATATAAATTTCAAAAGAACATCATTTATTTAAAATAAATCTTTTGTAACATTATAAATGTCTTTACTGTCACTTTTGATCAATTCAATGCATCCTTGCTGAATACAAGTATTATTATTTATTTATTTATTTTTTAAATAAAACCTGACTGACCCCAAGCTTTTGAACAGTAGTGTAGGTCTGTATTTGTGTGTGTACCTGTGCTGACCAGCGTGCTGTTGTTATACAGTGTTCCCAGGTGGGGTCCAGACAGGGACAGGAAGGTGTGGAGTTTACAGAGGTAACAGCGAAATCTGGGTCGGGTCAGCACAGAGCGGATGATGACGTTCCCCAAAGAGTGTCCGATAAAACTGGTAAAAAGAGACAAAAAAAAAAAAAAAAAAAAAAGTCAGGCATTGAACCTTCCAAAAATAGGTGTTCAAAATGAGGATCCATTTTGATTCATTTTTGGTCTCTTTTCAGTGTAAATTATTCTTACTTTTTACTCAGGAACTACAGTTTTAATTAAGTCTGTCATGATCGTTATGAAACTTTTAAACATTTAATTTTGAAAAGACGTGCAACTCTAGAGACTTCAGAGAGAAACAGACTGCTAAGTATATTAAAAAATAATTAAATGACTGTAGAGTTAAGATTAAAAAGCTTTATTTGAACTAGGAGATACATTTGTTCCATTTTTCCAGTGTATTGTGTGAATATCTTTAGATTTAATTTCTTCTGAATGCCAAACACTACATTTCTTTTACTCTACTGCCATCTAGTGATGATAATAATAAGTATAACATGCAGTTCAAGGGGGATAAGTGGAGCCATCCAGGAGCTAATATCACACTTCAAATTCTGTATTCACTTTTTTTAAATTACTGCCTCTAAAAGCATATTTTTAATGTGAAACTTTATACTTTCTGCTATACTTGATATCTGGATCAAACATTTTGAATGCAAACCTTGTGTAGAACGTGCTATGTTGTAACAAGCTGAAGATCATACATTTGTTAAATTGTTCATGAATATCCAGATGTAAAACTAATAAGCTTATAACATGATTAACTACTCTGAAGTGGTTGTGGCAAATGTATCTATTGTCCAACCACAAGGGGGCGCTCTAGTCTGTAATTTGTATTTTTGTGTACAATGTGTGGGATCACAGGGTTTTAAAAAAAATCATATAGATCATATAGCATCAGTGTTAACATGGTGGTTAATATGGACATATTTAGACCTTGCTTGTAGATGTTGAAATTACACCATCTGGATTCAAAAGGCATGAAACTGAATGTCTACAAACTGTTCAGACCCATAGTTGTTGACTGTGGTTTGGCTGCACTGATATAATATTAGTATGATATTGAGTTTTACTGCTGTTAAATGAGGTAATGTGAAAGTCGAAAGTGAAAGTCGTGACGTATTGTCAAGTATGGTGACCAATACTCGAAATTGGTGCTCTGCATTTAACCCATCCAAGTGCACACACACAGCAGTGAGTAGTGAACAAACGCGCACACACACACACACACAGTGAACACACACCCGGAGCAGTGGGCAGCCATTGCTCCAGCGCCCGGGGAGCAATTGGGGGTTCGGTGCCTTGCTCAAGGGCACCTCAGTCATGGTATCGAAGGCAGAGACAGTGCTGTTTGCTCACAAGCCCCACCTTTAATTCCTGCCGGTGCGAGAATCGAACCGGCAACCTTCAGGTTACAAGCCCGACTCCCTAACCGTCAGGCCACGACTTCCCCACATGTGCATAACTGATTAATACAGGTAAAGGTAATGTGTATAAACCTGATCCGGTGGATGGTGAGGTTATAGAGCTGGATGTGCTGAATTATTTCATCCAGAAGCCTGTCAGTCATGGTGTCAAAATCTGTGAATGTGTCCGTCTGGAGAAAGAAGATGAGAATGTTAACAGAAAGCTGATCAAACTTGTATGAACCATATGAATGTTGTGATTGGTTGTTGAGGGGCATTGTAGCTTTCTGATTGGTTGTTGTGCACAGCTATGCTGTTAACTGGTCACATAGTGATAGTTGCTTGTTGTTGTGTTGGCACGTTAAAATAAGTTTATAAGTAATGAAATAGTGTTAATCTGAGCAGAAAAAATGTGGTAAAATAGTAGAACATTTGATTTCATTTTATTCTCTCCATTCAATCCCTGTTTTTCAAATTAAAAAAATCCCTAAATTCGCAAAAAAGTTTTTACGGTGGCTTGAGGTGTTTTTTGTCATGTGCGAAAGTGGGTTAATGCGAATAATGCCAAATAAATTCCTCCATGCGCATCAAAAAAAGTCATGTGACTTTGCACGATGGGACGGCATAGCCTAACCAGTGGAACGATCTAGTTGCACAGCATCTGAAATGTTGTTATGGTCATTCTGAAATGTCCGAGCAATGTCTGTAGTCAAAGTATTTCTGTTTAATTGCTTCCCAGAACTGTCTTACACGGCTGTGCTCCCAAACAGCAGGCATCCACCTCCGAAAGCAGTGACCACATTTATTGTCTTCCATCTGCTCGCTCTGAGGTAGAAGTCATTTATTATATATGAAAATTATTAAATTCAGTGGCTTCTCCCACTTTTCTTTGTGTTATTTAGTGCTATTTTATCAGGAAGTGACGATTTTGTTCTCTTTCACTCGTCATATGGAAACGGTGCTTAATCGCAAATGTTTATGCGACATTCTAATTTTGTGCACAAGTTAAATTCGCATCTTTGGATGGAAACACGGCTATTGTGATGTTGTCCTGGCCTGGGTGCTCTGATTGGCTGAAAGCAGTTCAACAAGTGTGCTGATTGGTTGGATGTTCTACCTGGTTGCGTTCTGACATAAGGAAGTCCAGTCTAGATCCAGGCAGCCCGAGCTCTATAAACGTCTTGACCAACCGTAGATCTGCGCTGTTACCTGGTAATAACAAACACAGAAAAAAAAAACAATTTACTACCAATACAGCTGTTATTTTTCCATCTTAAATGTTTTGCAGACTTTTATTTCAAGGTTGGAACGTTTACCATCAAGTCCATGGACGCACACCACGAGGTGTATCCCGTCCTCAAACTCAGTGTCGTCTTCCTCAGGAGGGAAGTATGGATGATCGGAGGCGAGGTAAGGCAGGTCACTGTAGAGAGTGCCTCTGAACACCAGCTCCCTCAGCAGGGCTTCCTTTGCCTTATAGAAGCTTTAAGACATCAATGAAAAACTTTAATGATACAGTCAACAATGCATTCAAGTAGTGTTTAAATAGTAACATGGTGAAAGCTGAAAATTCGGCCTGTACCAGAGATACCTCCTTATGATTGGTGAGTAAGTATACATTTAAAATAGAAATTTTGTTTGCTATTAGTCAATAACCAAAATTATTTTTTTTATTAAAACACAGAAATTGAAATGAATGTTTTCATTTTGCTGAACACTAGCAGATCGAGGGGATTTTGTTTGTTTTTTTATATATATATAATTTAAAACTTTTAGCATGAAATCACAGAAAACCTTACTTAATCATTCTCTCGTTGATTTCCTGATCAGCACCGAAGAAAGAGTTCGAGGAGATTATTCCAAAGGAGCCCAGGGGTTGATGGGTAATGGGGGAGGTGGCCTGGCGCGTGGAGATTCCGCTAACCGATGGCGAATCACGTAGTACGGACGAGAAAGGCAGACATGTGGGAGCGCATGACACTGACAGGTTGACAACCTCCACCACCTTTTTATTCACGAATGCCAGACCTGTACTTGGCATTTTACTGGCTCTGCTCTGCCCATCTAGAACCTGCTGCTCTCTCTCATTGGCTGGTAGCTTGATTAGATCAACAGACCTTTCTTTCTCATTGGCCGCAATTTCGTGACTGCTTTTGTCACTGGTTGGTGAATCTGGGAGGTTCTCCATACTTACTTCCTCAAGTTCATTCAAATGAATGTGACAGACACTGATGTCGTCGGGGTCCTTTTGATATGTGTTTGATTCTAGCGCCCCCTTGTGTTCACAGTATTCATTTTCACAGCTGCAAACCTCTGTGTTGTCATTCATCAGACCAGAATACTCTTCAAGGAGTACATTTGTTTGACATTCCTCTGAGATTTCAGCCAGTTCCTCTACTGTGGCGTTTTCAACACCATTATGTGTCACAAATTGCTGGTATAGTAACATTTCTGTATTTACAAATTCAAGATCTGGGGTTTCCTGATTGGATAACTCATCCATGTCGATCTCCTGATTGGTTGTTTCGTTTCTGCCCTCACTAGTAACGCCTTGAAGATTCTCCTTCACCTCATTGGCTACTTCCTCACTCTGCTTCAGCTGATTGGCCACACAAATATTCCTCTTCTCCTGATTGGTTGTTTCCTCTCTGTTCTCTCTAGTTACACCTTGAAGTTTCTGCTTCACCTCTTTGGCTGCTTCCTCACTCTGCCTCAGCTGATTGGCCACACAAACATTGCTCTGATTGGTTGTTTCCTCTCTGTCCTCCGTAGTAACACCTTGAACATTCCGCTTCACCTTATTGGCTGCTTCATCACTAAGACTAAGCTGATTGGCCACGCAAACATTCCTCTGCTCCTGATTGGGTGTTTCACGATCTTCCTCAGTGTCATCTGGGCTGCTGATCTGCGGGGCTGAGGCAGATTTGGTCAAAGTGTTGAGCTGCCTCTCCTCCTCGTCTTCATACGGCAGGGAGCTTATGGAGGTCAAAGAGGCCTGCGTGGCACTGGGCAGGCTGCCATGACTTTCTGTCTGTAGGCCCTCCAAAGAGCTCTGATGCGCCGACCGACGCCGTGCCAAGTTCTGCAAGACGTCACGACCCCCTGCGACAACTCCTCGACCCTCCAGGGTCCAGGCCACAGAGCTTGGCTCGCTCTCAATACCGGAGTCTGAGATCACAGAGGAGGAGCGGTTCATTAGCTTAGCCCCGCCCAAGAACACACCCTTGGGCGGAGTTTCGGACAAGCGACGGTTCTGTTGTAGAACGTTACGAGAAGGAGACGTGGCTAAAGTGTCAGTTCCCATAGAGTTGGTGTTTAGTAGATTAGCTGGTGTTGTATCCTTGCTCCCATAATCCTTTGCAGGTGCTTCAATGTATCTGTTATCTAATACCAACTGTGGCTCGTCGCTGCCAAGACTCCCAGTATTGCCTGGTGTTTCAAGATGGTTGTCATGGTTATGAGTGGGCAAGAACGCAAAGCTGTCAAGGCTGGTGAGGTCGGGAAGTTCTGCAGCACCCGTCGGAACAAGCAGCAATGATTGTCTGCTACTAAAATCAGTAATATTTGTTTGTTTTAGACCTGCATGATCAGATTCAACAAAGTTAACTGCTTCTTTTTGGCAACTAGTTTTCTCCAGGTTACCTGTATCTATTGCTACATCGCTGTTTTCAGACCTACAATCAACATCGAATCCTTCCTCAGTTTCATATTGGCATGTGACCTTATCAACAGAATCGATTCTTGAATCTGAGGTCGTGATACATTCGCTTCTATCAATATCGGTCTCACCCACATGTCCAATCAGAGTCTCTGCTTGAGCTCTGGTCTCTTTATAGTCAGTGATGCAGTCCTCCTGCCGGCCAATCAGGGCCATGTATGTGGGTAAGTCCATGTAATCTTCACAGGAAGGTTCCTCAGGGTTTGTTGCTGGTGAATTGGTGCCCTGTGTTTCCTCAGCCGGACTGATGGTTTGGTCTTCTATCTTTGTTGGCTCAGGACATGACTGAGGGTTCAAGACAGTCTGATTTTGCGCATGGACACTGTAGTCTAGAACAGAGAAAGAGAAAAGTGCTTAGTTGTGTTAGTTTGTTTATTAAAAACTTTAGGATACTTTAAAATGCAACCAAAGATACTTTAAAAGTATATTTTGTTGATTATTTATTTATTTTTTTTTGATTATTTGAAATTAGATTTTTCCCCATTTATTCATTAATTTGTTCTTAAATTCTTGAGTTAACTCATTCATTCTTGAGTTAACTCATTCATTCTTGAGTTAACTCATTCACATTTTCATTCTTGTTCATGCATTCATTAGTTTGTTCATTTACTCATTTCTTGTTATTGATTTGTTAGTTTAATACATTTGTCTTTGTTCATATGCTCATTCTTTCAATTATTCATTTATTTGTTTGTCTATTTTATTTTGTTCATTCTTTAGTTCTGTTAGTTCTTCAGATCTCTCTTTCATTTGTTTATTCATTTATAAATCAATTCATTTATTATTTTGTTCGTTCATAAATTTGTTAATTCATTCATTCATTAGTTTGGCCTTTCATTATTTTGTTTATTCATTCATTTGTATAATGATTTATACATTAATTCATACATTTATTTGTTCATTCATAATGCAGTTTGCTGATTCCGTAGTATATATTTCTAAATCTTTTGTTTGTTCATTTATTCTTTTGTTCATTTATATGTTAGTTCTTTCTTTCAGTGATTTGTTTGTTTGAACGTTTATTCTTTTGTTTGTACAGATGCTCATTCTTTTGTTCATTCATTATTTGTGCATTCATTCTTTTGATCACTCATTCATTTGCTCTTTTTTTAAACAGGGTCATTGTTTGCTCTCACCTAAACAGGGCGTGTCCACATATCTGTCCTCAAAGATGATTGGCAGGCTGCTCCAGTCTCCGTCGATGTCCAGGCATTCCACAGGTAGTGGAGGCATTCGGAGCAGGTAATCAGAGTTGCGCATCTCTGTGGCCACCTGTGCATGTCTGTTGATACTGTCATGAGAGATACACAACAGTTTCAGCAGCTTTTTAAGGGTTTAATTTAATTACAGTAGCTTTAATTAAAATAATTGAGGTCATTTCTCCATTTGCATAACTAGCTATATGTGTGTATTTGTCTAAAAGAGAAAGACAGATACTATACTATAGAAGACTCACAGCTCCTCCTGAAATGTGAGTGAGGACTTTTTGGGATGTTCTGTGAAGAAATATGCTTCAGAAAATCTCCTAACCTGCACAAACACACATATTCAGTATGTACATGTATCAAATGAACACAGCTGTAAATCAATTGTTGTTTCATTAGAGTATTTATGTTGTTGATTTTTCAATCAAGGACACTTTTGACTAAGTGTTTGAATTGACTCTAGAAAAGATTCACTTCTCATTTCCATTATAACAATTTCTTTCTTTCTTTCTTTCTTTCTTTCTTTCTTTCTTTCTTTCTTTCTTTCTTTCTTTCTTTCTTTCTTTCTTTGTTATTAAAGTTAAATTTAAAAATAAAAGAGAGACTGTTTAAAAAATGTTTTATAAGAATCTTTTATTTAAACAAACTTTTCTTTTGTAATATTGTCAAAAAAAAAAAAGTTCCCCTGTTGAAGAATTCAAAATAATTTCTATAAAACATGTATAATAAGTCACTGTAGATCATACTGGGTCTTATATCATTCATGCTGCATCTGAATCATTTTAGCTTTTCTCCCTGTATTTGTCTTGCAGGCACATTTTGAATGCATTACAATCTCTCGTTTTATATTCCTTTTTTAAGATCAGCCACAGCAAGCAGAAATATAATATAAGGAACCTCACGTACGAGCGAGAAATAAAACCACTCCAGTAATAAAAACAAAATTGGATTCATCTCTTCATCTTTTTCATCATTATAATAACTCAGAGTTCTGTAATTAAAAGCTGAGCTGTCCTGTGGGTGAAATTACTGTATGTATCAAAAGAGATGAGGTTTCTACATCTAATGCATCGCTCAAGAGCACACAGAGTTGTGAGGGATGCTGGGAAATTCAGGCTGTATATGAGAACCACAGTTTATTCCAGGCTTTATCGAACAATAATTTGCCTGACTAGAAACGAATTCTCCTGTTGGTAATCAGGGAATCATGCCATTTTGTTGCACGGATTATTAAATGAGCTATTATATATGAGTTTGTATATTTCATAAAGCAAAAATAGGCTGTCACACTTCACCCTGTATGGCACTGAAATTTAGGTTTAGCACCATTCATAACTTAAGGATGGAAAAGAAAACCTACTGGTGTTGAAAATGCTCATAAAAAGCTTTTGTATGTGGCATATTTCTAAATGAGAAATAAGAAAAAATGTAATCCAGGACTTCTCAGCCCAACATAAAAAGCTCTCACCCTGAGTGTGTGGTGCTCCTGGGCCAGATAAGAGCGGATATGTGGATTAGGAACTGTGGCTTCCAAAAACTGTGTCCAAAGAGCAGACAGCTGAGCACAGAGCTGCGTCAGATCTTTACTGATCTGTTCTGCTACCTTCTCATGACCACTCTGCAACTACAGGGAGAGAGAGAGAGAGAGTTAAAACAATCTTATTTAGTCACATTAATATTCATATTTAGTCACATATTAATTTTACAGGAATTTGATTAGTGTTTCACAAACCTGTAGTTCAATGGTGAGCTGGTTTAATGTTTCTTCAAGGGGAAGATCCTCTGGAAACGAGAACATAAGGAAACTATTGAATGATAATTCCGGATCACTTTTTTTTTTTGTGCCCCACAGTAGAAAGAAAATCTTACTGGTTTTGAAGGACATGAGGGTGATCTCCGAGAAAGCCACACAGATTTGAAGTGAATGAGTTACATAATTAATAATTCATTACATTTATATAGCGCTTTTCTGGGTACTCAAAGCACTTTACATGGAAGGGGTGGAATCTCCTCATCCACCACTAATGATGCAACGGCGGCCATACTGCACCAGAACGCCCACCACACGCCAGCTTATTGGTGGAGAGGAGACAGAGTAATGAAGCCAATCAGTGTAAGGGGATGATTAGAAGGCCATGATGGTTAGAGGCCAATGGGAAAATTTGGCCAGGATACCAGGGTTACACCCCTACTCTTTTTCGAAGGACATCCTGGGATTTTTAATGACCACAGAGAGTCAGGACCTTGGTTTAATGTCCCATCTGAAAGACGGTGCTTTTTACAGTATAGTGTCCCCGTCACTACACTGGGCCCACACAGACCACGGGTGAGCACCCCCTGCCGGCCTCACTAACACCTCTTCCAGCAGCAACCTAGTTTTCCCAGAAGGTCTCCCATCCAGGCACTGACCAGCCTCAACCCTGCTTAGCTTCAGTGGGCAACCAGTCTTGGGCTGGAGGGTGATATGACTGCTGACATACATACATACATACATACATACATACATACATACATACATACATACATACATACATACATACATACATACATACATAAGAGTTTGTGATTATACCCATTATCTCTGTGTGTTGCAGTTGAGGGATCTCCTTCATTAGAGCTGTGTAATAGGAGTGCAGAGCTCTGTGAGCCGCCAGCAACAGTTTACAGATGCGCCGGTGCCACGTGTAAGCTCTCTGCAGACAGTTCTCCGACGGCACGTAAAAACTGCCCTGCAAACAAATACACATTCACACAGGACATACGAGTTGAGGTCAGATTTTACTGCATGTCACACTTCTTCCCTGTTATTTCTGCACACACATAACTGGGTAGCTAAATGCTGAACAAAGGTCATCCGATGTGGAATAACTCACAACTTTAGTCACACAGCCACTGTTCTCATAAGTTCCCCTTTAAGAGCTGAAAACACATTTCTTATGACAAAAAGAGGGGAAAAAACTCTCTCTCTCTCTCTCTCTCTCTCTCTCTCTCTCTCTCTCTCTCTCTCTCTCTGTCTCTCTGTATGTCTGATATCATATTTGTGTGATGTGGTTGTTATGAGCAGCAGCTGTATGTTTTTGTTTGGCTGAGCCTGAAGCTCAATAATTAAAAGAAGATCAAACGCAGGGTAAAACTTTAAACGCAGTCAGTTTCCCAGCAGTAAAATAGGAGAAGTGTGCATACGTGGCGCTCGCTTATGGAGAACGACACAGAGACGTCCTGTTGACAGGAAGTACACACATATACAGCTCTACAGAGAGGAAAGACCCTCTGTTCATTTGATTTATAGCATTTTCAGCAAATTTCACACTTCTGGGTAATACAAAAAATTTAAATAAAAAGAATAAGAAGAAGAATAAGAATACACTACCATTCAAAAGTTTGTGGTCAGTAAGATTTGTTTTTGAAAGAAGTATTTTATGCTCTCCAAGGCTGCTTTTATTTGATCGAAATAAAGTAAAAACAGTGATACTGTTAAATATTATTACAATTTAAAATAACAGTTTATATTTGAAAATATTTTAAAATATAATTTATTCCTGTGATGCAAACCAGAATTTTCAGCATCATTACTCCATTCAGAAATCATTCTGATATGCTGGTTTGCTTCTCAAGAAACATTTCTTATCAGTTTTAAAAACAGTAACACTTCTTAGAAAAAAAAATGCATCATGGTATACATAATTTTTTGATGAACAAAGTTCAAAAGAACAGCATTTGTTTGAAAAATAAATCTTTTGAAACATTACAAATATTTTTACTGTGACTTTTGATTAATTTAATGTGTCCTTGCTGAAATGAAAGTATTATTTATTAAAAAAAAAAACAAAACAAAAAAAAAAAACATTTAAACTGTAGAGTCTATGAACTGTCACTAAAACATAACGTTTCAAAAATAAAATAAAGTGTCATTACCTTGTTACCTTTTCACACTAGGGTGGAAACAGGCTTCTATTAATTTAAAACACTAAATACAAGCTATTTTTAAATGTACAGTTTTATAGTTAACAGAAAACGCAGGTGATGCTTTAAAAGTTTGGAGCAAAGGCTCATAAAATGCTGATGCAGGGGTGATTGTGAGTCTGCTGGGCCTCTAATATGTCTTTACTGCATACTTGTGTGTACTGTGTAATGTTTAACATTTTCTGTGTAACATTTCTCACATTTTAGTACCTGTGACAGCTGGAAAACACACAGAGTCAATATTACACTCACGTTCAAGCAACAAAAGTCATAGATTGAGTTCACAGAGCCAAATTTAATGTAAGAAAGCATGTGCGAGGCAGAGTAAACATTCCAGCTTGCATTGTGGGATAGTGTCATCTGTCTGTGGTCAGCATGTGTATAAATACATTCATGCAAGTCTGTACACTATGTATTATAAGTCTTGGAGAAGTAGTAATGCCCGATTCGTGAACAATTGCTCTTATGACTTGAATCTTTCAGTGAATCATCTGATTCACAAAACCAGTCTGAATGATTTGTTTAGGAATCAGTTTGTTCTGGTTCAACCCAGTGATTCAATTGCAGCAGTAAACAGTGAGAATGAGTGAATAACAAACTAAATTTAATTTTAAATTGTTGTTCACTGAGCTACATTTTAGTTCTCACAGAAAGGTGTTGCATGTTTCAGAAGTCTTGCAATTTATATGACTTTTATGATACCATTATGCTGTTTTTGCATAAGTTTTGAAGTATTCTAGTTAATTTAGTAATGAAAACATGAGCAGTATGATCTTTCTAAATTTCTCTTTTGTGTTCAACAGATGAAAGAAATCCATAAGGGTTGGAATGGCATAAAGGTAAGTAAATTATTCATTTTTGAATACATTTTGGGTTAACTATATGTTGCTTTTACAAAAGACAAAAACATTAACTCGTCACCTAATAAGCTTGAACATCTTATCTTTTGTCACAGAGAGAAAAGCAGCACGTTATGTCCTTCATTGTAATGTAAAAGTGCTGAGAAGCGCTAATAGAAAGCAGAGAGAGAGGGAGAGATGCTTGCTCCTCATGTTTGAGGCCGTTAAAGCTGGGCTCGTTACGATGATCAAACGCTGCCTCCCTCCAGCAGAACGCTGTACTTAATAAAGTGCCCTGCAGGGGGGGTGTAAACGTAGGACCCATACGGAGACGAGAGACCTTGTTACGATTTCCTGCCTAAATGGAAATCTCCACAGGTAAGAGAAACCTCTCAGTTCATCCAGTCAGAAAAAAAACAAAAAAAAAACGGAGGGGGCTACTTTGTCCTCAGCAAATGGCCAGAAAGGTCAAATTATCTATGCTGTTTAACTGTAAATTGCTCTGGTTAAATGTCTGTATTTCATTTAGGGCCAGTTGAAGCAGGTATTACTTGGAAATATTCTAGAACTGTTCTGAACGAATACTGCACATTATATGCACTGCATACTGCCTGGTATTTTTGAAATAATTAATAATAATGGAGTAACAGGTAAAACAGGTGAGTGCATTACTCAGCTATTAGTATGCAAAGTTATCATATGAACTCAGTATGTTTAATGTAGCGTCTGGTTAATCAAAAATACAGAAAAAAAAAACTAATCTTGCAAAATGTTATTACAATATAAAATAATGGTTTCTATTTTAATATACTTAAAAGTATAATTTATTTCTGTGATGCAAAGCTGAATTTCCATCAGCCATTACTCCAGTCTAAAGTGTCACATGATCCTTCAGAAATCATTCTAATATGCTGATTTATTATTAGAATTATCAATGTTGGCAACAGTTGTGCTGCCAAATATTTTTTTGGAAACTGCAATACTTTTTTCAGGATTCTTTGATGAATAAAAAGTTAAAAAGAACAGCATTTATTCAAAATATAAACCTTTTCTAACAATACGAATCTTTGCTATCACTTCTTATCAATTTAACACATCCTTGCTGAATAAAAGGTTTAATTTCTTTCAAAAAAAGAAAGAATAAAAATTTACTGATCCCAAACTATTGAACGGTAGTGTATATTGTTTTTTTTGTTTTTGTTTTTTTTTCTGAAAGTGTCATCAAAATGTAATGGCCATTCTCTGCAACAAGTTTCTTTTTCTGGCAGATACTGTAAAAGACTTCAACTATCTAAAAACCCAGAAGAGCACCACGGACCAGTTTCAGTGCTGTCAGCAGTCAGGTAAGATGTCAGATTGCAGGATTGGACTTAATAGTTCAGTCAAGATTTAAACACATTATGATTATGTGTATGTGCAAAAAGAGTGAGTTATGGTGATCAGGTTAGATGTATGTGTTTACCTCTGTTGGCACAGGTTTGCAGTATCCTGCTCCAAACATCAGATTCTCCACTGACATCGCAGAGGGTGGAGCTTCACTCTCTGGAGAGCCTTTACCCAGCCATGCCCCCTTTCCACTGCGTGCAAAACTACAGAAAGACAAACGACAGACTGTAAGTACCTGTGGAGTGATCAGTGTGTGCAGCTGTTATCAAGTGAATTAACGTAACGGATCTTAGCAGGGACCATTCACAAGATTCTTCATTATCCAGTCAGGGAAAACTCATTTATACTGCATATCTGTCCTCACGGAAAATCCAAAGACACACGAATGCCTGATTAGTTTGTTAAAGTCAGTCTTGAGAATATTTGTCACTAATGAGGGTTCTGTTCTCTGAAATCCATTACACTTGACAGCTGACAAACACACACACTTTGGATTTGACAGCTTTGCTTTCAGGAGGGCTCAGAGAAAGATGTAGCACTTTAAAAGCTCAGTTTTAAAGAACAGATCCACGGCAGTAAAAATACATCACATCCTGCCAATAACACCGCCTACGAACAGGAGGTACAGATCCAACAAACAATACACAGTATTCACCGTTCAACTAGAAAAGCTGGCCATTTTATGCAGCCGTGCTATCAAACACATTGTTGATTTGTAATTTAATTGAATTTAATCATTGAATTTAATAATTTAATTTAATTTTAAGAATGTAATTTAATATATATATATATATATATATATATATAATTTAATTGGATAAACAAAAAGTAAATAATACTTGTCTTACAAAATGAATGAAGAAATTATCAAAATTAAATTAAATTAATTAATGTTATACTTTAAATAATTGATGTATTATTATTATTATTATTATTATTACTACTATTATTATTATTGTTTTTGTTGTTGTTGTTGTATAGTCATATTGGGTTACATAAAGTGTGAATGCATCTTGAGAACTGAATTTGTTATTTATTATTTGTATTAATAAATATTAAATTAAAACAAAATATGTATTATTAACTATTATTAATAATAATAATAATTATTATTATTAGTAGTAGTAGTAGTAGTAGTATTTGATGTAATTTAATTTTGATCATTTCATCATTAGTTGTGTTATTTTTCAATTAAATGTTCTAAACTGCTGATTGGCTGAGAACTGGTGGGGTGGGGTTTTGTGTGATCACCTGATCAGTGGTTGGTGCAGTGCCACCAGGGAGGCGTGGATTGAGACTGAGATGACGGACAGGTGGAAATAGTCAAACATGACGGGCAGGTGATGGTGTAGGCCTTGGTGTGGATGAAAGTGCAAACCCAACGTCCTGCTGCTAATCAGAGGCACTGAGGAGATATCCGCCAACCTAACACACAATCACATGACAAAATCACACGTTATAGAAAGACCTCACTAGACCTTGTGTTTAATTTCATTCATATGCATGAAGACTGGAAATGCAAGAACAAAAATAATCAAAAAAATGAATGTAAGAAATATATATATATATATTATAATAGATAGAATTGTCTCAAGTCTGCAAAAGTAGCAATTATACTGAGTTGTGTCAGCCAGAGAAAAAGAGCAGGAGAAAAAGACCTGAATAAAGAAAACAGGAGAAGGAGAGAGAACATGAGGAGGACAGAGAGATGGACAGGTAGTGTAGTTAATGAGCTCGCCTCACTAGCGTCCCTGCAGAGCTCAGGGGCCACAGGGGCCGACCCGCCGCTCTGAGCTCCGGGGCTCTGCTGTAGGTAAGAGGCTCAGGTAATTGCTCTCATTTGTGCTGCTTTGAAACAGGAGTTAGTATGTGTGTGTGTGTGTGTGTGTGTGTGTGTGAGAGTATTTTAAGCTGAGGGCCTTCAGTGCCGTTGCTCTTACTGTTCTTGATTAACACACACACACACACACACTGTGCCTGCCTGAGGCTCTACCACATTCTCTCACAGCAGTTCTTTAAAAACCAACAGACAGAGAGATCATACAGATCACAGGAAGGAGGGAGAGAATGGTTGTACATAGTGTGCATTATAAACGGCATACTATTTTTTAAAATTGTATGTGAAATAATATGCAAATATTTCCAAATGTACTGTATGCTATATTGTTGTCACGTGGCTTCATTATGTTGCATGTTTAATTCATTGAGTTGTTTTTACCTGTATGTTTGGTATAACTACATGACCTACTAAATTTGACAAAAAGTACTGAATGGAGTTTGCTGTGTGGAATACACAATTCAGTGTGTTTGATTTGATATTCCATTTCACTGTGATGGATGAACTGGAAGCAGTATCGTTGATTTTTAACACATCTGTGATGACATTGTTGCAACAGACTGCCAAATGTAAAGATATTACTTAATATTGGGTGGAGTGCATAAGGTTGGCTGTTTGACATTCTGTTGTCACACAGAAAACATGTTATTACTATTACAAAATAGTGGGCCATAAATAGTATATACTAGAGTATAGAGAAGGCTAGTATTTCATTCTGGGCATACAGTACACTACCGTTCAAAAGTTTGGTGTCAATAAGATTTTATTTTTTAAAGAAATTAATAATTTTATTCAGCTAGGATGTATTATATTAATCAAATGTAGCAAAAAAGTAAAACAAAAAAATTGTTTCAACAAGAAATATTTAAGGTGCAGTAAGCGATTTCTGAGAAATGCTATTGAAAGACGCTTATAACCAACCACCAGTAAGGGGCATGTCTGTTTATGATGGGGGAGGTGTCTGTGTTGCATAGAATATTCATTAATTTAGGGATGGAGCTATCAAGATAGGGCTATGAACCTTTTGGGTAGGGGCGCGTTTGTTTTGTTGATTTCATATATCAACAGAATTTCTCAGAATTTCTGCACTGAATCAGCACTGAAAATCAAATGTTATTTGAGCAGCAAATCAGCATATTAGAATGATTTCTGAAGGATCATGTGGCACTAAAGACTGGAGTAATGATGCTGAAAATTCAGCTTTGCATCAGAAATAAAATACATTTTAAAATATATTCAAATAGAAATCAGTTCTTTTAAATTGTAATAATATTACTGTTTTAATGTAATTTTGAATCAAATCAATGCAACCTTGGTGAGCAGAAAAGACTTGATTCTAAAAATCTTACCGACCCCAAACTTGAAATCAGTGTAATGTGGTCTGTAGCGTTAAAATGTTTTAAATTTATTTTATTTTTTTTTTCATTTGTCACTCTGTACATGGAAGATCAAATGCATTGTATTGTGGGATACAGTACTCAATGTTTAATTTACAAGCAGAACATATACACTTATGTAATGTTGTAGGTCATTCCCTGCATACTGAAAATTCACATACTGTGCAGAGTATTTCTCATATACTGCAAAAATAGCATGACAGTATAAGCCATTCCCAACACAAGCAGTGATGATGCAGAGGGAGAAAATGATGGAAAAAGAAGGGTGAGATACTCACTGCTGTTCACTGTCAGTGAAGTGCAGATCTAGTTTGAGCTGAACGTCCACCTCACTCACAGCTTCCTCCACCTGAGAGACACATCAACACACCTGTCAATCAAAACTGCAGAACTTTCAAAAACAAAGCAAGATCTCTTCTACAGCGTTCCTGCAGCTCAAACAATAGAGCATGTGTTTGTATTTACATGGAATGCTTTAGATAATCCATAAATGTAATGTAGATGTAGGATCTCTAAGTAAAATGCAAGAAGACTCTGTTAAGTCATAAAACATAATAGTAATGCACCATCAATGAACTAATCAATATTAGTTAACGAACTGTCAAGCCAGTTGAATACTTCAATCAAACAACATAAAGATGTTGCTGGGGTGTTTGAGTGATTGCGTTATATCTTTCGTAGTGTCTATTTACACTTAGTGCAAATAGCCCGCCTTGTTGGCAGAGGCTATTTACATGAGCTCCACCCACCAACGTGTGATTGGGATAGTCAACACTGAAAACAGACGCTTGTTTAACATTGGTTGCAGTGGCGTAGATGGTAGGACACGTGCTTTTTGACGTGATCGACCCGAGTTCGAACCCGCCTTTTGCTGAACATTTTTTCTCCCTTTTCAAATCTCATATCGCATCAGAAAGGCATTTATTTTCAATTAAAATGAAGGAAATAATCAAAAAGCTGAAAATAAAGTGTCAGGTAGGGTTAGGGTAGGTGTAGGGAGGGCTTTATTGTCCCAATAAGGTGGCATCCATTTAATAATTTGAATTAAAACTATTATTTACACTCAATACATTATTATTGCGTACTGTTTTATAATGTACTACAATACTGAGGTGCAGATAATTGCCACTATTTGCAATAAGTAGTATAAATAGCAGACAATCTTGCTATTTTAACATAGTGTAAATAGAATAGCTATTTGCACTTAGTGTAAATAGCATATCGTTAAAAAATCCATTGCTGTTTGCACTTAGTGTAAATAGAATCCATTGCTATTTGCACTTAGTGTAAATAGCATCCATCGATAAGAAAATATGCTATTTGCACTTAGTGTAAACAGAATCTAATTGCTATTTACATTTAGTCTAAATAGCATCTATTGCTATTTGCACCTTGTGTAAATGGCATCTATCACTATTTACACTTGCAAATAGCTGCTGCCTTTATCTTTATGATCTCTGCATTTTGATAACTAGATATGGCTGGTTGTTTCGTGAATGTTTTATTGGAAAAAAATAAATAAATAAATTATAAAAGTTATATTACACCTGTCCTGAGGTGTTGGTCATCATGAGTTGTATGTTTAATGATGTTGTGTCCCATGTGCAGAATCTTTATAATCACACGTAAGTAAACAGAACCATATGAATCTTGGCCTTTTTATGTGATCATGCCAACACGCACATTGTTGCTGTGAAATTAAATTAAATTAAATTAAATTAAATTAAATTAAATTAAATTAAATTAAATTAAATTAAATTAAATAATACTTGCCTTACACAACTAATCAGAATTAAATAAAAAATTATCTTTAATAATTAGTAATAATAATAATAATTATTATTATTATTAATAATATAATTGGTAACTGTATAATTGTACGTCTCACATGTAACAGCATTGTTTCCCATGTGCAGAATCTTTGTGATCGCGTGTGAGGTAACGGAACCACATGAATTTTATGTGCTCTCACATGTGTACACATAATTAATATGTTATGTTTTTCCCCATAAGGATGCTTCAAATGAAAACATGATTTTAGCATGTGCTGCTCCCACAGATCTCCTCTAGAAACGAACCCAGATGTGATTTACACAGAAGGTTCCGCCCCATTCTGAGAAACTGGCACACTCTGCCGATCTTTGAAAACAAACAGAGCTGCTCCAATTATTGATACACAGATTGATTAAACTCACACTCTGGGGAAATGGAAAGCTATTTTTAGAAGTCTTATCTGAGGGGGAGAGACAGAGAGTGAGACAGAGAGGAGCACGGCCGCAGATAACTGCTTCAAGGTTAATAAGAAAGATGGCCGTAGAAATCTGATAAGACACTCTCCCCACCCACAATTCCCTGCCTCTCTCTGCCACTCTCATACCCATTTCACATTTCATAACGTCTAAAATGAGCTGGTATGACACAGTTGGTCATAATACTTGAATATAATACAGTGCTGTCAAAAAGTAAGTTTAGTGTAGTTTTCTTTTTGTTGCTGTTTTTCAATATATTTGGTCATACTGATATTGGACTGTCATTTTTGTAAATAGATAAGACAATAGCAAATGGCAATTTTACAAATGGCCCTTGGAATGTAAATTTTTTAACGACTTATATGAACAAATACTCCCTTTTCTTGTGTGGAAAAAAGTTAGTATTCCTCCAACATCTTTAAATCAGATACACTACTGTTCATATTTATAATTCAAATATATTTATATTTGAACAAAATGAATACCTTTATTCAGCAAGGATGCAGTAAATTGATCAAAAGTGACAACAAAGATATTTTGCAAAAGATTTCTGTTTCAAATAAAATAACTTTATATTCATCAAATAATCCGGAAAAAATGTATCACAGTTTCCATAAAAACGTATTGCTGTTTCCAACAAAATGTTAAGCAATTGTTTCCAACATTGATAATAATAATAAATGTTTTTGAGAAGCAAATCAGCATATTAGAATGATTTCTGAAGGATCATGTGACACTGAAGACTGGAGTAATGATGCTGAAAATTCAGCTTTGCCTCACAGGAATAAATTACATTTTAAAATACATTCAAATAGAAAACAGATATTTTAAATTCTAATAATATTTCATAATATTAATGTTTTTACTGTATTTTTCATCAAACAAATGTAGTCTTGGTGAGCATGAGAGACTTTTGAACTGTAATGAATGCTAGTTTCAACCCTATAAAATATGTAATTCACCTCTGCACCTTTTTATTTAACAGCATTTTGACTGAATTATGTATAAAAGTTCAAATTATTCCAACTCATACTCGTATTTTCTGGGGGATTTGAACCTATAACCTTATGGCTACCATCCCACTTCTTTAACTACTAGTTTCACGTGTTGGACTCTTCTGTTGTCAGAGCAGCGGGACACTCACCCTCTCCCCGTCCAGCAGCAGGTGCACTCTGAAATTCATGCGGTCCTCCAGGGTCACCTCCTCATTCCTGTACAGGATCTGAAAGATCCGACTGAACACGCCACCATCATGAACCCCTGCGCTGCTGAAACTGCACTCGCCTACCCAGACCAAGACAGACAGACGGAGAGAAAGAAAAGGTAATTATTTCTCTGCTGTTCACATCACAGCATCTCCAGAGAGAGATTCTCCACTGCGTGAACATCAAAGCACATTCAGTGACGTGCTTCCCTGCAGAAAGAGAGATGTAGATGTTTCATTAATATTCAGTCTGTTGTTTTCACACTGTATTTTCTGACAGCGTTTGGCAGGATTGTGATTTGAGGCTTTTAGAATTCGAAAGAAAGTAAAACATCAAATGAAAATACTTACGCTGTCAGAGAGCAGGGCCTGTAGGAATACTCTTATTATATATCTCAATTGCAGCTCCTAGATGGAGAACAAGTGGAGACTTTGGGCTGAAGGAAATCCCAAGTGTAAAACATTTGTACAACATTACATTTTTTTTTTTTGTAATGTCACAGTGCACTGTTATAAAAATGTTCTTGAAACTACTCAAAAAAACAAAAAACAAAAACAAAAACAAAAAAAATAGTATATTGTTCTGTCATTTCTTTTTTTATTTGATTATCATTTCATTTTATTTAGTTAAGTAATGTTGTTGTGCAGTGTTTTAAAAAATACTTTAGAAACCAGACAAAAATGTACAGTGTTTTATAATTTAATATTATTTAGCAGTAGTAGTATTTTATTTTTTATAGTAATTTTGTAGTGCAATGTTGTAAATATATTTTAGAAACAGTATAAAACACAGTATGTTGTTACTTATTCTTAGTTTATTTTATTATTATTGTTTTATTTTATTTTATGTAGTTATGTTGTTATGGAAGTTCTAAGAGGCCATGCATTATGCATTATTTTTCTATCTTGTTTTGTCGTTATCATGACTTAATTTTCTCGTGATCTCGACATAACGAAAGTTTTTTTTTTTTAATACAATGATTGATTTTTAAAACAATGTGTCTTGAGTCTGCTGTTGCTATAGTAACGAATGCAACTGATGCGCATCTCATCGACAGATTGCTCTTTTATACTGTATGTTATGGATATTTCAGCAACTTTCGCTTCGCGTAGTACTAATAAAGACTACAATAAACAAATATAGGCTAATCTATCACTGTTGATTTTTTTCCAGAGTATGCTAAACATTTTGGTTGTGTAATTAACATGTTTAAATGGTCTAACATCAGAGCATTCAACACTGAAAGCGCAGGTGTGCCTTCAGAAGAATGCAGAGAATTGTTCTAAAGCTGCTCGGATTCAACTCACTTTGTTTTCCTCATTCGTTTTGAAATAAAATTATATATAATTTGTTTGTGATTTTTATTAGTCATGTAGGATATGTTGTGACTGATATGTGCGTTACAAGCTTGGGATGCTGTTTGAAAAGACTGTGTGTGTGTGTGTGTGTGTGTGTGTGTGTGTGTGTGTGTGTGTGTGTGTGTGGTTTCCTACAAAGAAATGTAGAAAATATTACAACACTGTATAACATCGCTTAACTAAATTAGCTTATACACATTTTTACATATAAATCACAATTCTTATCAATATATATTTATTAACAATAAAGATTAAAAATAAGGACAAAGATGCACATTACAAATTGTAGCACGTTCTACATAAACACAACATTATCCCTGCTTAACTAACAATTGTGTACTTCAAAGATGCACAAATAAAGATAGCCTATAGTTTGCAAACAGAATACTATACAGTGACCTCAACATTGGTTTCAATAAGCAGTAAGTTCACTGAATGTTATTGGGGTAGTGAAACGATCGTGCAGCAGTAAGAACGTATTTAACATTTAAAAGTTAATTAAATGTCAGTAGTGAACTGCACAAATCATAGCAATCACGCAGAGGTCCTTACTCTGTCCTAAACATGTACAGTAAGGCTACAGTATACAGGTCCCAATCAGTTATTTTTAGTTCTACACTGCCATCTGTTGGCACAGTTGTGTAACTTAGAAAGCAACTTCTGTTATGTCGTGATAACGAGAAAAATAAGTCGTGATAACGAGAAAACAACTTTCGTTATGTCGAGATCACGAGAAAATTATGTTGTGATCACGACAAAACAACTCTTGTTATGTCGCGATAACAAGAAAATTAAGTCATGATCACGACAAAACAACTCTTGTCATGTCGAGATCATGAAAAAATTAAGTCATGATAACGAGAAAACAACATTTGTTATGTCGAGATCACAAGAAAATTAAGTCGTGATAACGACAAAACAACTCGTTATGTCGAGATCACGAGAAAATGAAGTCATGATCACAAGAAAACAAGACGAAAAAATAACAATGCATGGCCTTTTAGAACTTCTGTATGTTGTAGTGCAATGTTTTAAAAATGTTTTAGAAACCACAAAAAAAGATTTTTTTTTCATCTATTTTTATTTAGTTTTATATTTTATTTTGAATTTTAGTTAGTTATGCCATAGTGCAATGTTTTAAAATTGTTTTAGAAACCACACAAAAAACAGAAAATTTTCAACTTTTTTGTTTGTTTGTTTGTTTTATATTATTATTTTATTTTGAATTTTTGTTAATTATGCCGTAGTACGTTTTAAAAATGTTTTACAAAACACAAAGCAGTACATTGTTTCGTCATTTATTGTTTATTTTTGTTGTTTTTTATTTTTTTTATTTATTGATTTTTTTTTTTTTTTTTTTTTGGTAAATGTCAAGGTGTTTTAAAAAATGTTCTAGAAACCACAAAAAGAACAGTGCAATACTTGTAATTTAATAATTTAGTTAAGGAAGGCTGTAGTGCAATGTTTTAAAAATGTTTAACGAACCACATTTACAAATATAAAAAGTATTTTTCTATTAAAGTTTACTGTAAAGTAGCCTCAAAAAGTTAATGTAGCATTTTTTACCATGAAAATCAAACCAAACTGCAACATTTGTGAAACATTTTATTTCATTTTTAAACTAACATTCTTTGCATATAAAAAATGTACATACTGTATGCTATATAATGATGATTCTACATTACAGTAAAAGAAGCATGTTAGTCCGCTATTATTAGCCTACAATACGTTTATATCCTAAATACAACCAGGACACATTACAATGTTTGTGGAATATTTTTGTTTACATTTTTAATCTTCAAGTTTGCAAACTGTTGCAATATAACTTGATTGCAGATTATTCAGTATAGTGTAAAATATATTCATGTGACCTAATTCAATGTGTGTGTATAATTATTTTTAGGATGTGAGACCCTGGTCAATGTTTTCAACAGGAAGGTGAGTAAATGACCTTTTTTTTCATATTTGACTAAACTCTTCTCATTTCTCCAGTTGAATTTTAGCGGAGGCATCTGAGAAAAGTTTAAAGAGCCGCATGTGAGCAATGAAAGTGTCCTCTAAGGAGAGAAATTCATGAATCTGTCCATCAAATCCTCGTGGCGTTTTTCACTAACCTGATTCTAAAACAGCCACTATCAAGGCCGTAAGCATCAAACGTCAGCCATTGGCTCCACATCCAGCCAGAGAGTGACAGAGATCTTGTCTGTGACGGATGAAAGCACCTCAGCGGGGTTTCTCTTCAGTGGAGAAGATGATAGCGCGTGTCAGAGAGGTGCTGAGCGGAACGGTGAGGGTCTCGCGTAAAGACAGACCCCCGCTGCGTCCGTCTCACTCTGTTTGCCTCTTTCTGTCTGTCTCTCTCTTTCTATGTCTTTCTTCCTCTCTGCGTGTCACCAGAAAGAGTTCTGCAGTGTGCCGATGCCCCGGAGACCCGGAGAGAGAGTCGTACAGTAGAGTCTGATCTTGCCAGAGGAGTCATGGGGAGTGTGTGTGTGTTTGATGGAGAAGAAGAGTCAGAAAGCCAGAAAAAAGATGATGGATCGGGTCAGTGTGTTTCTGATGAACATGATAGAGAGACTATTTCTAGATTTACAGCACTGCACTGGAATGCGGCGTATTGGATAATCTATAATATACCTTTTAAAGAGATAGTTCACCCAAAAATGAACATTTCGGTTAGTTAATCAACCTCATGTTGCCAAAAACTTCCATAAAACAAGAAAATATACATCTATCTAGCTCTAAAATAAGGAAATTACACAATAAATATGATTGCAAAAGTAGTCCGTATGATTCGTTCACTAGTCCTTTGAAGTCGATTGATAGCTTTATGTGAAGAATAAGTTGAAATGAAAGAGTTTTTGCAGGCTATATACTTTCCTTTGCACATTTATGGGAGAAGCTGCAACATCTGATTCAAGATCAGATCATACTTTTGAATCAAATGATTCAGTCACAAATTGGACTGATTGATTTCTCAAGTGAACTCACTTCAGTTAACAGCCTACCCTTAAATATCAGTCTGTTCCTCACACAAAACTATCATATGACTTCAGAAGACTTGGAATATAGTGCATGAGTCATGAGACTCAAGTATAAGATATTCATGATGTATTATTTTTTCACCATTAAACGTCTTTAGAGAGCCACTAGATCTAAAAAAACAAACATTTTATCCAGCAAATGCTGATGGTGTTTGATGGACACAGTAATGGATAGTGGACAGTGTGTTTCTGATGAACGTCTGATGACCGTCTGATTGCAGTATGGTAATTCACAGCACTGCACTGCGAGATAACATGTTGTACAGTCAGAATTAGCATTTTAGCTCATGTCTCCAGGGCTTTATTATCATATGATGTGACATATGATTCATTTTCTTTATATCTACAATATTATTTCTGCTGTTAACAGTAGAGATTTTAATATGCTGTTTACACATAGACAGTAGGCAGCACTGCTGGAACTTACAATGATGTACATAAGGAGTAATACAGAGCAACCCAGCAGGCACAAAACAGGCACACAACGTCATAAGACGTTGATATTTGGTTAAATTTTGGTTGCGACGTCGGGTGACCAAAATTCAACATAAATTCAACGTCTAATGTCAATGTTAAATTGATGTCCAATACCAACGTCAGCTGACATTTTTGAGATTTTGTTGTTTTTAGGTTGTGCAACCAAAATCCAACGTTAAGTCCACGTCAAATTGACGTCAAATATTGACGTCAACCCGATTTTCATTTTCAACCAAAATGCAACGTCTGTCCGACGTCATGTCCAACGTCAACCTGACGTTACATAGACGTCTGGTGCCTGCTGGGAAGAAGCATCCTACACAGGTCAGGACGAGGAAGAACTTGTAAGACACAACGAAACACAGATTTTGGTTGCACTGTTGTACTATTTCAGCCATTTGAGTTAGTAGAGAGCACAAAAATGCTGAAACACTTCAGTTTAGTCAGCCAGCCAGCTGTCCGGATGACATTTTGAAACTGAAACTGAAATCCCATAAGAGCCAGAATGGCTGACAGATCCAAAATGGCCACTGATGCCAGTGAGTAATTTTGAGTCAGAATGCTGCTGGCGTTCAGTCAAACGAGCAGCGCCAAGACTCAATGTCAGACAGAGGCCGTGGGGCTTCTGCTGCCAAATACACACTCACTCACACACACACACGCTCACACAACTCCTCAATCAAGACATTAAGATACGATAGCCAAAGAAAACTGCTGCGTTATCTCATATGACTCGAGCAAAATGAGCAAATGGATGAACTGGAAATACTTCATTTATCACTGTCCTAGTTGGATAAATGTAAAAGGGACGAGACAAAAAGCTTTTATTGCTTATGGCTTTGTTTTGGGACAGTAAGATTTTGTTTTATTTTATTTATTTTTAAAGGAATTAATACTTTTATTCAGCAAAGATGCATTAAATCAAAAGTGACAGTAAAGACTTTCATATTGGTAAAATAAATACTTTCTATATTTTTGTATTTCAATTAAAAATATCATGGTTTCTTTAAAAAATATGAAGCAGCAGATCTTATTTCAACAGTGATAAAAAACAGATATTTTAAATTGAAATAATGTTTCACAATATTACTGTTTTCACTGTATTTTTCATCAAATGTAGCCTTGATGAGCATAACAGGCTTTTAAACTGTAATGTATGCAAGTTTCAACTGTATAATATATGTAATTTACCTCTGCACCTTTTTATTTAACAGCATTTTGATGTAATACTGTATTGTTTTGGGGGGCAGTCGTGGCCTAATGGATAGAGAGTCGGGCTTGTAACCCGAAGGTCGTGGGTTCGAGTCTCGGGTCCGGCAGGGAATACCACGACTGAGGTGAGACCCTTGAGCAAGGCACCAAACCCCCAACTGCTCCCCGGGCGCCGCAGCATTGGCTGCCCACTGCTCCAGGTGTATGTTCACTACTGTGTGTATGCACTTGGATGGGTTAAATGCAGAGCAAATTCCGAGTATGGGTCAGCATACTTGGCCACACACCACTTCCCTTTCCCTTTCCTTGTTGATCAAATAAATGCAGCTTTGGTGGACATGCTGACCCCAAGCTTCTAACAGTAGTGTATGTAAAGTGTCTTTTTTATTTAGAAACACTAGAATTACAAGCAAGTCTATGCATCAGCAGAAAAAGAAAAACAACACAAGACAGCAGACATCCAACAACAAACTTCTAGTCTTGTCAGTTCCCCGCACATAAACAGAAGATGAAAGTTTGCCCAGAAGCTCATTATGGTGCAGTGATATCAAACAGACAGCAGTATTTGATCTGGAACCACACGATTCAGACGAGTATCTAAGGCCTCAGCAAATAAACCTGTGTCACTTTCAGAAGCATGCTAACACACTAACTGAATACAAAATGGGAAGTAAACAGCAGTCCCCCATAGGTGAATAGCAGTGATTCATTCTCAGAATTGTGTGTGGTAAGATTACAAACATGGTTTCTTGACAATATAGTGTTAAAGTAGATTTTATAAGGGGCTTTTCAAAAATAGTTATTTTGGATCTTTTGAACATGGTCTTAAACAGGTGTCATAACAGCAGTGTGTACACTGATAATTGTGTGTGTGTGTGTGTGTGTGTGTGTGTGTGTGTGTGCAGGTAACCCATGTGTGTGAGACCAAAGAATCCGTCAATGTTGTGAAAACAGTCTGTTTTCACCTGACACAATGTGACCTGTGGAAACATGGTGCCCGTGTCCCTGACTGCCATCTGATGGCCATAAACCTAAAGCAGTCTGTAGATTACTGTTTTGAGCGCAGAGTGTGTGCTAAAAATGTGATAAGAATGTTAAGTTAGAAACAGAAAAAGACATAGGTAACTGGTAAATTACATAGTGTGTATGTATGTGTGTAATCAAGGGGTCAGAGAAAACCATGAGAAAATGTCTTTAATCATACAGCATGTATACCTTTATATGTGTATATAAGCCATGAGATAATTTAATAATGATAATTTAATAATAATATTTTGCATCAGTGTTTAACAAATCATCTGTTGTTTTGCACTCATTATTATTATTGAACTGTTTTTGACTTTGAAAGCAAGTGAGAGCATTAGTCCATGATCAATAATTTGTCCAACTCTAAAAGCCTTATTTCTAGATAGTACATTTTAGGGACTTTATCTCTGTTTCTCTCTCTGTCCTCTAAAGACTGTGTTTTTGTCTCAGAAAGACCTATCTGTGTCTAAGTGGTTTATTCTGCACTTTTATTTTTAACAGCAGGAGCGGAGATAGCGAGGGGAATCCTCCCAAAAGCCTCTGGGAAAGAGCCCTTGAATGCTCACATTCATCCTATGGGCTTCACTATCATCCTGTATCCAGCAAAACAAGGTAAATAGGCTGTATAATTGTAACCAAAAGGAAGTCCTCACAAACAAATGCATTGTGCATAATAACAAGAGCATTGCTTACAGCAAGCGATTTAATGTTCGACAGTAATTGTCTCTGAAATTGTTGTTTAAGAAGTTAAATTAGTTTCAAAAGTGCTGCTTTAATGTGCCTTTAAAGGGAAGTAATTTAAAGATGCATCTCCTCAGAGAGGATTTTAGCATGCTGACAGTTTAAAATCCTCTCTCAGATGATGCATTTTGAATCTAAACCACCACCACTAAAAATATTAGATCTAACAAAAGAAAAGAATCTAGACACACTCACAAACCGATGTCGCTGACTGATTTGTTGCTTGTTGTCTAACATGTTGATGCTGCACACATGGATTTATGGAAACACTGGGATGAAGAAAGTAAATATATGAAGTTCTCACCAGTGTATCCAGGTGTTGTGGCAGTGATTCTGTGGGGAACCCGAGGAGACACACGCAGACCTGCCCTCACCTGATAGAAGCTGCAATTGACAGAGAATCATTGAATTATTATAGATTTTATTCACAGTTTACAAAGCGGAAAAGATACTGGAATACAAATCATTTGTAAAAAGATTCATTATCATACAACATTGCAATTAAACACGATGAACCAAAACACAGCAAAAATTACAGTGTGTCTGGGGCAAAAAAAAAAAAAAAAATTGATGTACTGAACTTGAGGAAACTAGCTTCAGGACATTTTTGAGTATTATCAGTGCATGAAAAAAGTTGCTGTACATATAGCTTTTAAATTGGTGAAGGCATAATAATTAAAATTGGTCTGTGATTTCAACAAATATCGTATATTACTTCTATGAACACAAAACTAATATTTTTACTTTCAATTAAAAATAGCTTCAAGTTTAAGTTCAAGCTTTAAGATTAAAGTTCAGTAAGCTTTCCTGTTAGTTAGATCCTCAACACCAAACTTTGAGAATAAAAAAAAGCATGACGGAACACAGAATAGATTGATGTCTTATGAAGCAAAACAATCGGTCTGTGCAAGAATCCAAACATTATTTACAACATTATTATCTGTAATCCTCATGCAAATGGGGAAATCCTATTCTTTTCCATGAACTGGTTCTTTCGGAAGTTAGTTTCTATGAACTGGTACATTTCACTACTTTGTTTACGTGATCGCAATGTACGATGTTACGTGACAAAATGTATATGCAATTACATTATAATGCACCCAATAATGATGTGAAGAGTGGATGTTTTACATGTCTAAAGCATATAAAGTGTAAAAAGTACATCAGCTCACCTTTTTACATAAACAATGAGAAGTCATAAAAGCTTTCATTTTGCCCCTTCATTCAAGTGCTTGGTTCACGCATGAGCATATCAGCAGCTCATCGGTCCGAATCTGATCTGATCTGTTTCCTCAGTTCAGTGACTGTTGGAGAAACTGGAGCGCTGTATGAGTTCATTCATCATAGGATCACATACACCGGTATTTTGGTTCATTTCCAGTCAGAGTGACTGTCAGGCATCTAAAAATGAGTTTTGATTGAGTAACTTGTAGATCTGTGCAGCTTAAGCTGCAAACTGTTTCAAATGGTTCAGTCCAAATTGGTGAACTGGTTCAACTAGTTCACAAAAAAGAACCAGTTCAAAAGAATGATTCGTTCACGAACCAAACATCACTCCGGACCGTTTGCCTGAGGCTGTGGATTACAGGTAATAATGTTGTAAATAATGTTCAGTTTCTTGCACAGACCAATCGTTTCACTCCCATAAGACCTCAGTATGTTGTCAGGAGCCACGGGTGTTAATTTTTTGTTCCTTGATTATGCTTTTTTGGACTCTGAAAATGACACTTACTTGCATTTTATGAATGACCAAGGACCACATTTTCAGCTAAAAATATTCTTTACTGTTCTACTGAAGAAAAAAGTAATCTTGGAAGACCTGAGGGGCAGTAAATTTTCATTTTTGAAATGTTCCTTTAAACTAGGTAGGTGTAATGCCATAGTTCACTCAAAAATGATTATTTATATCATTTACTCCAGGTGACTGAGCACATATAACAGATGAAACATATTAGTTAAATTTCATATATTTATACAATGTATGTTTCTAAAATCTGGTCATTTGAACTCTACATACACCACCAAACTTGTGTTACCTAATAAAAGACTGTGGCATTTTCTTCCTAGCCGTACCGATGATGTCCTCCACAAATGTATCTAAATTATTAATCCCTTCAGGACAAAATGGCAATAAATAATGGATATAATGCATGGTCCTATACCACTTACACTGACCAAGATCAAGATAAGCAGCCATTGATCTGGTCAGTGTGAAATTGTATGCAGTGAATCTCTATTAAATCATAAATAATGATGGTGAAGTAATGTGAAAGCTTAGTCAGCATGTTCAGGCAGCCCAGACTCCATCAGGGGGATTGTACAAAGGTCACCTTGGCCAGTGAAGTGACTGCAGTTGTATGTTAAATGTTGAAGGATTTCACAGATCATGCTGCAGCTCCCTGGAGATCCTGAAGTCGGGTCATCCTGAGCTCGGCAAGAACATCTATAGCAGTGGTTTGGGCCAGCGCCCCCCTGCTCATTATTCAGGTCCCTCACCGCCCCCCATCAAATAAAACATAGTCTAATTGTCTTCACTGACTATTGAAGTATTATTTTGTGTTTATAATGAGAACTGTTATTATATTTACAGTAGCATTTAAATGTATGGGGTCATTACTTTTTTAAGAAATTACTTTAATTCAAGGATCCATTAAATTGATGAAAAAAAATGAAATGACAGTGAAATACATTTTTAAAATAAATTATTTGAAAATAAGTAAAATAACATTTATTTAAAGAGTTTTTAAGCATGTTGGCGATTGGTGACTTTGTAGTCCCAAATTTAAAAAGACTTGATAAAAATCTCTGTTTAGAATATATCCACAGGGGCATTTTTACTGAAGAGATTTTAATTTGTTCTTCCATTCCTAGTGGAGTGGAGAGGGAGTGGAGCAGTGTGATTTTTGACTGGAGCGAGGAGTGGATTTTTTGAAAGTCGGAGCGTCGTAGTTTTCAGTCGCTCCGAGAGTGCTCCACTACCACTCCATCACGAGCACAATTAATGCCAACAGCCCATAATATAATGGCATTTTATCAAGAATTCACACATTAAACATCATTAGCTAGTTTGACAGATATGTGGATCACTCAAATCAGAAATAATGTGAAGGTTATAATGACGGCGATGGACAAGTGTGGGAGGTTATATCTCAAGAATGTTTGTTTGTAGCTTGTGGATACTCAAAATTGATTGGGTGAATTCACATTTTAAACAGTTGATTGTACAGATAGTTAATCTCCGCTCTAAAATAATGGGCTGCTACACTGCACGGACACAACACACAAGCTCGCACATAACGTACAGATCGCGCACACATAGAAACATTCAGGAGTGCAGAAAATTGTCTGCGATTTATCAGCTTAAAAATGGAAAAGTTACAGCATATTCTTCATATTCACATACTCTGGTTCCTGGAATTTTTGAACACCCTTTTTACTGCTGTGATATGTTTGGATGTTTTCAATTAGCTTTCAGTGAAATATAATAATATTTATCTCTTAGTTTTAGAAAATACCCTGTTTTTGAGAATACATTTAATTTCCTTTTTTTTCTGACATAGTGGACATGGTAATTTTGGTCAGTAAATAGGCCTACCACATTTATAGGCCTACATGCAAATGGAAGAAATGTAAACCCTCCTTTACTATTTCATGATTTTGTGAGAATATTTCAAAGTTTGCTCACTAATACTTAAAAGAAAGCTAAGTAGAAAGATGGGAAACATATGCTCCTCATTTTCAAAAGTTACTATTTTAGTGCTGTCCTGATTTATATCTTTATTAGTCCATTAAATTTCAAATCTTGTTTTTTTTTTTTTTTTTTTTTTTTTTTTTTTTTTTGTCAGTGTGGTGTGCCAGCTATAATAAGAAGAAATGTTTCTTGAGCAGCAATCAGCATGATTTCTGAAGGATCATGTGACACTGAAAGCTGGAGTAATGGAGTTTTAGCACGAGAGGAAAATATCCAAAAAGAAAGCAGTTCTTTCAAATTGTAGATTTACTGTTTGCTGTATTTTTTTTTCTTTTTTTTTTTTTTTTGATAAAATAAATGCAACCTTACTGAGCAGAAGAGATTTGTTTCAAAACCACCTTTTTTGAAGGGTGGTGTATATTATAGGCTATATTTTATTTGTGTGTGTGTGTATATATATATATATAACCTATTTTAAAAGCATGCATTTTAACCCAAATATAACAGCCCACAGTAGCACATAAATAATTAAAAATATGTCATTGAATGCCACATAACATTCATGACATATTTGATTTGACTGGCTTGAAATACCATTATCATTAGTTTCCCAAGGAGCAAAAAAGCCACGTGAATATAAATTAGGCTATATTTTCAAGAGCTGAGTAAACTCTTGAAATCTGGCATTCAAACCAACCGCAGCCAATCGGCAAACAAAAAGCATTCATATTAATTTTTCTAAACAAGAAAAAACATACTGTGCTTTATCGTGTCTAAGTGTTTGCTATTGTTTTCACTGGAAATGATCGCTTAGAAGCGGTAGTATTGGTGTAAACTAGCGGCTTAAACTAACTAAAACTACTACATCGGGCACAAACTGCGCGACATGTTGGGTCAGAGCACACAGCTCCTCATTATAATCAGTCGTTCAGTATCTGAGCGCGAGCGCTACATAAACGGATGCCGCATTCTCTGCCGCACTCCAAGCGCTTGCGCTACCGACAAGTTGACAAACGGATATAGAAAGTTTGCTTTGATGCATCCGGTGTAGAGACAGCGTTGGGATGTGGCAGACCATTTTCTTTTGCAAGTTTCAGCTCATACGTCTTTGGTGTAAACTCGCCTTAACCAAACGGCTCCCAAGAACGCCTCAGCGCCCCCCTTTCAAAAATATTGCTTCCAGCGCCCCCCGATGCTCTCCGAACGCCCCCTGGGGGGCGGTACCGCCCCCGTTGAGAAACACTAATCTACAGTATGTTGACAGTACATGCTACAATGTGTCTACAGCACACATCAAAAAAAAAAAAAATAAATAAATAAAAAAGTATAAAATCCACAAGCTTCACTGCATCTACAGCACATATTAAACACAATCACAATTTACGGTGAAATGTTAGCAGACCTTTTGATCACATGCTAAAACAAGTAAACCTCATGATATGCACTGTAGCATGTGTTAAATGCTTTATAGAATGTGTTAATATCTGTAGTACATGCTGAAGCTGAAGTACAAGTACATGAAATGATATAGCACTTGATAAAATGTCCATAGCACAAGTTAAACATAAACGGCACTGTACAAGCTACAAAACAGCTGAATTGCATGATATTGTTGCCAAAAAAAATTAATTAATTAAAAAAAGCAGCTTAGTTTTTATAGTAACCACCAGGCTTGTGGTTTGGTTGTAGGATGGTTAGATGATGACTGTAGTGTTTGATGATTCATTCAGTGAACATAGCTGTGCTAATGTCAGTGCAGTGGCATGCAGTAACAAAATTTAAAAAAATAAATAAAAAAAAGTGTAGTGGCATGCAGTAACAAAATTTAAAAAAAGACAAAAAAAAGTGTGTCTAAAATTAATATAAATTTCGTTTGTGTAAGCATCTGTCTTTAAAAAAATGAGGAAATTTGAGAAAAACATATTTATTCACTTTGTTAATTTTATTTAAATTAAGGGATTTTAAGTGCAAAATGTTGTATAAAACAAAATAAAATAAAATACATTTGACTTTTTTCCACTGCTGGAAAAATGGTGTAGAAACAATTTTCACTCAGAAATTGCTAGTAAATTCCACAATTAATTACAAAGAAACAGCAAATGGCATTGAATTAAACATGACAGTTAAGGTAGAATGACTGAAGTAGTATTTTCTTGTTTATTTTCATGTATTTGCCTTTACTCAAAAAAATGCATAAAATAATATTTAATTACATCATCTACTCTCCCAGTTCAGCACTGTGCAAAGCATGCTGGGAACTAAAAATCCACCCATACAGTTTCAGTTAATGCATCAAAAAGTTTTCATGTAGTCTCAACACAAATGTATTCCGAATTACTTGCAGAAGAAAAAAAATCACACAACTTATTAAATAATGACCATGTATGAGTTTCTCTCTTCTGTTGAATGTAAAAAAAAAAAAGATTTTGAAGCATATGCATAGCCAAACAGTCGATTGTCCCCATTGACTTCCATAGTATTTTTTTTTTTTTTTTTTTTCCCCCATACTGTGTAAGTCAATGGTAACAGAATTTTCATTTTTGGGTGAATTATACCTTTAAGAAGACTTGGAATATAATGAGTCATTTGGACTACATTTATGATACCTTTATGGTGCTTTTGTGTCCTTTTTAAAGCTTGAAACTTCAGTGTCAGCTCAATTTAATGGAAAACTGTTTTAAAATGTATCTTTTTCTCTTCCACAGAGAAAAAAAGTGTTTGGATCAACATGATGGTGAGTAAATGATGACAGAATTCTTTTTCATTAAATCTGCATTTTCAACTATTACACATTTGTGCTTAAGTTAGATGTGATATGTCAGTGATTTGTTCTCTATTTGTCGACACGCTTTGTTGAATATGAGAAATCTGCATTGATTTGTTCTTTTCTGTTTCATTAAATCCACACATACTTCAAACCAATGCCTCACACCCCAGTGAACCACTGTCCAGCAAATCCTTCCAAAACAGATTCTCACATATATAGGCTAAAGGTCTATTAGTTCATTCGGCCCCGTTCTATTGTTAGCTGCTTCTCTTCAGAGCAGGAACTACATACAGGGCTGTTAAAAACAAACAGTATATTAGAGCAGTGTGTGTCTTGTGGGGATTATTTCGGACGAGAGCTTTAGCTTTCTGCTTTATGGAGGGGGGAAGGGCCGGTCAAATCTCTGCAAAGCTGATGTTTCAGCCAACAGCCTTGCTTTAATCTCAGAGTAGACGGGCTGAGCTCAACAATATTACGAGTGACCTCTACTGCATCACAACCTCTGCTTCACACAGCTGTCAGGAGAATGGTGGAGGATAGAGAGGAATTTCTTTACTAGATCTGCTGACAGACACGAGTCTAATGAAACAGTCTACTGTAGATGTGCTGTGAGTTATAGACTTGCTTTTTCAGAAACTTTGTTGATCACTCTTGGGATTGAACTTGCAAGCTTTGCATTAGCACTGCCTGGATCTTTAAGATAACATGAACTTTCTCTTTGTAGTGAACAATGCAACCTAGGCTCATTGGAAATACGTGCCTCTATATACATTTCTGCAAAACTGAAAAAAAACGTACCTATATGTACGATTCACTGCAGTTTCCAGTTGAAATGAACACTAGAGGCAGTAAAACTCTGACAACTTTTATTCCTTTTCACACGAAGTATGATTTACAGGTACAGTTTTGAAGGCTAATTTTCACACAGTTACTTGCAGAATTTTATGTTATGACTTCTAAACAATTTTAACATCCTGCACGATTTGAAAACTGATACTTTTGAACGTTGTCATCACATATTCAGCTTCATATGTATGAGTTTTCTAATTCAGTAGGTTTACTCGGTAGCTTACGTGATACGGCGTTGCACTTAGGTGATGAATCCCGAATCCTGTGAAACTACGGTGCAACAAAACAGCTCAAATCCACATAAGGAAGTTAAAATAGCATGGCTGCGTTAGCGAATATGCTTTTATATTACTTTTGCATTTGTTAACACTATTGGGTAGGTTTAGGTTTGGGTGTGGTGTATTTCCAACATGATAGAGCATTAATCTTTAGCGACACTCACTGGATATTTGAATTCTGAATGGCCAAAACGTACCTCAAGCAGCATAATAAAAATGCTGCAATACGTGCCTGTACCAACGTACTAAAAACGTGCCACGGTCACGTATTAAACATGTGTTTTAGCGCCACTCTCTGGACATTTCACTTTGAAACTGCTGCGAAACGTGCAGTAAGGTACATAATTACGGTGTTGCAGAAATGTATGTAGAGGCACGCATTTCCAATGAGCCTGGATTGGAACAATGCCTTCAGCCTTATGCAGCTGATCAAAGTTACCTGTGAGTTTGGAAATCATAGTTACAGTGTGATGTGCATTCAAGTGATTTTTGTCAGAATAAAGCTGAACTAGTAGAATTTTTTTTCAATTTTTTTTATCCTTTTTTTTTTTTTAATCAACAATATGTTGATAAAAAATAAATGCTGATGTACCGCTAATAATCACAATTAACCTTAATTATGACTAATAGCACTTTTTATTTGCCTCCATAAAATGTCTCATTTTTTACAATAAAAACAGGAGCATTTATTAAATATGGTAAAAAGGATAAAATTTGATTTCATGTTGTCTTTAAATTGGTAGTTCATTTTTCAACAAACTTTAAGATGGTTAAATTTTAGACCAAGTATGATGGAATGTATCCATGTAAAGTCCTGTAACTGACCCTTTTTAAATACATTTTTGTTTGAAAATAAGAAATAAATGTTTTTGAGCAACAAATCAGCATACTAGAATGATTTCTGAAGGATCTAAAGACTGGAGTAATGATGCTGAAAATCACAGGAATAAATTACATCTTAAAATATATTCAAATAGAAGTTATTTCAAATTGTGATAATATTTCACAAAATTACTGTTTGTGCTATATTTTTACTGTATTTTTGAACAATGAATGCAGCCTTGGTAAGCATAAGACACTTGTTTCAGAAACATTTTCCAACCTCAAATTTTGAACGGTAGGGTTTACATAAGATGCCAATGTTATTGAATGTGAACTGCTGGACTAGCACCAAATTCACACCATAAAGGTCATGGAAGCAGGGTTTTGTCCCTGAATCTCAAACAAGTTCCTAGTCAGATCCCTATATACTGCATAGTTAAAAATCAGTGACCTGAAAAGTCATTGAATTCCCTGTAGACTTCACCTGCTGCTCACAGCAAGACTAATTGATTTGGCTTGAACCGATGACAGGAACATAATGTACAAAAACAGCAAAAATCAATCATTAATCTACCAGTCTACTGAAGTGAACACCTTCACGTGACACCTCATGGTCTTAGCAGGGAGATGTATGTGAAAACACTGTTTAACAAACAGTCAACACTACAAGCGAGCAATGCACCGCAACTCAAAAGTACCTCACTCCTGTTACAATCAGTGAAGCTGTCTACAATGCACACAACATGACTTTAGACTTTTGCGGTGTAGACAACTTTTTTTTTGATTATAGTGGGAGCTGAAAGTGAGCTTCTCTACTCAAGATATAGCTTGTATTTGTGCATAAGTATGTGCGGTCACACTTTATTTTAAGGCCCAATTCTCGCTATTAACAAACCATTAACTATGACTTTTCCCTCAAACTCCTAATTTGCTGCTTATTAATAGTTAGTAAGGTAGTTGTTAAGTTTAGGTATTGGGTAGGATTAGAGATGTAGTATATGTTCATGCAGAATATGTGCTTTATAAGTACTAACAAACAGCCAATTTGTTAATAATAAGCATGCTAGTAAGCAGCTAGTTAATACTGAGAATTGGTCCCATGCTAAAGTGTTACCATGTGCCTAGAATAATGGAAATATTTCCAGTTATATGAGTTTTTTAGATTAAATATCAATACAGTAGATGCAGATGATCCTAAAATCCACATTTAGAAAAAGTGTCTTTTTTGCATCACTAGTGGTACCAAAGATATTGTTTTCAAATAGGATTCGTATCTGCTATTGGTCAAACAGATAGTCAAGCCCCAAATGCACGCCGTTGGATGAATATTATGTCTGAGTGAATCAGGCTCAAAGAGATTACAAATTTCATTACACACACTTCACCTTTAAAAACACTAAGAAATTACTACATTACAGTAATACTTTAATTCAGCATTAAATTGATCATAAATGGCAGTACAGATATGTATAATGCTACATTATATATAACATTATATTTATAATTATATATATAACTTTATATTCATCAGAGATAATAAGAAATGTTTCTTGAGCAGCGAATCAGCATATTAGAATGATTTCTGAAGGGTCATGTGACACTGAAGACTGGAATAATAATGCTTCAGTTTTGCATCTCAGGAATAAATTACATTTTAAAATACATTCAAATAGAAAATAGTTATTTTAACAGTATTAATATTTTACAATATTACTGTTTTTACTGCATTTTTTATCAAATAAATGCAACCTTGCATGGTTAGCAGAAGTAACTTCCTTCAAAAACATTAAGAAACGTCTTAAAATATTTTCCCATTAGAGAAAATGCATATCTAAGTTAATTTTGTCAGCTTTTAGGAGTAAACTCACTGTTAGCATAATGAGATGTGAACCAAAACTCCAGTTTTGATATCCAGCTCTGGTGTTTATGCCGCATAACACAAAATGAATGCCACACAATGCCGTCTTTTCATTGCATCCGAAATGAACATGGAAAAATGCCTGGAATGTGACAATTAAACTGATTCAAAGCAGCTCTTAGTGTTTATACGTGATGCTGTCACCATGTGCTCTTCCTGAACAGGTTGTTTAGAGAACAGATGCTTAACCAAGCCTTCATTAGACGTACAGAAGAACACAGACTTACCCTCTCTGGAAGAGATCCACATTGTGAAACTTGTGCAGCTCCAGCGAGAACTCCACAGTGCCCTGTACTTCAGACATCATCTATTCCATCCCCTAGAGAGACAGAGAAAAGTTCATTTGCAGCTGAACACATCAAGACTTGCATTGTCTTGTTATCTAATCCAGAATGCATTTCTCTTTCAGAACTCTCAGTGTTGCTGTACCGCTGTCAGCTGAGCCGTTCGCCCATTGTGAGGGAGTGTGTTTACCGTGGTAACCTCAATGAACACAATCCAGTGACTCAAGAGCTGCTACAGCGGCGGATGCACACGCGTGACTCAGGAAGACGCCATCTCTAATTACTCAGGCTGTGACTCATCCCAGACAATATTTGTTCTGAGAACCCGATGTGCCGCTCTGCGGCAAACGAATGTACGACACGCAGCTCCAAGACGGATGACAGCAGTGGCATTTCTGGACGTGATCCCAAATCATACTTATGACACCATCCGTCTGAGAGACGCCGCAGCTCAGGCTGAACCTGTGTGAGTGTGTGGCAGTAATCATATCTAATGGCTTCTTCCCACACAACAGGTTGTGATATGAGTCCAGTGCTTGTGACATGAGAGGAATGGATAGAATTTGAGAGGATATTTGCTTTTCCAGACTGGCTTTATGGAGGAAAAATCTGTGTGTTTTAGACAGCAACATTCTCTTTCAAATAGTCTTAAAAGACAGACATAATGACCAAGCCATCATCCAATATCAATGTCCAGTTGTCAGATTAATAAATGTCAATTTGTTCCAAAATTTAGAGTAAATCTGTAATAACTATTAAATTAAACTTATGAAGCGGTGCCCAGTTCACAAGTAAAAAAAAGAAAATATTTAAAAATGATCAAATTTATATATATATATATATATATATATATATATATATATATATATATACACACACACACATGTGTATTTTAGGACAATAAAGCACATTTCCCCTCCTCATTACTGTTACATGGAAAAAATATGGCAGCATTTGTTATACTGTCTTTCTTTCATTCAAAATTAATTCAGCTTAATTGAAAAAAATGGGAAAACTATTTCTTCTGTAATAAAGAAAAGAGTGTATTACAGCAATGAGAATTATCATTAAAAATGCTGAGAAAGGCAATATCAGACTCATTATTGTAATGAGAAATGAGGGGTAAAATGTGCTTAATTATCCTGAAAATAATATTGCAGTGCAAAAACTCCTAAGGGTTTTTATAATAGAAACATTGGCTTTATTTTTTGTATTATCTGTATCTGATTTGCCTGATATTGGAAGAAGATAATATCAGAGTAATTGCCATGCTACAAGAACTGAACCGTCATCTATATTTTCAATTATGTTACAACGTTTCAGTGTCTTAAAGCTAAAAAAATATCTAGACTAGAGCTTACTAATAAATATTTATTCAAAACAACAGACAAAAATGTATAGGCTTTTAAAATTAGCTGTCATATGAGTAATCATATTGGAAACAATTCTAGCACTTATATTTGATTAGTAAACATAAGTTCATTTTGGGTTGATTTATCATTTTTTCTTCCAGTGATTTAATGAAGATACATCAAGACATTTTTCTATGAAATATGCAGTACATGTCTAGAAACTGAACTGCCATATCGCCAGTGAGTCTGCCGTTTTAAGGACGTCCCATCAGCGAATGGCAAAGAAGCAGAACTTCCTGGATGGATCTAAATCAGATGGAATATTGCAGGTGAGCAAGAAGCCAAGCAGACATGCACCAACCCTTATTATTCATGTGTGTTTCATAGGTAAACATTATTCTCCAGCTCAGGTGAACTCAAAAAGGTCAAAGTTGTTGTTATTCAAATCATTGTCACTGAGACATATCCTCAACTTCACTTCTCAGTGAAGCTTAGATTAGACTTGCCAAACCAATTAAAATGAGACGAAAATAATTTGATTTAGTGCCTGAACAAAATTAGTACCTGTATCACAGACTGGCACATCAACACGTTGGTGTTTATAAGCAGTGTCCCACAAACTCATCCTGATTCTTATGCTTTGGTGTCAGAATGCTGTATCCCACAATGCAATGCACTTGACCTTTCATTTCAAGTATGATGAATGTAACAATATCAACTGCAATATTTGGTAATACTTTACTTGAAGCCTTATATATAATGCACCATAAATGTATTCATAATGTTATTTGTAAAGCATATCTGTATCTTTTAATAAATAATTTCAACCAGACTTAAATGCATTATAATATTTGCAGATTCCTTGTTGCATCTAAAAATTGTTTGTTTGTCATGTATTTCAATACATTATACTTTCTAAAGGTGTAGCAATGAATACTTAAGTATTATAATGTAGTATATCTGTGGTTACAGTTATTCATGAAATCATACAGTGCATTCTAAGCTGCATTACAAAACATAATTAATGCATTTTTAGAATGCATTTTATATAAAGACTTCAAATTAAGTGTTACCCAGTACACTTTCTTAATTCATCTGATTGTTCTACCATAACATTTTTACAGAACTAATTACTAATAAATAATGACCAGAAAAAAAATCAAACTGTTATCCTGAACACTTCTGCTGTTTGCCATTGGTTAAACAAACAGTAGCGCCACCCCAGACTCACGCCATTGGCTGAGGCAGATGTCATCTGAATGTTTAGACAAACAGAGACAAACACTGATTACTTGTAGTTCTTTTGTACTGTAGTAAGGTAGAAAAATACATCAAATGAATGTACCTGAAAGCCTTTTTTACAGTATTCACAGAGGAACTACAGCTAAAACTATAGCTCAATCATAACATGTGTCCCTGTTTTGCATCCTCTCATCTGTTTCGCTGAAGCAGTGGGCGCAGCGCCGTGTGACGGCTTCCTATTAATAAACAGATGATTAAAACGATTCAAAACCGCGTGAGCCATAGTAAGGAAAACTACAGGAGCTTCACTGTCAGACATGATGGGGAGCACAAAAATATTTCTGTTAGCGGTGATGAAATATTGATAGGAATGGCGTTCCAGCAGACATTAGTGGAGGGAGTGGAAAAGGGAAACAATAAAGAGGCAGGATCTGAGGGAGTGTGACGTAGCATTAGATGGCTATTATTAGTGGTTTAGTGCTCGGTCTCAGTATGCTGGGTAAAGGTTAACAGCTCTGGAGCTGCAGTCACCTTCCTCTGGCAGCTGATGCTGAGAAATGAAAAATATGTTTCCTTTGAAACGCTGCCCTTGCGTTAACCGACACAATGTTCCATCGTGTTGGCTTCACTGCTCCATTCAATATCCTGAGAGCGCGCTCGAGACGGGCCAGAGAGCGCTGACCTCTGCAGCTGCTGGAGCAGAAACAGAGGGCATTATGGGTACCGGTGCTTAATTTGAAGCACGCAGTACTCATGCGCTGTAGAAAGACTTTTGTACCCAAGAATAGAACAGAAGAATGTAGTAGAATAACATGAAGCTGCTTTAGGTAAATGCATCTAGTAAATAAATAAATATAGAATGAAATAAAACAATAGAATAAGCTACATTATGTATATGCACATGCTAAGTAAATACAGAATAAAATAGAAAATTAAAAAGTTGATTTAGATAAATGGAGCTGCTAAATTAAATATAGAACAGAAAAGGTTAACGTATCTTGTAAATGAATGAATATAATAAAATTGAACATAACATAATTATATAAAGGTGCTTTATGTAAAAGGATCTGCTAAATAAATACATATAGAATATAGTATAATAACATGAAGTTGCTTTAGGTAAATGCATATAGTCAATAAATAAATATAGAATGAAATAATACAATAATATAAAGTTGTTTATATGTAAATGCATATGTTAAATAAATATAGATTTAAATTGAATATAATAGAATATTAAAAAGTTGCTTTAGGTAAATGCATTTCCTAAATAAATAATTATGGAATAAAATTGAACATAATAGAATAATAAAAAGATAATTTGTGTAAATGCATCTGCTAAATTAATATATATAGAATAGAATAATATTAAAAAGTTGCTAAAATGCATCTAGTAAATAAATATAGAATAAAATAGAACATAATAGAATAATACAAAGTGGCTTTGTGCAAATTAATCTGCTAAATAAAATATAGAATATGTTGTGTAAATGCATCTGCTAAATTAATAAATATAGAATATAATAGAATAACATGAAGTTGCTTTAGGTAAACGCACATCCTAATTAATAAATATAGATAAAATAGAAGATAATAGAATAGTATAAAGTTGATTTGGGTAAATGCGTCTGCTGAATTAATAAACAAATTAGAATAATATGAAGTTGGTTTGGGTAAGTGCATTTGTTAAATAAATACAGAATAAAATGGAACATAAATGAATAATAAAACATTGCTTTGGTTAAATGCATCTGCTGAATAAATAAATAAAAAATAAAATTGAACATAAGTTGATTAGGTAAATTTTACATTTTTAAATAAATAAAATAGAATATAACAGATTTTTTTTTCTAAATCTACTCAATATATATAGAATAAAATGAAGTAAAGTAAAAAACAAAATAAGTCAAATAAATGCAATCAAATAAAGTTTGTAAAGGGAACAAGGAACCTAACTAATCTGCTTGACTGATTCATGCTACAAGATTCATATATGTAAGATTTACTCACGTAATTCGATTTAGGTAGCGGAGTGGTATGACATGATGAAACAATATTGGTTTAACTGAGTTCACTACTTCCTTTACAGGCAATAATCACACACAGCGGACGTTACCGAACATTAAACCGCTATGAAAAATCTTGTTTGCAAAGGAAGTCTGGGAAATGAATCTCTCGATGTGTTTGGACTGTGAAGGGTTCAGTTGAATGGATTACAGCGGGACTGAATTACTGGACACTTTTAATATTCTCAGAGATCTGCAAAAATTATGGAATTGTAACCCGCATTTCCCAGAGTTTACTTCCAGCAATATTCAATATTTTTGCGCAACAGTGTGTGTTTGTGTGCAGTCATAAATCTACTGCTGACTGAAGACACTTGCTTGACTTGCCTGCTTAAGCAATTCTGCAGGCCGTGGGCTTTCTGTGAGTGATCTATGATTTCATTCTGGCTAGAGTGAAGAGCCTTATGGGCCTGTCAGGTTGTGTGTGCGCGCGCGCGCGTGTGTGTGTGTGTGTGTGTGTGTGTGTGTGTGTACGTACACACACATATATCTATTTGAGCCTGTGTGTTTGTAATTGAACATAGCAAATGTTAATGGCACTTTACACAAACAGAGTACAAAATTGGGCCACTCTTAATCAAATGAAGCCACTTAGACAAATAGTCAGTAAAAGGAGGTGCTTAACCTTCAGAAAATGTTCTTCATCAACCTCAGGAAATCAAAGTTGTTTAGTTTAGAAGGTTTTATACACACACACGCACACACACACACACACACACACACACACACACACACACACACACACACACACATATATATATATATATATATATATATATTATTTTTTTTCTTTTATTAATTGCCTTTAGAACAGTTATAGAACAGACAATCTATCTATATACATGCCATTCAAAAGCATGGGATCAGTAAAATTTTTAGTGTTTTTTTTTTAAAGATGTCTCTTATGCTCATCCCGGCTGCATTTATTTGATCAAAAAATACAGAAAAAACTGTAGTATTGTGAAATATTATTACAATTTAAAATAACTGTTTTCCATTTTAATTTACTTTAAAATATAATTTACTCCTGTGATGCAAAGCTGAATTTTCATCAGCCATCACATGAAATCCAAGTTGGAAACAGTAGTGCTGTGTAAAAAATTTTATGGAACCTGTGATGCTTTTGGAAATATTTTCTAACAATATAATATATTTTGACAAATAGTGTTTTTTGTTTTTTTTCTTTCTTTCTTTTTTTTTTTTTTTTTTTTACTTTTTATTAATCAAAGAATCCTGAAAACATTGATTAAAAATCAACATATTCAAATTTCAAATGACTTCTGAAGGATCGTGTGACACTGAAGACTAGAGTAATGGCTGCTGAAAATCCAGCTTTGCATCACAGGAATAAATTAAGTTTTAAAGTATATTAAAAAAGAAAACTGCTGTTTTAACTGTTGTTATTTTTTTTTTCTGTATGATCAAATAAATGCAGCCTTGATGAAACATACTTTTTCAATAATTGATAATCAATTTTTTATTATTATTTTTTTCCAATATTTTCTTTTTCTGCTATAATGAATTGATTGTCAAAAAATCTAATTTGTCCAAATTATGTTTCAGCAGAACTGCACATTGCGTCCAGTTGTACCATGCTGGTTATCAGACAGGAAGTAAGCCAGTGGACATTGGCTTCACCCCTCATTTGAGTCATGGCTGAAATCGATCAATAAACACACCTAGAAAGTCGTTCGGTGAGTCACAAGCTTTCTTGTATTCAGTTTAGATGCTCCTTTGCCTTCTTTGAAGGTGTTTTCCTGTTCATTCAGTGCTCATTGCAACATTCATGAGATTCATATATTTTATAAATCTATTAAAATGCATTTTAATGCAGCACAACCTTTTTGTACTTTGAAAATAAATTAAATCGCAATGCAAATAACTGATATGGAATAACCCCAAACACAACAAATTCACCTTAGTCTCCACATGGCCATGGCAAGAAAGACAAATATACAACAACTAGTTCAGTGATTTTGCCTAGAAAAGCTTAAAATACTGCTGACTCTGTTCAGAAAACCGCCAACAACATTTTAGACGGCACACATCAGCAGACAATGCAGAAATGGTAATGAATTAAGTTGTTGAACTGGAACATTTAATACTGTAGTTTGTCAACATACAGCACATTCTGAAAAGACTTTGTATTTTCTATTTTACGTCAAATATTGACGTCAACCCGATTTTCATTTTCAACCAAAATGCAACGTCTGTCCGACGTCATGTCCAACGTCAACCTGACATTACATAGACGTCTGGTGCTTGCTGGGAGCATCCACAAACATTAATTGAGTAGTATGCTATGTTGTTGTCACATGACCTCTTTATGCTGCATGTATAATTCAGCCATTAAGGGATAATGTAGAAAATCCACATGCGATGCATAGTATTCATATACATACTGTAGTTGCATAAAATTTTCTTTCCAAAATAGTAGAGTAGATAATAGTATGAAATAGTAACATACTCTTTTTCTTAAGTAAGCTGGCTGTGACAACTGAAAAGGTCACAAGCTAAATACAGACAGAAGACAGGGTGAAGTAGAGTGAGATGACAGTGCTTTGTGGTTAGATCACAAGGCACCGAACTGAACTTCTAAAGCCAAAAATACACGAATATATAAATGATTCTTACTGTGCCAGGGTATAAAGAGATGGATGGATGAATAATTGTAGATAGATAGATCTAATCTGCATGTGTCTTGCAGCAGTAATATTCAGCTCTGTATAATGAAGTCCTGCGGTAGGACAGTGGTGCTGGTAAAAGATTTATACGGCATGCGCTTGACCCTGCGGGAACAATGTGATAGTGAAAAGAGATTAGAGAAATCACATGAGAGAGAGTCACAGGACCGCATGAGACCGGCCTGAGTACAAACTGTTGCAAATCCACACAAAGAGACCTGAGAAAACCTGACATGACACACACACTGCATCTGATGGTTCAAACACAGAGCTGTTCACATTGCAGTATTCACAGCTGGCTCAAATGCTAATGTGTGAAATTGTCCTGAATAGTCACAGATCGCTGCCTGAAATGAGAGGGATAAAATCATGCTAATGTACAATGAAGTTCCTGCCTGCATTACAACGTGTCCTAACCGGGTGTGACACAACAGGTCATTGTTTATGCTCACTTAGGGGAAAATACAGTTTGATGCAAATCAGAACACTACTACTAGATGTTTAATATGCAATTTTGAGGAGAAGGATTGACCAATGAAATTTCACAGTGGGCGGGGTTATCTGACACAATGCGGAAACAGAAACCAAGCAACCAAATGTCCAGTTGTTGTGACTGGTTAGTATAAAAAACACATGGAAGACCACATGGTCATTTAGTCTAACATTGTGTCCTAACCAGGTATGATGTTTCCAGCTAAAATTAAAGTTGTTTTACCATACTGAAAGGAAAAGAAATGCTGAATAGCAGGACATAATCAAAGCCAATTTGAATGTATTTAGTATTTAATGTCCAGCTATTTATATTAAAATTTCTCCGTTGGTGCGACTACTCAGTGAAAATGAAACAAAATCCTGTGGCTTCTCATTTGTCTTCATCTGTTACCATAAAAAGTCTGATTTACATTGAATGTAAGATTTTAGGTTCAATCTATTAGCATGTTAAAGATATAGGTATCATAAACTAATCATGAACAATTAGTTTCTTAGTTTATGTTGATGATTTATAAATATACACTGCTCAAAAGTTAACATTTTTTAAATATATGTATTTTTTAAATGTTTTATTTTAATTTATCTAAAATACAGTAAAAACAGTAATATTGTGAAATATTAGAATTTAAAACAACTGTCTTCTCTTTGAGTATATTTTAAAATGTAATTTTAATTTTCAGCATCATTACTCCAGTCTTCAGTGTCACATGGTCCTTCAGAAACCTCAAGAAACATATCTTATTATCAATGTTGAAAACAGTTGTGGAAACTGTGATACATTGATTATATGCAGAAATTAACTTTAACCAAGATTAATAAATGCTTTAGAAGTATTCTTAATTGATAGTTCATGGTATCTACTGCATTAATATTAATGTTATTGTAACTTTTTTCTTTCTTAAGAGATGTTCATTAAACCTCATTCAACAATCCTAGACATTCTGTCTTCTGAGCATTCTAGAACTTTGTGTTGATTTTTCTAGATCATTTACAATGCCTAAACTTAGCTGTTTTTCTTTCTCCCAGTATCCCCACAAGATTCCCCTGAACGTTTTGCCTGAAGCAGTGTGGACAGACCTGGCCGATCAGAAGTCTGCTGGAAAAATCTGCTGTTTTACCACATCAGTTAGAGCACGCTGGCGTCTGGGGTATTTCGTGTCCTCCGGCAAGCCCGGGCCCCATCCGTTAAACACACCGACAAGCGTTCGGGCCCCTGCGGGACTCGCAAGTTTGCATTTGAATGTCACCATCTATACAGTCCAACTGCATTATTCACAGCGCTCATTAACAGTCCAGATTATTCCAGATTTTACATCGCCTGTAAATGCCTGAGTCAAATGCCATGAGCTGAATTTTTAAGTCTCCTCTACACGAGTCGAGTAATTTGGAAAACTAGATCCGCAGTCCTGCTCGCCAAGAATGTCAGATTTATTGACCTTCACGGATACAAGCCATTCCGGTTCTTCAGCTCAGATATGTATTTAGAAGATCTGTTGATCTTGTGAAATTGTCCTGTCTGAATTTCCTTAACTCCAGTGGTTTTAGTGAGCTCCTGTAAGCTGGAGTTTCTTGAGTCTTCAGCTGGCTGTTTTTGTCAGTTCAGCCCTGCTAGAAACACCTCATTACATGAAACCTCTCAGAGCGAAAGAAGAGATGTTTACACTCAGTTTTGTACCAAATACACGAAGGAAAACCAAAGATGTTTTTCTTCACTGTAACATGAAAATGCGTCATGCAAATCCTTATCATGACTCATGTCTGTACAGTTCCTTCAGGTTTTGATTGAACTCTTTCTGACCCATCAAATGACATATTAGCCCTCTGACAGAACAGAAAGCAAATTAGTGCACATGCACCTTAAATCAAATGATGTCCGGCACACGGCGTACCGCTCAAGTCAACATCAATGTCACACGCTTCAAATGTGTTGTTATTGTGTAGAAATACAGTGCTGTGTGTTTCTGCTGGAGCCAGATGGCTGGCGCGTTGCATTGGCAGAATATGCATCCAATATGTTCCTAACAGGGATTTATGCCGGATAACGGAATATTTCCCTGCCGGTCCACCTACTGTAAGAGCGGCTTAAAGACCAGACCAGACCAGACTAGACAGTCATTAAGAAACGCCAGTCAAAAGCAAGTCCGCGGTCGACGTGAGCCAAACATGGATGAACAATAACAGAGAAAGAGCGTAGCTTACCTGCCTGTGCGACAACGCTGCTGCGCGACCTGGAGGCGTGATCCGCGCACCCGCTTTGATCCTATGTCATTAAGTTGAGAGGGAGCGAGTGTGTGTTGAGAGCAGGAACAGGTCTCAGTGTTGACACGGACATGAGCGGCTCACGGCTGCTTCTGCTGCTGCTGCTGCTGGTACTGATGCTGTTGTTGCCATGGTGATCATTCAGCTCCTGCGTGCTGCGGTAGCGCGCTTGTGTTCTCCCACCTCCAGAGATGATGTCCAATCTGCCTAAGTGCTGCTGCACCACTTGCTTGGCCCCTCTCTCTCTCTCTCTCTCTCTCTCTCTCTCTCTCTCTCTCTCTCTCTGTCTGAGGCTGGGTGCATGATAATAAGGGATGGATGTGTGCTCTGTGTTGTCAGATGCACTATGCACACAGGCTTACGGCAGTGTCAATAGATGAGATAATTCAGCTTTACTCACGATTAACACCCTGAGTGTGTCTCTGCACTTACAGTTTAACCTTAGGATTAATATTTTTGTGAAAATTAAACACAGCTATTCATTTCGGTTGGATTGAACTGTTTTCCTTTCCACAATATCTATCAATTAATCAACCAGTCAATGCGTAAATAAATGTAAAATAAAAATGTAAAAAAATAATAGCCAAAATTATTCATAAAAAAAAAGATTTTTTTCCACTTCTGCCTGTTATATTAGCATTAGTTGGCATCTTTTAACAGCTATTTCATGAATGACTTTTTGCTTAAATGGCAAAGTAATATTTCAGACTATTCAGACTCTAAATTTTGGAATGTTTCATAACTGTCAGTTTAGTAGTTGTAGTAGTATTGTTACTAATAATATACTACTAATAATATGTTAATTGATGCTAATTAATGTTAATAATTTTAGTAATTGTCAGGGATTATTATTATTTTATTTTTTTATTGCATTAATTGATATTATTATTTTCATTGGCATTTTATGGATCATTTTATCTTAGATGCAAAAAAGCATATTCATTTACATATTGTATAATAAATGAATTTTAATTAAGTATTGCTGTTTTAAGTGTTTTGTTTAATATTGTTTCAGAATTATTAAACAAAATAAATTAAATATAAAATACATGATTTTTTATATATATACATTAGTCAACATTTGTCACAGTCCTAAGACAAGAACGGGTATTGTTTTTATTTTAGGACAAATTTGATGAAAGGTTTTGATCCACTTAAGAAGTTGACTACTGTATAATGTACATGTTTAATCCATCATTTATTAAATTATTTATTTATATACAGTGTGTATACAGTCAGGTCCATAAATATTGGGACATCGACACAATTCTAACATTTTTGGCTCTATACACCACCACAATGGATTTCAAATGAAACGAACAAGATGTGCTTTAACTGCAGACTGTCAGCTTTAATTTGAGGGTATTTACATCCAAATCAGGTGAACGGTGTAGGAATTACAACAGTTTGCATATGTGCCTCCCACTTGTTAAGGGACCAAAAGTAATGGGACAATTGGCTTCTCAGCTGTTCCATGGCCAGGTGTGTGTTATTCCCTCATTATCCCAATTACAATGAGCAGATAAAAGGTCCAGAGTTCATTTCAAGTGTGCTATTTGCATTTGGAATCTGTTGCTGTCAACTGTCAAGATGAGATCCAAGAGCTGTCACTATCAGTGAAGCAAGCCATCATTAGGCTGAAAAAACAAAACAAACCCATCAGAGAGATAGCAAAAACATTAGGCGTGGCCAAAACAACTGTTTGGAACATTCTTAAAAAGAAGGAACGCACCGTTGAGCTCAGCAACACCAAAAGACCCGGAAGACCACGGAAAACAACTGTGGTGGATGACCGAAGAATTCTTTCCCTGGTGAAGAAAACACCCTTCACAACAGTTGGCCAGATCAAGAACACTCTCCAGGAGGCAGGTGTATGTGTGTCAAAGTCAACAATCAAGAGAAGACTTCACCAGAGTGAATACAGAGGGTTCACCACAAGATGTAAACCATTGGTGAGCCTCAAAAACAGGAAGGCTAGATTAGAGTTTGCCAAACGACTTCACAGTTCTGGAACAACATCCTATGGACAGATGAGACCAAGATCAACTTGTACCAGAGTGATGGGAAGAGAAGAGTATGGAGAAGGAAAGGAACTGCTCATGATCCTAAGCATACCACCTCATCAGTGAAGCATGGTGGTGGTAGGCATGTATGGCTACCAGTGGAACTGGTTCTCTTGTATTTACTGATGATGTGACTGCTGACAAAAGCAGCAGGATGAATTCTGAAGTGTTTCGGGCAATATTATCTGCTCATATTCAGCCAAATGCTTCAGAACTCATTGGACTGCGCTTCACAGTGCAGGTGGACAATAACCCAAAGCATACTGCAAAAGCAACCAAAGAGTTTTTGAAGGGAAAGAAGTGCACTGTTATGCAATGGCCAAGTCAGTCACCTGACCTGAATCTGATTGAGCATGCATTTCACTTGCTGAAGACAAAACTGAAGGGAAAATGCCCCAAGAACAAGCAGGAACTGAAGACGGTTGCAGTAGAGGCCTGGCAGAGCATCACCAGGGATGAAACCCAGCGTCTGGTGATGTCTATGCATTCCAGACTTCAGGCTGTAATTGACTGCAAAGGATTTGCAACCAAGTATTAAAAAGTGAAAGTTTGATTTATGATTATTATTCTGTCCCATTACTTTTGGTCCCTTAACAAGTGGGAGGCACATATGCAAACTGTTGTAATTCCTACACCGTTCACCTGATTTGGATGTAAATACCCTCAAATTAAAGCTGACAGTCTGCAGTTAAAGCACATCTTGTTCGTTTCATTTGAAATCCATTGTGGTGGTGTATAGAGCCAAAAATGTTTGAATTGTGTCGATGTCCCAATATTTATGGACCTGACTGTATATATATATATATATATATATATATCAGAATCAGAATGCAGAATGAGCTTTATTGGCCAGGTATGTTTACACATACGAGGAATTTGTTTTAGTGACAGAAGCTCTACAGTGCAACAGAAAGACAGCAACAGGACAGGACACAGATAATAAAAGAATAATATACAAATATACAAATAGGCAATGTACAAATAGCAAAAACACAATATATAATATAGACAATTATGGTGTACAAGTCTGATATGTGCAAATCTGAAATGAAAAAATAAGTATGTGTGGTGAATAAATAGTTTATAATAGTGTTGTGTGTTCCACGTTTAATGTCAAGTTTTCATGAGATGGATTGCCTGAGGGAAGAAACTGTTCCTGTGTCTGGTCGTTCTGGTGCTCAGAGCTCTGTAGCGTCGACCAGACGGTAACAGTTCAAAGAGGGAGTGTGCTGGATGTGAGGGGTCCAGAGTGATTTTGCCAGCCCTTTTGCTCACTCTGGATAAGTACAGTTCTTGGAGAGTGGGGAGGGTTGTACCAATGATTCGCTCAGCAGACCGGACTACCCTCCGTAGTCTTCTGAGGTCAGATTTGGTAACTGAGCTGAACCAGACAGCTCAGTTACCAAATATATATATTTTATGTTTATATATATATATATATATATATATATATATATATATATATATATATATGTATGTTTATATATGTGTTTATATGTGTTTATATATATATATATATATATATATATATATATATATACAAATATATAAACTGTCAAAATTAGCGAGTTAACGTAGGCGATTAATTTTTCCAGTTTAACGGTGTTAAAGGGGTCATATGACGTTGCTAAAAAGAACATTATTTTGTGTATTTGGTGTAATGCAATGTGTTTATGCTGTTTAAGGTTCAAAAAACACATTATTTTCCACATACTGTACATTATTGTTGCTCCTCTAGCCCCACCTTTCTGAAACGTGCCGATTTTTACAAAACTCATCGTTCTGAGAAGCGAGGCGTGCTCTGATTGGCCGAATACCTCAAGCGTGAGACGGAAATGTTACGCCCCTTACCGTATTGTGATGGCGTGTCCCGGTGCGACGACACAAAAACAATAAAACCCATTACAAACGAGGCATTTGTTGCATCCAGTGGGGACATAATTACTGATTATAATGACTTATACTGTCTTTTTACGCATTGCATTGCATCGCGCTGCGTAAACATTACCATGTCTGCATTTGTGATCAGAGAAACGACAAACAACAAGCACAACTCTACACTGCTCAAAACTCGCATTTGAATAGTCAGTGGCAAATAATATGAAAACATACTTACAGGCTCTGAGTAAGATGCACCAGACTGTCCTTACAAAGTTGGAATTGTCTCACTTTATAGAAACAGTCTTTGAGCATAGCTAACAGGCTAACGTTACTCCCAGGTTCAGGAAATAGTTCTCCGTTAAAATGTGATGCACACACTATAATATTTGGGTTGAACTGTTCTGGAACAGTGTTGTAAATACAACTTAACCACTGATTTCTAGTTGTGTCCTCTTTTGGAAGCCCAAACAAAGTAGTTTCGCTTTCACAACAAAACATAGCGTCTCCAGGACATAGCGCCGGCGGCAGCAACAATACTACAGCGACAATAAAAGTCCCGCCCTCTTTCTTTGCGTGTACGTTTGGGTGGTGTTTTACAAATCTCCCCACACCGTGACGTAGACGTGGGGGCGTGTTTGAATGAGCCGTTTTAGGTGTACTTGGTCGAGTCTTAACTTTTATAAAGAATATCTCTTTAGTTTTCAGACTTTAGTCTTTGCAACTTCAGGGATCTTATCTATGCACAAACAGCTTGTGACACTCCAAAGAGAAAGGAAAACTTGAAATTGCATCATATGACCTCTTTAAAAATATTTAACGCAGTTAACACAGGGGCGGGGCTAGGGTTGGCCACCCCACTCACAACTGCTGCTCCTGTCTCTGTTTTCTTGACAAGAATTGCATTTATTTAGATGCAAATGAGCAGGGAAATGGTACAGGTGATGATGGAGCTTCAGTAGAACATCAGTGAACTGTGGTCAGATGAGATGTTGTCATGCCATATGTCAGTAAAAATGAGTTTTCCTGTCCTGTCAGCTGTGCTCGTAGCGCATGTTCTTCAATTGCACACTCAAATGCACTGCCGTGTGGTGTAGGCATAGCATGCGAATTCTGACCCATCTGGCTTTCGATATATTATTTCATATTAAAGCGTGAATGAAACTACGAGCATGCATGTCAGATCCGCGTCATGTTCAGCCGCGGCAGCTCTTAAAGTAATAGCAGCCAAATAACCTAATAACCCAGCTGCTGTCATGTTTGTTAATTTAATGATTCATTTCAGAAAAAAATGTGATTAGTTTTTTTTTTTTTTTGGTAATTAATTGACAGCACTAATATAGATAGATAGATAGATAGATAGATAGATAGATAGATAGATAGATAGATAGATAGATAGATAGATTATGATGAATCTGGTTTTAATGTAGTAATTATTTTTGACTTTGACTTTGACTTACTGTGGATCTGATGAAATTTAGTTTGCCATAAGCAAATATTTAATTTAATCACCTGCCCATGACGGTTAAGTGTTAAACCTCTGCTATTCATAATCAGATTACATATTTAAGTTACCCAGCATTCACTGCATTCACACTGATGATTGTTTAAACACACAGTGTGTGTGCTATGCACTAAAAGCATGTAGGTCTGTTTTGGCCAATGAACACAGTGGTCACCTTGCCCTCACTGTGTACCAATCAAATATTGATGCTGTATCGGTGCAGACAGCACAGTATATACATCCTTCTGAGTGTTTTTAAAAGCTTATGTGGGTAGTTGCACAATAACTCTGCATTTCTGAGTAGTAGCCGACTGTGCAGGTGTGCAGACAGTGTTATGGGCTTATCTAAACTCTGCAACATCTGGTCTTGGACAGATAACTTCCTGATTTTATTTGCACACAGGAAACCCCAAATAATAAGGTTGGTGTCATTGCATAAGCATAACCAAGTACCATGAGTCCTGCAAACTTTAGATACTCGGAATAGCATTAATAACATACGACTCTTGCCATTTCTGCCATATTTAGTATGAATGCTGTAAATAATATGCATATTGTTAATGTCAGTGAGGGAATGCAACAATTTAGAATATGATTTAACATGTTTTTCAAATAAATAGTCTGTAATGCTTACCAGTGCTGCATTTATCTGATGGAAAATAGAGTAAAAACAGTAATATTGTGAAATATTATTGCAATTAAAATTAACATTCTCAGCATCGTTACTCCAGTCTTCGGTGTCACACGATCCTTCAGAAATCATTCTAATATACTGATTTAATGCTCAAGAAACTTTTCTTCTTATTATCAATGTTGCACAGTTGTGCTGCTTAATATTTTTGTGGAAACCACTTTTCCTTTTAGGAATTTTTGATGAATAGAAAGTTCAAAATAACAGCATTTATTTAAAATAAAATGTATTTTGAAACATTATAGATGTCTTTACGTAAATTTTTATCAATTTAATGTATCCTTTCTGAATAGAGGTATTCTTTTCTTTTTTTTGGCCCTACACTGAACAGTAGTATAAAGACATAGTCACTGCATAATGCATACCTTTTACATATTAATATACATACAATATGCAGTGAGCAGTATGTCAGTATTGTATTTCAATCCTATCCTCAAGCGCTGTCACTCTGAACTGATTGACCACGCATGCTCTTGTTCTCCACACGTGTAATGCTGCTTCTGTGGCTTACTATCAGCACAGGAGAAGCCGGAGAAAGTCTGACACAGTCATTTTGCAGTGTTCACACATTCTTCAAGTTTTTTGCCTGGTGTCTAAAATCTTTAATTAATGACCAGCTATCCAGATGTTCCATGACAGCCTGAACATGTGTTTTATGAGGACATGATGCATGCTTCAGCATTTCTTTGCTTTAAGCTGATGCTATAACTTTTTCAAGTGTTTTTCACTTTCTTTTATCCCTTTATAACAGATAAAACTGGGTTTGAAAATGTGAATGACGATGGTGTTGAATTATATATCCTGTAAGATGAAATGCAGATTCTGTCTGGGCCCTACAGCAATAGCCTAAGTCCTCTTGTAAGGTATAAATTACATCACATTTGATGTAGCAGAAGTCATTGTGGCTGACATGCCTGTGAGCAAGTCACTTTCATAGACCCGTTTTGATGTCATTAGTATTTCCTTTCCCAGAATCCTCCTCTGATGAGGGCGAAGCTGCAAGGCAAGACCTTAATAGAGAGGGAGCACGTGCAAGCCGACACAGATCGACTTCACAGTCATTTTACAGTCACTTTACAATCTCCTTTTCTTTGGAGAGCATTCCTTAAGTCTCTGTTGGGTCTCCTCTATTATTAAATAGTCTTTTTCTTTATAATCCAATAAGGAGACTAAATCAAAAACAAGTCTGACTAGTCTAATATAAAAATACAAATGCTTTATTGGTTTATTATGCAGTATGTCCCATCTGTTACATGTACTTCAACATCCCTCACAGTTAGTCACCGTTTGCTGAGGAAGATTGGCACTGCTGTTGCCTTTCTTATCCCTTGGCTTTTTGGGTCTAATTTTTTTGCTGCTTTTATTGTTTAAACACACATATTTTAGATGTAAATTGAGGTTTGTTATGCAATATGTCCCATTTGACAGATTTATCTCAACATCCTTCAGCATTAGTCATCAGTGGCTCCGACCAGAAACCCGCGCCCACTGAATTCTGCAGAAAACTCCACGGAATTTCAACGCCAAGTTCTGCTTGTATTCTTTTGTTAGGTATTTTGGTTGGTTAAGGGTGGTTGCCAAGGTAAGTTTATGTATTATACATCATGTTGTGCAACTTGACTTTGTTTGAACTGTTTTTTGCATGAGTTGTAATAAAAACAGTGAAAACCCATAGATTTAGATCTAAATCCTAGAATTTCAGGTCTTGTTTGGCCTAGTAGAAGAGTTGCAAAGAGGCGGAAAATTTCCAGAAAATTTGGAATTCCGAAATTGCGAAAATTTTTAAAGTTTGAACATTTTGGAATGTTTCCGGAAATTTATTGAAAATTTTCCACCCTTTTGCAACAGTATATATTAGCTAGTCAAAACATTATTGCATTGAGTTTTGCATGGACAAACAATGCTCACATTTGCTTATATGAATGTATAAAAATCTAAATATTTGCCATTGTTTATGCTTTTAGCTACCTTTAGCTTTTAATTTTTTTTTTTTTTTTTTTTTTTTTTTTTTACCATCGTGCCTTTTTTTTTTCAATTGTTATTTTTTATTATTTTATTTTTAACAATTTTTCTCTCATTTTTAAATCAGTTATTAACCATTTTAACATTTTAAATCCTTTCTGCAGATTTCCCCCTAAAATCAAAGAAGAAAATGTGACAAAATGATGTGAAGGAACACTACAGTAGGAACTGCAATGCCAGTCTACCTGGAGAACCCTCAGCTTTTGAAACTACCTTCCCAGATTGTACATCAGCTTCTCTACCTGCATATGCAACCTTTGTGCAATCATGAATAATGGTTGTCAACCAGGTGAGATGTTGAATGGATTTTTTAACCAGCGTCATATACACACAATCTAACTGTGTTTATGACAGGCTCTCCCTGCAGTAGGGCTTCCCATTAGCAGAATTACTGCCACTCAGCATGTGTTATTAGCTCCTGTGCAGAAATGAAAAAAGGTGCTCGTAACGCCCGAGGCTCAACAACTCATTTAAACATCAGTCGTAAAAAAGCCTTACCACCACCCCTCGAATCTCTCCCAGCCAATCGGATGCCAGGAACCAAGCCAGGTCGCCCTTGCAAAAAACTCTTAATGTGTCCCAAAAGTTTGGCATCTCCTGCACAGGTCGTCTTCAGTCAGAGAGGCCCGTGGGCACCGCTGAAGACAGGCTGGAGGGGGACGATACATCTCTGGGCCAAAGGACAAAACTTCTGCATCCATTCAGACTCTCACATCCCCATTGAGGGACAGAAACATGGCTCCTCACCGCAGCATGAGCAGGTAAGATCTCAAACACAGGTGACCCTCATGAAAGACATGGAAAATGTCATAAAACACCTTCTTGTGGCTACTTTTGGGAATACTTCTCTCTGATGATTTGCTTTGAGCCTTTGTTGAACTCCTAGAGTGTTTTTAAAACACTCAGGCAGTGAGGAACATAATTTGGCATAGAATTTAAAAACAACTTCACCCTTTTGAGTGTATTAGGTGTGTAATACACTTATTTCGGAACTAAATTGAGCCTGAAATGCATTTTGTGTTCTATTGGTGTTTTTATCTTTGAGTTTTGAAGGCAGGTTCTTCTCTATTTGTGCAGTAAATATAAAATGCTTCCACCATCAAAGCATTTTATTTAAGATTTTCCTTTCTTCTAAGCGGCTTTGTAATTATAGTTTAGAAGAAAGTTGAGGAGGAACTTCCCTCAACATCTGGATGAAAGACAGCAATTGGTTTGCTAAGGAAAACAGTAGTTGCCTAGCAGAAATAATCACGGCTCAACACAAATCTGATGATATTCCTCATATTTCACTGTGTTTGTTTGCTGGATGAGTATGTCAGACACATTAGGCCACGTGCTAGCTACTCAAATGAAATTATTTTATAGAATTATCATGGTCAGAATTTCTATGGTCATGGGAAAAATGTAAATTGTGGCCTGGTGGAGTTATAAAAAAGGCTTCAAAAGTCTTAAAAAAAAAATAAAAAAAAAAAACTTTAGTTTTTGAAGTAAATACATTTTTGTAGTTGTGCTTGATTTTACAATATTAGAAAATGCTTTTTGGTGATTGAAATGATCATTCTCTCTCTCTCTCCTTTTTTCCTCTCTCTCTTTTAACCTGTGCAAATTCATGAAAATTGTTTGGTCAAAATAAGTACCATGGTACTACCATCCGATTTGTTACTGCCACAGTTTTGGAAAGGCATTTACTCTGCATTACTACTTTGTAATTATTTGACCAGCTTCTGAGCACAAGCATATGAGGGAGAAACATACATAAATTTCACAAATAAATTTACTAGCAAAATTCAAAATTGAAACACAAACCATATCTGTTCTTTATAGCTCATGCTGAGTGAGTCAGATGTTATATAAATCATTCAGAGTTCCCCCTCAGTTTTGGTATTTTTACGCTGTTGCTGGTCACAAATCTTTTATACTATGATTATCAGCAGCTTGTGATTTCCGGAGCGTTCCCTCATACGTTTGTCCTGATGACGGCAGTGAGTGGGAGGAGATATTCCTCCCCGCATGGATTACGAGTGTGTCAGCAGGACCAAATCCAAGATTTAGATAACGCTGCCTCCTAATCTCAGCTTCACCCGCTACTGTATGAGACACAGAGAGAATCAGACAAAACCTGCAGCAGCAGATGGTCTCAGATGACAATACCATACTGCTTTATATATAGTGGACAATAGGACTAAATACTAAAAGATTACCATATTATCTAGTGCTTCGGTTTCCTCCCACAGCCCAAAAACATACAAGTTAGGTTGTATGTACTGAAGTCTCTAAATTGTCACCGGACGTGTGTGAAGACAAAGACTTGTGTATAGATTGAATGGTTCTCGCCATGAATATAGCCTTAGATGCTGGAATGGTGTTAAGAAGGAAATAAACAAACAAACCATATTATCTAGTTAAATGATACTATAGTACTCCCAAGTTTAATGTCCACTGTATTGATTTACTTGCTTATTTTATGATATGCATCTTTAGTCCTTTTGAAGTGTTTGGAGAACTGTATCACTAACTAGCATATTGTATATTTAAGCAGTTCTCACAATGTCAGTCTAGGTCACATTGTACCCCAAAATCTAAAGAATAAAATTATGATGATATTATATATTTTTATATTTTTTGTATTATTTTAATATTTTTCATTTGCTTCAGCATGGTTTTTTCAAGTAATGTAAAAATTTTTATGTATCTTTTTTCATGGTATTTAAGCACATTTTTTAAGCCACATATTTTAATTACAGTAATGTGTCAGGATATTCAATTTTGATTATTAAATAGTAAAAATTTGTTTATATATGTACACACGCACGCACACACACACACACACACACACACACACACATATATATATATATATATATATATATATAATTTTAAATATTGTTTATTTATTTATTTTTAAGTATGTTTATCATTTTAATTTCACTAACAGTCAAATTTGAGAGTCGTAACTGTCATATAAAGAAGGGAAGGTTGGGAATACTTTAATTAAGACACTGTGAGAGTTCAGGAAAGCTGCCAGGGAATCTGGCTCACACACCAAAGACACCATAGCTCAGGGGCCACTGCCATATGTGTGACACACACGGACACACACACACACACACGCATACACACATACACATATACACACAGCTCATTATTTCCCTTCATATGCACATTCTCTCTTTTATTTGTCTCTATGGTCGTGAAAAATCACAGATCTGAAGTTGTATAATTGTCTGTATTGTGCTCTCATCCTTCTGTTTCATTATTCTGTCATCTCCACACACGCTTCTGCCTCAACAGCTGCAAATGAAAAATACAAGCTGTTATTTTTGTATAATAGAACAATTGCTTGCAAAGCAAAACCATTTGTCAGGGGAGTGAGATTAAGCTGAGAGAGAGAGGATCATTTTGACAGTCCTAACAGGGTGTATGTGTATATGTATATATAAAAGCATTATATGCCATTCAAAAGTTTGGGGTACAGTAAGTAAAATTTTGTATTCTTTGCTTAAGGAAATTAATACTTTTGTTCAGCAAGGATGCAAAATTTTGATCAGAACTGACAGTAAAGACATTTATAGTGTTACAAAAATTTCTGTCTCTGTTCTTTTGATCTTTCTATTCATCAGAAAAATCCTGAAAAAAATGTATCATGGTTTCCACAAAAATATTGAGCAGCACAACTGTTTTTAACATTGATAATAAGAAATATTTCTTGAGCAGCAAATCAGCATATTAGAATAATTTCAGAAGGATCATGTGTCACTGAAGACTGCTGAAAATTCAGCTTTGCATCACAGTAATAAATTACATTTTACAATATATTCAAAGAGGAAACAGTTATTTTACACTGTAAAAAAAAAAAAAATCATATCGTTACTGTTTTTACTGCTTATTACCCCAAATGTTTGAACAGTATTTCATGCTGTTCCAAACCTGTAGGATGTACAGTTAATACTGTAAGGCCATACAATAGCTTTGTGTGAGAAAGTTGTTATTGACTCAGAGTTGTTATTCAGATCTTGACATCTGCCTACATGTAATCACATTCATGAGATTTCATCAGACAAGTTCTGGTGTCTCAATTGTTCTTTTGAAGCAGATATTTTTAATGAATCAGTGTCAGCAAACTCAAACACATAATGACTGACAGGCAGCGAGCTTGCCAAGTTTTGGATCGACCAACACATGCGTAGGCCGATTCGTTTGTGCTGTGCAGAGAATCTAGTGCTGTCACAGAGACTGCTGTGAATTCTCATGGCATCAGTTTCGGATGAAAATTTTATGTATAATATTTGCAAAAAGTCACCTACAGTGGCTTTAACATGCTCACCATTAATCCAGCCAGTGGAATGACTCTGCATGTGTCCTGTAGATGGATACTGTAGATAGATAGATGTGTGTGTGTGTGTGTGTGTGTGTGTGTGTGTGTGTGTGTGTGTGTGTGTGTGTGTGTGTATGCTGTGGATAGATGGTGCATATTATGTGTCGGTACCTCTGACCCAAGAGAATGACTCATTCATCATTACTGTAGCAGAATATCATCCTGTCACCTCCCCTGTGCCTCTCTAGCCAATTTAAAACAACACACACACACACACACAGAGGGATGCTAGAGTGGACAGGTGGCTCAGGGTCTGATCAAAAGCTCAGTGTCTCTGTCTCTCTCAGCATGGCTCTATTCCAGTGAGGAGCTGCTGGGGTTTCTTCTTCCTTTTTTATTTATTTATTTATTTATATATTTTTTGAAAGTCTCTTATCCTCACCATGGCTGCATTTATTAGAATAAAAATATAGTAAAGCAGTAATATTGTGAAATATTATTATAATTTAAAATAGCAGTTTTCTATTTGAATATATTTTAAAATGTAATTTATTCCAGTGATGGTAAAACTGACTTTTCAGCATCATTACTCCAGTCTTCAGTGTCACACGATCCTTCAGAAATCATTCTAATATACTGATTTGCTGCTCAAGAAACATTTCTTATTATTATCAATGTTGGAAAAAGTTGTGCTGCCTAATATTTTTGTGGAACCCATGATACATTTTTTCAGGATTCTTTGATTTTTAGGACATTCAAAAGGACAGCATTAATGTGATTTTTTTTTCTTCTTCTTCTTCTTTTGATTTTTTTTTTTTTTTTTTTTTGCATCATTGTCAATATTTTTAATGTCACTTTTGATCCATGTAATGCACTTTACTGAATGTAAAAAGTTTTAATTTCTTAAAGAGGAGGAAAAATCTGACTTACCCCAGATTTTTCAGCTGTAGTGTATATGTGAACATATTTTGATTCAGAAACACCAAAACCAGAGTCAAACCTTCCATAGACACCTCTCACAAATATTCAGAATAATAGTTTTACATGTTTGTCTTTTGCATTACGTCTTCCTCAGTGTTGAATATTTGGCTACATGTGTTAGTTTGATATGATAATGATATTTTGAGTCTAAATGATGTCTGTCTCTGGCAGGAGCTGGGTCTGGCGACAGACGTTGGCAGGATGTTTAACATGCTTGATTGTCTTCATGATGCTCTGTGCACCAGCTCTCGCTCGTGAGTATCTTCACGAAAGAATGTTTGATGTTTAATGTGTCCCAGAGATTTAAACTAGTGTTAAAATACAATTGCAATGCCATCTCATAATGCATTTCTGCTTCGTGTTTTTTTTTTTTGTTTTGTTTTTTTTGTCATTGTTGTGGTTTGTCAGGTAATAATGCATCTCAGATGGATATGAGGAATCAAGAAAACTGATATTTAATGACTGATTACTATTAATATCCTATTTAATCATTTAGAAGACATTTTTCTTAAAGCCAGTCATCCTTGACAACTGCATTGTTTGTTTGTTTTTTCCTCCATTTGATCAGCCTTTTACTGAAGGAATAGTTCACCCAAAAATGAAAATTTGCTGATAATGTATTCACCCTCAGAGCATCCAAGATGTAGATGAGTGTGTTTATTCATCAGAGCAGATTTGGAGAAATGTAGCATTAAATCACTTGCTCACCAATGGATCCTCTGCAGTGAATGGGTGCCGTCAGAATGAGAGTCCAAACAGCTGATAAAAACATCACAACAATTCACAAGTAATCCACACAACTCCAGTCTATTGTGCATCTTATGAAGTGAAAAACAGTTTGTAAGAAAAATCTTTTAACTTTAATATATTTCTGGCCAAAATATGAGTCCATAATCCATAAAAACACTTCCTCCAGTGAAAAAATTTGTTCCCTGTTGTCCTCTCACATCAAAAATCCACCAATGTATTTGTTTAGAACTGTTTTGCATTGATTTCACTTGTAAACTGTACTTGATCTGTGCATATTTCTCTCCTGATTCAGACCAAATGACTTTCATTGGAGAAACAATATTATGGATGCATGACTTATATATTAGCCAGAAACACATATTAAAGTTTAAACACTTTAATGGAGGTTTGGTTTCTTACAAACATGTGGCTTTTCACTTCACAAGATGTTAATTGCTGGACTGATTACTTGTTGATTATTGTGATGTTTTTATCAGCTGTTTGGACTCTCTTTCTGACGGCACCCATTCACTGCAGAGGATCCATTGGTGAGCAAGTGATGTAATGCTAAATATCTCTAAATCTTTTCAGATGAAGAAACAAACTCGTCTATTTCTTTGATGGATTACGATTGGCCTACCAGTGAGAAAATTTGAGCAAATTCTCATTTTTTAACTATTCCTGTAACTACATACATCACTCACTATGCCATTATTGTACTGAATAATAATAAAGCACAAAAGAGTTTTTAAAAAAGTCCAAATGTTGACAATTATAATTTTACTTAAAAATAGTACCACAACTCCTGATATACTTGGATAAATCAGTCAAATATAGGGACTTGCAATAACAATACAGTACCTAACCAACCTCTAGCAATTTAAGCCCTGTCATGTGACCTTTACAGTTGTTTTGTTTTGCCAGCAGTGTGTGGTCCTCATTGAATCGCTGTGCATGTCTACAACCACGTATAAATGTGTGTGTACGCGACTGCACCAGTGCTGTGGCTTCAGTCTCGGCTTAGTCCCTCATTTGTGCTAATGGGTGGTTTTAAAATGACACAAAAGGATATGAGGGTTTAAAGCGCTCTCACGCAGCTCTGCGCCCGGATAAACAGCAATGTAAAAACACAGGAGAATGCCCTTTTCACTCTGGTACCTCTCGCTAGTGCTTGTTTGTTTCAGGCTTTCAAGAAGTTCCAGATGTCAGTGTGTCTGTTTGTACTGTACCTGTGTAAAGTGCTGCGTCAGCGGATCAAGCCCCTCCACCTTCCCCCCAGCGGTTATTTCATTATTTCCATCACTGCAGTTTTGGTCACAGAGCCAAACTCCTACAAACCCTTAGAAAAATCGCTGTAGTGGTAACAGATGGAAATACTGTGGTACTTTTGAAATATACTGTAGTATTGTACAAATACCACAATGTACTCTATTAGCAAGGTACTTAAAAGAATACCATATCATCATGGTATTGTTCAGAAATCATGGTAATATCATGATACATGTACAAAAACATGGTAATATCATGGTACATTTATGACAGAGGGCTTTATGGAATTGTGGAAATTATGAAGTAGCCAACTTGAGCATTTTGGAAGCATTTTGAGCAGTCATGTTTTATTTTTAGCATTTATTGTTTTTTAGGTCACAGAACGATGGAACCACACTAAACAGATATTTCAGCATCTTAAATCAGGGTTATTATGATTAACTAAAACCATAAAAAATTATTACTCATTACATTTGTAATACTTAAAGTAAGCATTAAATAAAATAAAATATATGAAATAAAATATATTATATAAATGTATTTTAGGGCAACATTTCTCATTTTCATTTAATTTACATTGAAGTACATAAAGAACAATACACACACACACACACACACACACACACACAAAATAAATAAATAAATAAATAAAGTAAAAAAAAAAAAAATCCCAATAAAAACTATACAGTCATATTTAATTACCTAATAAAAATGACATAAACACATAACAAAATTACTAAAACTTTTACTAAAATTAATATATATGTATATGTATATGTGTATATATATATATATATATATATATATATATATATATATATATATATATATATATATATATTCAAACTATTAAACAAAAACTATAATATTAATTATTTATTATATATTATATTATTATCATTATATGTTATTGAAATTAAAATATATCAGTAGTCAACATTTGAAGTGGAACAAAAAAGCTGATCAAGTTGTCCTAAGACAAGAACAGGTATTGTTTTGGTTTTTGGACAACTTTGATGAAAGGTTTTGATCCACTTCAAATGTTGACTACTATATATGAAAAACAATAGTTAAAGTCCCTTCTCAGGTTATTCTTGGGTGTATCAGAGTGTCAAATGGTAAACTATAGAAAGGAATAAGAACTGATGTTCTCCATCATAGACTCTAATGTTCATGGGAGGAAACTGTCTTTGTGATGGATAGAGTGTCACATTTGTTTTCCTGTCGTACACTTACATTAGATTAATACAAATGAGCACAGATGACTATATCTGTCAGTCTGACCTTCTGAAAGCTGTCCTGCTGGCCCACACATGTACACTTACATCCATAATTCCAGAAAATACTTCCTCGGTGTAATTATGATGCATTTATCACATCTTATGCTCAACCGTGTACATATGGCCTTAAAATGATGCTGGTGCTGATTATGACTCCCTCTTTTGGTTAGAAAATCATATAGATTGAGTGTATTGAATGATTTTGCATTTTTAAAAAAATGAAAAGTGCTATGTATTTTATATATATTTATATTTAAATAACACCTGTAAAAATGAATATTTATTTCATGTACTTTAAGTCTCTTTGTTCATATTTGTTTAATTTTTTACCTTAAATCCTAATAGTGTTAAATTTCCTGTATGCTATCTCTATTCTAAGTGTACTAGTCATTTTCAAGCATACTTTTATATAATTTTATATCACGTTTTTAACAATCTGAGTGTATTCACTACTGATATGTCGCTGCAGACAGGCCTGAAATGACACTCATGTCGCTTATGAATTTTTCAGAGCTGGATTTGAACAGATTAGATGGCGACACGGTGTGCCCAACCATGAAGAATGGACAAGATGACCTTCCAGGTAAAATCGAGCCACTGTGAAAAACATACTGTGAACTGTGTTTTCATCATATGTGTGCATGCACACATACGATTTTCATCGTATGTGTGCATGCAATATAGTCTTATTGGGGATTGCATGTTTTATACAAATTGCATGATATATATATATAATTGCATCTCCTTTATTTAAAAAAAAAAAAAAAAAATCTGCACACTAGAACAGTCTCATGACTGTTAGTATGAATATTTAACAACCATCCTTTATGCATATCATTAAAACACTCTTCATTCAGGCATTGTTTACCTATAAATAGTCTTAAGTAGTTTTCTGTATGCAGGACATGCAGCGGCACGAAGCTGTTTGTTTTATTAGGTAAAGATGCTGAAGCTGATAGCCGCCTTGTTTTAAGACATCTTTAGATCTCAAATAAGGCAAATAAAACTTTGGTCTCTGGTTGGCCAATTTCTGCAGTGGAAACACTTCTAGCTCAGCAAGATCTTAATTGGTTGCAACTCCTTTGCTTTTAACAAATAATGCGGAGGGTGCAACCTCAAATCACAAACATGTGCTGCACTGTGCACAGGCTGGAAATGGGGAGTAAGCAAGTTCAAATGCAATTACTGAAGTAAACAGATGTAAAGAGACCTACTGGATGTTTTTGGAACGTATACATGCATAAATGCATATGAATGTTGCTTTAAATAGTTTGTAGCATGAATTTCTCACAAATACAAATGGAATTTCTGTTATAATTTGGATATAACCAGGATCAAATGAGATTTGTTGTAAAATGCATTGTACCGGGTAGACAGTTGACATTTTTAATTTGTTTTTTTGTTAATTGTAGTCACATTTTTAATTCATTTTATTTTTATTTATGTATTTTTATTTTTGAAATTACTAGATTTTAGGCTTTCAGACAGGCTGAAAAAATATTTTGCTATTTTTTTTATTCCAGAATTGATGATATTTTGATAGTTTGACAGTCTTTTTTTTTTTTTTTTTTCAGAAATGAATAGGTTTTAGGCTTTAAGACAGTATATTTTGACATTTTGACTTTGTTTGTATGTTTGGTTTGGTTTTGTTCCAGAAATTATAGGTTTTATATATAAAACCTATATAATTTTTATTATAGGATTTGATTCATATTTGGACAGTCTGAACTGCCTATCTTACGAAATGACACTGTAGACAGTCTATCTAAAAGATCATTTTTGGGGAAAAAAATATTTTTTTACAAATTAATTCTAAATTGTAATAGAAATTCCATTATTATTGCTTTATGATTTTTGAGTATTCAAAGTGTGTATTTGTGCGTGGCAGGGTTTGATCTGATCACACAGTTTCAGTTGGATGTCATCCCTATGAGGGGCGTCAGAAAGGTAGAAGGATCCACACCCCTCCAGGTGGCGTACAGACTCGACCGAGAGGCCAACTTCCAGATCCCAACCAGGTACCAATAAACCTGACCATACATAGTTTAGTGAGTGATTTATTTGTGATCCTGGACCACAAAACCAGTCTTAAGTCACTGGGGTATATTTGTAGCAATAGCCAAAAATATACATTGTATGGGTCAAAGTGATCGATTTTTCTTTTATGCCAAAAATCATTAGGTTATTAAGTAAAGCTCATGTTCCATGAAGATATTTTGTAAATTTCCTACTGTAAATATATTAAAACTTAATTCTTGATTAGTAATATGCATTGCTAAAAACATAATTTGGACAGCTTTAAAGGCAATTTTCTCAATATTTCGATTTTTTTTTTTTTTTTTTTTGCACCCACAGATTCCAGATATTCAAATAGTTGTATCTCAGCCAAATATTCTCCTATCCTTCCATACATCAATGGAAAGCTTATTTATTCAGCTTTCAGATGATGTATAAATCTCAATTTCGGAAAATTGGTCATATTTTAGTTGCATGTTTGTATGATAAGAAACACATATACAGCTGAATAAAACTTCACTTACATCTTACATGCATTAGTACATGAACTAAAGCTAAAAATTTCACATATGCGCATACACACAATCTTGTTGACATACATGATCTTTGTTTCAGGTGTTACATTATTACAGGTCAGAGACAGGTGTTATCAGGCTCTGAACAGCTTCTAATAATGCAGAAACTGACTTGTCTGAACCCATGCAGATCTGCTCAAGCAGAATGCTGCATACCCAGACAATCAGTCTCACTGACGTACAAATAGTCACGTTTCAGCTTGGTTGTTAAGTCTTTTTGGTCTATTTCTCTTGCCTTGTAAAATGTTTGGCGTTTGAGGAGCAAAAAGACACTCTAATAGTCTCCCCAGCTAACTGAAAAGAGTTTCAATGTGCACTCAGGGAAAAATATAAATTATTTTTGTGCTTTAAAGAGTATACATTTTATAATAAACTTTAAAGGGGCAACTGGTAAATATCAGCTATACTCGATTGATTATTACATAAAAAATATACTTAAAGGAATAGCTAACCCAAAAATTTTGCTGAAAATTTACTCAGATGTAGATGCGTTTGTTTCTTCATCAGAACAGATTTGGAGAAATGTAGCGTTACATCACTTGTTCATCAATGGATGCTCTGCAGTGAATGGGTGCCGTCAGAATGAGAGTCTAAACAGCTGATAAAAAACATCACAATAATCCACAAGTAATCCACGCCACTCCAGTTCATCAATTAACATCTTGTGATCTGAAAGGCTGCATGTTTGTAAGAAACAAATTCATCAAGACATTTTTAACTTCAAAGCAGTCGTCTATCCGTAACATTGCTTTCTCCAGTAATAAAGTCATCAAGAAATATGCACAGATCAATCACTGTTTACAAGACAAAACATTACAAAGCAGCTCTAAACTAAAACGTCAATGGATTTTTATGACTATTATAATCCTAGATGGAAACATAGTCTTTGGTTCAATATAACGAATGCAATGTAAGTTGCAAAGTAAAAAAAAAAAAAAGGATCTGGCAAATACATAAATGTAAATGATGTTACAGAGATGACAGTGTTTTAATGTGACATAAAAGACAAGGCCTGAGCATTTGGGTAATGCTAATCTCTATTAATACAGTCCAAAAACTGTACTGTAACAAAAGGAAACTGTTACATAACTGACACTACCCAGCAAATTATGAAATGGACTCTGAGTCTTTGAAGTGCTAATATCTGTTTGAGAAAGCGTGACTTGGAAATGGATGGGGAGAAAGTGATTTCTTGAGATGGAGATTATTCGAAACAGTGGTCCTCATTTATTTTAGTAGCAACAGGAAACTCCATATTTATGGCCTCACCTTAATCCATTTACAAGCTGGTTAAAGGCTGCTGTAGCTTCATTTGTGAGAGTCTCTCCTGCAGAGCACCCCTGCCCGTTAAAACGCCACACGGGTCAAGCCCAGAGAGTGTGCGTGTAAAACTGGACAAGGTAATTGATTCTCAGATGCCGTGGTGTTCAGTCTCTGCCTGCAGCCCGGCCTCTGATTCTTTAACACTGTGCAATGAAAGCCAGCACCGTCCCTTTGAAATAACTCACGGACAACACACAGGCTTTGAAGATGAAAGTGCACTTGGCTCTGATCTGTTTGGCATTTATCATTTTATCTCAGAGCAACTTGAAGCCTAGCTACTCTGTGTGTATAATGCAGGGCTATTCCCTTGATGATCAGACAATAATGGAGGTGAATTACTATTCTTAGCAGTAATAGATCGCTTTTATAAATAGATGTGCTTCGTGACAAGAACGTAACTTCATTACAAATTTCCAGAAGTACTTTCTGTTTAAGAAACCTATCAATGCAAAGCTTTAGTGTAAGCTTTTACACTGCATCTTTGAGAAATTCTTGCAATTCTTGAGAAACGCTCCACAATTTTACCTGCTGTTAGTTTAGAAAATGGGCGGTTTTCTCATTTGAAATTAATCCCTAGAATATTTATAACACAAATGTACCATTTCCCTCTTTATTATTTTATTTTATTTTATTTTATTTTAATATTATTTTATTTTATTTTATTTTATATTATTTTATTTTATTTTCACTAAAACCACCCAGCCACATACCATAGTTTAATATTTATTTAAATTAAAATGTATTTAAAAAATATTAAAACAGGTTTCAAAACCTTGTTTTATCATCACTAGAATGTACAATTTAATTTTCTCTTTATTTGATCTTTTAATTATTTCAATCTTTATTATTTTTTCATTTAGCTAAAACCACTCTTTATTATTTTATTTTGCTCTTTTATTATTCTATTTTGTTATTTTATTATTTATTTTATTAATTTTATTTCACTAAAACCACCTGCTTTCACACCATATTCATATTCAGTATTCATATACATTAAAATTAGTGCTGTCAAAAATATATATTTATATATATACTTTAAAATGGACTTGAAAACTTTTTTTTTAAAAATAACAGTACGCATTTAACATTTAGTTTAACAGTGCACATTATTTTTGTATCTAACAGTAGATAACAGTAGATTGTTGCATGCAATTCATTTGTGAAAAATAAGCCATATAGACATATATTCAGCATATATCAATATTTGTTGCCCTCCAGACTGAACTTTCCAAGGGGCTTCCCAGATGAGTACTCCTTCATGACCACCTTCCGCATGATCAAGAACACCGTCAGCAAGGTGTGGAACATCTGGCAGGTGGTGGATGAAGACGGTTTGAAGCAGGCAGGTATGCGTTTGAATGGAGACCAGCAGGCCCTGGAGTTCTTCCTCACCACTATGGAGGGAGACGTGCAGACCGTGACCTTCCCAGGACTTTCCGTCCTCTTCAACACTAAATGGCACAAAGTGATGGTTGGTGTGGAGAAGGAGCTGGTGACACTGTATGTGGACTGTCACCCTGTTGACCAGAAACCCATCAAGAGGAAGGGCTACATCACCACGGAAGGAGACACTCTGATTGGAAGACTGGATTCTGATCCCAACACCTCTGTAGTGGTGAGAGTCACCAGTTCAATCTTAATTATTTACTAATATATATTTAACTTTCTTAAAGGTGCACTAAAAAGTTTTACATTTCAGTGTAATGAATATGAATAAAATACTTTGCTTATAGTTGATGTAGAAAAAATAATTGCATTGGCCATTTATTTATTTATTTATTTATTTATTTATTTATTTATTTATGTTTGGCAGCAAAACATTGTTCAGACATAATATATACCTTTCAAGTTTAATATATTACTTTAACTAATATTGAATTTTTGGAAGGGTTAATTCTTTCTTTGGAAGGGTTCATTCTTTCTAAGATCAAAGTTTTGGAAGGGTTAAATCTTACTTGGAAGTGTTAGGTTCTTTTAGATTGAAGTTTTGGAAGGGTTAATTCTCTCTCAAACTGAAGTTTTGAAAGGGTTAATTACTTTTAAGATTGAAGTTTTGAAAGGCTTAATTCTCTCTCAGATTGAAGTTTTGGAAGGGTTCATTCTTTCTAAGATTAAGTTTTGAAAGGGTTAATTCTCTTTCAGACTGAAGTTTTGGAAGAGTTAATTCTTTTGTTTTGTTTAGGTTTTATTTTTTGCTTAGGTTTTGCAGTGGATCTCTTCTGTGTTTGATGAATGTTACTGTCACCCTTGCACCTATCAAATCCATCACATCCTGTTACAGTTGCTACCGGTGATAAATGTGACTGTCAGTCTGTGTAACTGTCACACTGTCTGATAAGTTACCATTAGTCAGTGTAACTGCCAGAATGCTGGACCTCAGCACCTTGTCACTTCCTGTCCAAAGGACAGATAAAAATAAGTCAGATAGTGCTGTCAGTCAAACTTACAATGAACTAAAATTGAAAACCTAATTATGATAAATGTAAATCATAAAAACCTTGTGGTTGAGGATTCATTTATATAGTCAAATAAAGAAATAACGGAATTGTTTTGTGTTTTTCCAGTTTGAGTTGCAGTGGATGCTGATTCACTGTGACCCAAAGAGAGCTCAGAGAGAGAGCTGTACCGAACTTCCTCAGTCTGAGGTAACTACGCTTTTATCACTTCCTATTTTGTCTTAAATGAGAATCTGACCAATCACAGTCTCTTTTTGTTATTTTTAACCACTTAAATATGGAAAAAATCAGATCAATTAACTGCTGAAAGACTGAAAAGTGGTTTGTTGGTCTGTTGTCCTCATCATCAAGCACCAAACCGCCGCTAAAACTACTAAAACAAACCTGTATGAGTTTCTTTCTTCTGTTGAACACAAAAGAAAATATTTTGCATAATGTTGGTAACCAAAAAGTTGATGGTAGCCATTGACTTCCATAGTTTTTTTTTCTCCATACTGTTGCCTTAAAAGACCTTGTAACATCTCACTTTGCCACTGAACAGTTGGCATTAATGTCAAAATTCATGCATTTGCTTTATTTTTTGATGAGTTGGCCAGCGGGGTGCTTTTGTAGGCCGCATGTTGTGGCGCCATCTACAGGTGTGCTTTCTCTTTTTGGTCAAGGGGTTTCATTTTCACTAATTCTGCAATAATCTTAATTCTCTCTCTCTTGCTTCTTCAGATGTATGCCAGTGCTGAGGTATTTGATTTTTTTACTTTGTTTTTCTTTTTTTGAGCAATTAATAAATTATTATTTTTAGCAAATAATCTACTACATTGCTTTGTTGCTGAATTGACTCATTTGCTACCTGCTATACTTACTGCAATCAACAAAACATGACCCGGAACAGTATTTATATGCTAGAGGTTATTAACGCCGCAAAGTAAATAATGTGCTATTTTATTAAGACATTTCCTGGTAATTTTGCTTAACCATACAAGTTACTTTCCAAATGTGTTGTTCCTTGGCTCGCTTGAAGCTTAAGCTAATAAAGAGAAGCTGGCAGTAGAGAGCTAATGATTTGTATTTTATTCCTTATTGTGTTAAAGTAATTTGTTAAGGTCCTTGGTAGAGAGAGATTGTTTGCAACCCTTCCAGTTATTGATTTTGGCGTTCAGTGAAAAACATTGATTATATTTGGCTAAAGCAAATAATCAAATGAATTCTAAAACATTCATGTTTATGTTTACTCATCATTTTTCATCTTTTGCTCCTTACAGCCGGATCCCAAGCCGATCCCTGGTCCCCCTGGTCCTGAGGGTCCTGAGGGGCCTCGTGGACCCCAAGGAGAACCTGGCAGAGATGGAAGAGATGCAAGTCTTTCTGCTCATTAAAAATTTGAGCAAAATATAACTTGTATATATTGTAACATAATTAGATTTTATTATTCGTTCGATGAAGTGATCTTCAAATCAAATCGATTACCAGTTGGTACAGTACTTTTTAACTCATGCTGTTTTGAATTGTCGTCTTCTATAGTCCAGAGTTTTTCCTGTACTAAAAATCACATGTAAATCTCCATTAGAGCCGTTCCTTAGACTTCAGCAGCTCAGTCTTCAACACAATGAAAGGCTTCTTCGTTGGTCTTCTTTCGTCTCAGGCAGCTCATTAAGGAGCTGCTCAATAGAGATTTTCTTATGTCAACACCTCTGTCCTGTCTCACTTATTGTTTTTTATTGTTTTATTGTTTCTCTTTTTCTTTTTTTTTCTGTTCTTCAGGGTATTCCAGGCACCCCAGGCACTCCTGGAGCTACGGTAAGTGTGAAACATTGGAGGAACATCTTCATCTCCAACATCTTAAAGAAGATATTGTTCTTAAACTCAGAAGGTCACATTCAACAAAATTCACACTAGTTTGGCCTAGAGTTGGGAAAAGGGATGAACCGATATTCAAATTCAGACCGATACTGATAAATCAATTATTTTCATATTACGGCAGTTTATAAAGATGATATATAAATTAAACACAAATAAATAAATAGTTGTGTGCTACAAAGATTAGAAAGCTGATATATAATTATATACGGTTGTATTTTCTTAAATTACAGCCCTCCCAAAATACTAATACTTTGTATTCTACATATATAAATCCTTTAATATATATACAGTGCCACTTGAAAGTTTGTGAACCCCCTGCAGAATCTGTGAAAATGTGAGTAATTTTTAACAAAATAAGAGAGATCATACAAAATGCATCAGAAATAAGAAAATGCATTTACAGGTTGCCAGATCTGAAACCCACCCAATCAATCCAACTTCCTGTGTCAGTATCTATTAAGGGAAAGTGTGGTTGAATTGCACCATCATCTGGTGTGTCATAAATAGGTCAAACACTGCACAGATCTGACTCTGGTCCTATCAGATGAGGACAGATGCACGGAGGAGTCCAGCAGGGTTAATTACGTTAGCATAGACCCGCTGTATCTTAGCAACGGCTGCAGTCGATGCTGAATGATGATAAAGCTGTTTGTGTGTTGTAGGGCAGTAAAGGAGATCGAGGAGAGATTGGACTGCCAGGACAGAGGGGACTGCAGGGGCCCCCGGGATCAATGGTTAGTACTGAGACACATGGCATTTGCCTCTTAATAACACAACCTAAACCAACAATACAATCAATATTTTACAGATTTACACATCAGTTTCTCACAAAATGTTGTATTTCATTGTGCTAAATGAATCACTGTGGTGATAATTGATTCTTTTTTTTTTATGTGTGTAGGGACCGATGGGCCCCATGGGACTGCGTGGGCCGGTGGGAGAAAGAGTAAGAGATCTTAATAGACCTTTTTCCTTAACGTTCAGCTCTGCAGTTCAAAGGTTTGGGATCAGTAAGATTTTTTATGTTTTTAATGGAGTCTCTTATGCTTATAAAGGCTGTATTTATTTGATCACAAATACAGAAAAAACTGAAATATTGTGAAATATTATTGCAATTTCTAATATCCATTTCCTGTTTTAATATACTTTAAAATATAATTTATTTCTGTGATGCAACACTGAATTTTCATCAGCCATTACTCCAGTCTTCAGTGTCACATGATCCTTCAGAAATCATTCTAATATGCTGATTTATTATCAGTGATGAAACTTTTGTGCTGGTTTAATAATTTTTTGGAACCTGTGATACCTTTTCTTTGATGAATAAAAAGTTAAAAAGAACAGCATTTATTAAAAATAGGAATCTTTTCTAACAATATAAGTCTTTACTATCACTTTTTATCCATTTAAAACATTCTGGCTGAATATTAGTTTCTTAAAAAAATAAATAAATAAAAAACTACTGACCCCAAACTTTTGAATAGTAGTGTATATTGTAACACAACATTTCTATTTTGAATAAACACTGTTCTTTTTAACTTTTTTATGTATCAAAGAATCATGAAAAAAGTATCAATAGATCCAAAAAAAAAAAAAAAATATGAAGCAGCACAACTGTTTCCAACAGTGATTATAAATCAGCATATTAGAATGATTTCTGAAGAATCATGTGACTCTGAAGACTGGATTAATGATGCTGAAAATTCAGCTTTGCTTCACGGGAATAAATTATATTTTAAAGTATATTAAAATAGAAAACTGTTACTTTAAATTGCAATAATATTTCACAAAATTAATTTTTTTTTCTGTATTTTTGATCAAATAGATACAGCCTTGATGAGTAAACTTTTTTTAAAAAAACGTTAAAAATCTTACTGATCCCAAACAAAATCATTACAAAAATAATTAAATCCAGGTGGGACTGCTGAAATTTGGTTTTGTTGGGTTTGTAGGGTCTCCCTGGTTTCCCTGGACCTGCTGGACCCCCTGTGAGTATTTTCTTCCCCCCCATTTAGGAAAACAATCAAATCCCTCAATGCTAAATGTGTTTGTGATCTGTTAACATTGTGATGTCTTATCATTGTTTTCTTGTCTTTTTGACTGCATTTACTTGCAAAGTAAACAATGCCTTTTTTTAAACAAATTATTCATTTTGAAGATTTGACTTTTGTATTTTCATTTTCTAGGGACCAGAGACTGTTGGGCCTCCAGTATGTGAAAAAACCTGGTCTTACTGTAATTTGTCTCACTCTCAGCCTTTAATTTTAGATTTACATTTTTTTAACACTGTTTTACATTTATGCAGGGACCCCCAGGGAAGGCTGGTACTCCAGGAGACGAGGGAAACATTGGACCAGAGGTCAGAATTCATTTCAAAGTGCCACAGTGCACTAATGCAAATATAAAGTTATCTTTATATAGCACAGAGAGTTAAGGCTGCACTGTGCCTGCTCAGAAGACCTTATGCTACATAAAATCCAGACTAAATTATGCGTGCTCTGACCCACTTCAGCTTCTAGTATCAAAGCGTATGGTTATCATTGCTGTGTAAATGCATTCATGCCACCTCTGAGCTGCATTAAACAGTCTGTGTAAAGACATCTCTTCAGAAGCGTTTCAGTGCCACTTTTGCAGTGTAAACTTAGCATTATGTAATTTTTCATACTGAACGTAATTTGTGTTGTCATAGCTATGTTGATTGCTTCTGTTGCCTAAATATAAGTGTCCTTTATGGTATTAAATTTTCCAGGGTCCACCTGGACCAAGAGGAGGAATTGGGCTCCCAGGACCACCAGGCCCACCAGGACCTCCAGGACCAGCAGTAAGACCGGATTCTTGACATTTTTGACATTTTGCATATTTTAAATGCTTTCTTACTAACTTACAAGACACGACTACTGTAATGGGTTTAATTCAATTTATAATACAAATTTGTATTAGACTAAATTTTATTTTGTCAGTCTTTAGTTGGTACAATAACATACAAGTTACAAAACATACACTAAAAGATACAGACAAAAAGAAAGCCTTGAAGGAAATTCTGGCTAATGCTATCGACTTTCTCTTATACCTTCAAGTTCACTTTGTTTTTATACATTCTAAGACTTTTTGAGTCTTTTTGTCCCTTCTGTTAACCCATACTTTAACTGGGTCAGGTGACTTCTGTTGGCTTTCAGAGGGTTTAGAACTAATGCAGAGCTTTTACACAGATCTGTTCTGAACGGTGTAACGTTTGAGGCTTTGCTTGAGTGTGTGTCTCTGAATCTAAACTACGCTGCTGTCATTCTGCTGTCCGTAGGGGCCACAAGGTGCTGGGAATCCTGAGGGAAGTGGGGAGACTGTGAGTGCTTGTTAGATTTTAATAATATTCATTTTTCACATGGACACACAGAACCTGCATATCAGACCTAAATCTTAAAACGCAAAAAGAAACAGTATGCAACATATCAAACTTGGAAAATGTCAACGTGCACAATATCTAATAATTTGTCTATAATAATTTGTAGGGCTGGGCTGAAAATATTGAATTCTCGATTTTAATTGATTCTCATTTTAAGAAACCAATATCGATTCTTAAATCCCAAGAATTGATCTATACTGTTTTCATTTGTTGCGTGAACAAAACTTAATAAAACATTATTTTGTAGCACACCTCCCATCCAGTAAATTGAAATAAGCTTTTTGCTTTTTCAGTGTTGATATGGAACAGTCTCAGCTTTCAAATTCTGTCAATTGTATTACAAAATTCAATTAATAAATACCATTTTGTGGCTCTTTAATGTGGCGTAACAGATCACTGTAGCGCCTCAATTCAGGCGGCATGTGAACCGATCGTCTCTTCCTCTTTACCGCTACTTATAGCACCAAAAGAACATGAATAAACATCAGAAGGTATGTTGAAAGAAACTGTATAACTTACTGAAATGTATGTCTCATGTAATCGCTCAATCAGCATTTTAACCGCAGAAAGACGTCAGTGAAACACCTTGTAAACAATGTCACATGATGGAACATTTACCTCAGAAAAACCATTCAGTGACCATAAGCTCGATAGTTAGAAAAATGAACCGTAGAAAAAAGCATTTTGCTATATATGTATACTATATTACATATATTTTTTACTTAACCTGTCTATATTTAATGTTTAAATAGATCCGTAATGAAAACAAGTTATGACATCCACTGTTTAAATGTTTATATTTCAACAACAAACTGGAGTAGAAACAGAATAATCATTAAAAAAATGTTGTAGTAAATATGTCATGTTTTATGATAAAAACGTGCTTGTGCAATTTAAATGTTTGTTTAAAAATCAATTTAATATAGTAGTGTTGTAATGTAATTATTGTGCAGTTTATAGCATTAGTTGAGAGAGATTTTTTTCCATGAAAAAAAAAATGTACTGTACCTGATCTAAATGAATCAATATTGAATCAAATTGATTTGAGATCTAAATTTAATTGAATCATGAAATATATCTCAATACCCAGCCCTAATAATTTGTCATTGGCTGATGAAAAGTGCTGATAGTTGGTTGCAGTCTCTGTTGTGCTCCCTCATCTTAAATCTTCAGTGCTCGGTTTGCATGTCTCTGATCAGCTACAGGCTGGTTGTGTGTTATTCTTCACTTCCTGACTGATCCTACAGTTGATGATGAATAGACCTGATGCGTTTATGTGTCTCATTTTGTTAGCAGTGCCAGACAACATGTCCAGCTGGACCGCAAGGACTGCCTGGTCTGCCGGGGATGAAAGTGAGTCCTCTACCCTATTTATTAAACTTTGACTCTTAAAACAAAAGTTAATTAAAAAAAATAAAAAAAAAAAAAAATCAGGAAATATTAAAATATGATTGTAAAAATATAAAAATGTAAGAAATTGAAGTATTGCTTTAAATTAAAAATAAATTATTAAAAACTATATATATATATATATATATATATATATATATCTATCTATCTATATATAAAATATAACATAAATGGTTCCATTTACTTCTTTTTGCAGAAAGACTAAATGTACTTTCTAGAGCAGCTATACATCCTTTTGCTCACTGAAGAATGTTTCTTTGGCGAAAAACCAACTACTTTTCTAATGAAATGAGTGTATTATTAAATTGAATGTCTCTTCCAGGGACATCGTGGTCTTCCTGGTGTGGATGGTGTGCCAGGTACCCAAGGTGTAAAGGTCAGACTGCTTTAAAACCTTCTCAAGAATGATAAAAATTAAGAAACAGCAATACACGTTCTCCAGAGCTTTAAATCACTAAACACCATATTCATTTCCTTCTCTATTAACAGGGAGAGCGAGGGGCCGCCGGAGAGCAAGGTCCTCCTGGACGTGCAGGAGATGATGTATGAAAACTTGTTTGTTTGTTTATGCATTATGGAATGTGATATTTTTTCAATATTGTCTGAATATCAGTAACAATTTAAAGTACTCTATTGGTATGATTGTGTTTACATACAATATTGTCAAAGCATTATACACAAAACAAGTAATGAAAAGAAAAAGAAATACAAAATAACAAATTTTCATGCAGGGTCAACGAGGGCCAATCGGATTCCCTGGACCTCATGGTGATAAAGGAGATCGGGTAAGACTTACAACATCTTCATCTGAAGCAGAGGAGGGAAGAGCGAGAAACCAGAGGAATGCTTACAGAGCAATGACCTCCAGTCTGACCAATGCATGAAACAATAATTACATTTGTTAAAAACTCAATACAGCCAATCGAATAACATCTACGGTGATTTTAAAACTGCTCTGTGAGCAAATATGCAGATATCACTGATATGCAGAACAGAAAGCAAGTGTGGTTATATTATAAGAGCTGGCCATGTGTTCCATGTCTGCAGGGTCCTCCTGGATTCAATGGGATCCCAGGACCCACCGGACCGCCAGGATCACCAGTACGTGAGCTGTATTTTAGATTTTTAAATTAAATATTTGATCAAAATGTTCTGAACTAAAGTCTGGTATCAAAATACAGAGACTTTAAGTCTTTCTTTGTCAGATGTTTATGAGAAGAGAATGTGCAGCAAACCAGCCTAGTGGAAATGTAGTTTAACAGAGCTTATAGGTTAGAAAATAAGATCATTCACTGAAGATGATTTCAATTTATTTTAGGGAGGTAGCCAAATATAAATAAATAAATAAATAAACTATTATTATTACATTTACATTTACATTACATTTAGTTATTTAGCAGATGCTTTTATCCAAAGCGACTTACAAAAGAGGACAATAGAAGCAATCAAAACCAACAAAAGAGCAACAACATGCAAGCTCTATGACAAGTTTCGGTTAGCCTAATGTTAGCTTAGGTGCTAACACGTAGCAAGGTTTTTTTTTGTTTGTTTTTTTTTAAAGAAAACAAGTAGATAGAATATATAAAAAATAAACCTAGTGTTTTTTTTTAAAGAAACAAGTAGGTATAATAGAAAAAAGAAAGCTAATGTTAGTTTATAAAGAAAAACTAGTAGTTAGAGAATAAATATGCAATTGATAGAGGGTCAAGGGTGTTTTTTTTTTTATAAATAAAATGAAGACAGATAGATAAAATAGAATTAGAATAGAGAGTGATAGAGTTAGAGGGTCAAATAAAGATGGAAGAGATGTGTTTTTAACCGTTTCTTGAAGATGGCTAAGGATTCAGCCGCTTGGATTGAGTTGGGCAGGTCATTCCACCAGGTGGGAACAGTGAATGAAAAAGTCAGTGAAAGTGATTTTGTGCCTCTTTGGGATGGCACAATAATGGGTCGTTCACTTGCAGAACGCAAGTTTCTAGAGGGCACATAGGTCTGAAGTACGCTCATGTTTTCTTACTGGATAAGATATGTATCCAACTTAGTTGAGTGCATAAGTTTTTTTATGTGCATTTTTAAAATGTATTGGCATCTTGGTATGTCCATCCAGCGTTTTTTTTTACGGGATATCCCAAAATGCACATAAAAATATGGGGAATGGAAACATAGCTACTGTTAATTTACTTATATTTCTAACATAAACAATTCAAAGCTGATTGAAAATCAGCAAACCTACTCTTTAAAGCTTTGAGCAGATGCAGCAAATGGGAGTCCAACTGGTGAACTAACAGTTGTATAGATAATACATAAATTCTATATTCAGTTTTGTAAATTATACAGTAGAACTGATTCTCTGTCTCTCAAACAAAAAAAACAGCTATACAAATTTATGAAGGTGGGATCAACTGTATTACTTCACAATATACTCTGCTACACCAATAAAGAGTTTTCCCAGACCTGTTTGTTCATTAAGTTCATGTTTATATGTAAACATAACATGTGCAAAGTCCACATTTAATGATTTGATTCTTCAAAAACTTTCATTTAAACCATACACGGATAACCCATTTTGAGCAGACCTTCTCAATATATATATCAGTACAAACAATGGTCATACAAACGAAATAATAATAAAATAAAAAACAACAACAAGAAAGGAAATCAAACAATATCCCATAAATAAGATAAATCACAAAAAGTCTTATCAGGGGAATGAATGCTTGTACTTGTGATAAAGTCCAGACACAGAACGTAGGAAATGTAGGAAATTTCCCATGTGCCCTTGCACATCAGTCTTTTCTTCAATGATAGCACCTCCACATTATTCCCATAGCATGAGCCGATGAACAAGGAAAGGCAGCCCATAAACAAAAATCCTTAATTGAGCAGCAAACAACTTAGTTTCTCAACAAGGATGATCTCTCAAGAAAGAGTAGGAACACAAAGCACACCATGCTGTCCTCTATCTCACTCTACTACTTCCTCACCTTTTATCACACCCAGGGAGCACACTAGAACCCCCTGGTGGCGAGGTGAAAACTACACCTACTGAAACATTGTACAGTTCCTGATACTTTTACAACAGTGTAATATAATATTCAATAATATTAGTATTTGTGTGTCTTAACAGGGTGTTGAAGGCATCAGAGGGAGACAGGGGCATCCCGGGCCTAAAGGAGACGATGTGAGTTATTGCTGTCCATATGTTCTACCCTACTCAAAAACACTATGAAATAAATAAAAATCAGTAAAATTATTTAAAGTACCTTGTTTCTTTCTGAAGAATTCTAATGCGTTGTTTCAGGGTGCGATTGGAGCCCCAGGAGAGAAAGGAGCTGCTGGAGCCAAGGGTGACACTGTGAGTGACTGATTGATCAGATTTATGCTCAAAATGACCTTCAATTTGCCGTCACTGTAATAATTATGAAATGGTGCTGGAAGAGTTATCTGAAATGTCAGCTTTAATGATGATGAAGATTGTTTATTTGTAGGGTGAGCCAGGAAAGCATGGATCTGATGGAGCACCAGGAGCTCCAGGAGAGAAGGTGAAGTTATGGTGATCATTTTCATGATAACGCATAAAATTCAGAATGTATAGTTGTAACAGGTGCGCTGCAAAGTATATCCAGTTTTCATGATACTGAATTTTACCAATTTGATTTTTAAAATGCATATTATTTTTTGACAAAATGATGATTCTTAAATCTTGCGTGTTCAATGATAAAAAAAAAATAAAATAAATAAATAAAACAAGATTTTGCTGTGTGCTTGACAGGGAGAGCCAGGTCTGCCCGGAGCCATTGGTGTCAGAGGAATTGTGGGAATTCCAGTGAGTTAATCAGCATGTGCATATGTTTTATGTATTATTCTGTTGTGCTTTTCCTGAAATGATTCTCAAAGCTGTTACTCTGAATGCTATTACAGTAAATGAGGGTTTGCCTACTATACAGTAAACACTGAATTTACATGAGGGTGTGCAGTACTGACACCAACAACTTTAAATGAGGAGATTTTCACTCATTTGTTATCTGCAAATCAACCTTGGCTAAACAATGCTTCATCTCAAATTTAGGGTTTACCAGGAAAACAGGGACTCGTGGGGCCTGCAGGCCAGAAGGTAAAACTTCATTTACATGAAAAATAATATATGCTGAATCTCATTTGAATTTTAAAACAGTGATGCATGACAAGCAATCGCTCTCTCTTTTACAGGGTGAAACTGGCGCTGTAGGACCGACTGGTCCAGTTGGGATTCCTGGTAAAGATGTAAGTATTATGATATTAGCTTTTTGTTTGTGTATATATTTAAGACATTGTTATATTTTGTTATATGTTATATTTAGGGAGCACTTGGACCACCAGGAGAAGATGGAACTCCAGGAGCCAAAGGAGCCACTGTAATAAAAGCATAATTTGAACATATGAATAAATATATTTGTTTTTTCTTTTTTAATTAAAAGAAAAGCTTTTATTTTTTATTATTATTATTATTTTATTTTTTTTTTTTTGCATTTCTTACAACTGGTTAAGTTACAATTCATAGTAATTTCGTAAAAAATGGATTCAATTAATCAACAAAGTTCCTTCATCAGGGTGAACCAGGAAAACAGGGTCCAGTCGGCCTCATGGGCCCGCAAGGAATCCAGGTGGGTTGGACACTGTTGGTCTGATTATGGATCTTCATGGTTCTCAATTCGCATACTTATACTATGCACCAAACATATGTACTTTGCTGGAGATGGAAAAGATGGTGCATGTGAGCAAGTAGTAAGTTAGTGTGCAAGTAAAAAAAAAAACACCTTTTGATACCACCTTTTGTTGCATAAGTTTGCATTTAAGTTCTAGCATTTAACTAAATAATTAATTTTGTATCAATACACAGTTTGGATGTTTTTAATTGTTTAGATTTTTTTAACCTTTTAACCATCAAATGTTGCATGCACTGTAAAAAAAATCTTCCACATTACTTTTGTTTTGCTTTCTACAAATATCTGAACATCCTTACGTAAAGATGCATTTACTTAGATCCAAAACTGAACATATGAAGTCTTGTTTTCTGGGAAATTGAACACAATTAAGAGAGTTCATGCTTAAAAATGGGGATAGGGGAATGAAAACTTTTCTCCTTTAAAGTTTTTTTTATTTTTTATTTTTTTATTTTTTTGAGCCAATTGGCTCTTGTTTTAGTCATAAACTCCCTTTATTTTGATCAATTTCTTAGAAACAAGACTTTTAATTTTTGTCATTTTGCTTCTCAAGCAAAATTTATCTTGAGGAAATATTGAGGAAGAACATGACTTTTGTGCAGTGTGAGCAGATTTTATTTATATATTTATTTTGTAAAATAAATTAAAAATAATGGAGATATATTTGAAACTGAGAAAAAATTTAAGTATTGCTAATACAATTATTCCTTTTATTTTCTTTCCTTGGTCTTAAAAAGTCTTCTACATTTTCTTTCACAAAACCTGCAGAAGCCCTGTTATATAGTTTCTGTTGGACAATATGGAAAATATTTGCTAAAAAGCATGCAGTCATGCACTCTTTGCATACTATTGTCAATATCAAATGATACGTTATGCACTAATACTAATTGCGCACACTATTTAGAACAGATAGAACGTGCAACTTTGGGACACAAAACATGTTTGTATAATATTACATCTAACTCATTCAATGAATTTAGAAAAATATGGGTGGCTATTCATACCATCTTCTCTTTTTTAGCATAATTACAGTACATGAATGAGTACTGGTAAAAGGCAATTATTTGATAAAGTGCTGTCAATTATACATTGTTATTGTAATTCATTATTTTGATTATTTCCACAGGGAGATAAAGGTGACCAAGGACTCATGGGCCCTCGTGGTATCAAGGGTCACACGGGTCATAAAGGAGACCAGGTGTGCTTACTGTTCATTGTAATAATCATAACACAGAAACGTATTATTGCTCGTTGCATGTATATGATCATGTGGGGGTTTTTTTGTTTGTTTTTTTTTAGGGCCCCATGGGTCCCATTGGTCCCAAAGGAAGTGAGGTAAATTAGAAAGTACTCAGTGAGCATTTAGATTCCTGCTGCTTCTTGCACTTGTATGAATACCGTATAATTTGAATATTTTCCCCATCGCTCTACAGGGAGATCCAGGTATTGCAGGAGAACCAGGCATAAAGGGTGATCAGGTTTGTAATATTTATAGCAGCATACCTGTCACACCCTCTAATTATGATATTCCAGTATGTGTACAGTGGTGTGATGGTTTTTAATAATGGTTTACAGGGGCCTCCGGGTATTCCTGGCATCAAGGGTGAGGTAAGCGTGCCATCATTCATAAACACTCATATTTTTGGAGTTTTAGATTGTATAAATGTTTCCAATATTTTTCTATATATGTACTGTATGTAATAAAAAAGTGTGTGTGTGTGTGTATATATATATATATATATATACATATATACATATATATATATATATATACATATATACATATATATATATATATATATATATATATATATATATATATATATATATATATATATGTGTGTGTGTGTATATATATATATATATATATATATATATATATATATATATATACATACATATATATATGTGTATATATATATATATATATATATATATATATATATATATATATATATATATATATTATTTTATTTATTTATTTATTTATTTGGATTTGTTGATCAATCTAACCATTGTTTTTACAGTCAATCAATCAGTTATTTTTTGATTAGTCTGGCAATCCGTTGAATAAATATTAAAAAAAAAAAAAAATAATAATGGCATTTTCTGCCATTAATTGTTGAACATTTTATTCAAACATTTTCTCATAAAATACATACTTTACAAATTAAGTCCCCATATATATATATATTATATCCTTGTTTGATCTAAGCATGGAGAGAAAGGCCAGAGAGGAGTTACAGGAGCTGATGGTCATCCAGGACAGCCGGGCCATGAGGGTCTGACCGGACCGCAGGGAGCCAGAGGTCTGGAGGGGGAACGAGGACTACCAGGACCCGCTGGTCCCAGAGGTCTACCTGTGAGTACATGGCTTTGTGACATTGTTCTACTTTGACTATGCAGTACATTGCTTCTTTAGAAATGCTTGCTGTGCAGTTGTTGCTGATGTAGTTCTCAATTTACATTTGATAGGGGCCCAAGATGAGTGACGAAAAGATCCGTGAGATTTGCTCAGCTGTTGTTGAAGGCATGACATCTTTATTAGTTAATAATCACTTTAAAACACCAGCATCAACTTTATTTTTCTCTATAAATGGCAACTAAAGTATAACATCGTATTATACCAAACAGAACATTTAGACGCCTACAAGAAGGAAGTAGCCAAGAAGCCTCTTCCTATTGGAGCCCCTGGAACTCCAGGACCCATGGGACCACCTGGACCACCGGGACCAGCAGGTTCTGCTGGAGAAGCCGGACCCAGAGGAATCATGGGCCCCAAGGGGCCTCAAGGATACTATGGTCTTCCTGGAAAACCAGGAGCCAAAGGTATGTTGGTTTGACTCTCACTTCCTCCGATATTTCTGAACCATGTATCACTGGCCCAATTAGAGCTCTGCTGTCAGCTAAATTACACCTGAGCTCTCGAGGATGCAGTTAACGCAGTCTTTGATTGCAAACTTTTTATTGCCTATGAATTCTCAAGATTAAACACTCTTAACTGTGAAATATTGAGTTAAGCTTCAGCTGCATCATGCTAATATGTGACAGCTGAAGTCTCAATCTAGACTATTTAATAGTCCAGACTGAAGTCAAGTTTATTTAGATTTTTATGTTTTAAAGGATGTTTTTGAAAGTATTTTGCCATTAGTATTGCATTTTTAAGATGCTGTGAATTTTTTTTTTTTTTGCGCAAAATTTGCTACATTTCTGTAACCATGTATAATCCACAATTTTGTGAGGACAATGATAATTTTATATAAGTTTATTTAGCCTATTTTTTACTAGTTTAGAATTAGTTTAAATATATATTAGGTGAAAATTTGTTAAATCTATTGTCCATTTTCTCATTAGTCAGTTAATCATTGAGTTAACTTTCCATTAAAGAATAATGGTAAATTCTGCTATTAGTCTTTCAATATTTTAATGAAAAACTTCAATTCCAACATAAAAAGTGAAATAAAAGAATGTAATAAAAAAAAATGTAAAAAGTTTAAAACTTATTAAAACTTATTTTATTTCAGATAGTTGTCGAAGCAACATTTCTAATTTTCATGTAGATTAACTTGTACTAAAACAGCTAAAATTAAAACTAAGAAGAAAACTAATAAAAAATTACAAAAAACAACAAAATGGCTACAATTTTAACAAAAATTTAAAACTGAAAATATACAAATAAAAAATATTAATTTTAATTTTATTAATTTATTAAATTTATTAATTGTAATAAAAATATTAATTAAAAACTATAAATGTTGCCCAGTGATATTACTGATTAGTGCTTCCTTAACACTACTGTAGTTTCCGTAACGTTTCCATTACACTTCAAATTGCGCAAATTGAAAATACGTTCCAGAAGCGGCTCTCCGTGATACTCTACATCTACGTTTACTTCGATTAAAAATAATGGCTAGTGCGGTGGAGTACATTTGTAAATAACCTCTTTGCAATCTACATCATGCTAATGGCGTTTGCGATACTTCCTTAATGTCACATAATGTGCACAACTGAATCCCCCTGCAAGAATCAGCCGTTTTTATAATATTTCATAAGTGGATTTTGCCTCAGGCAGAATTTAATGGCTAAAACTGCGAGCACACGTTGATTTCCATCAGTTGCTGGTCATTAAAGGGTAGAAGCCTCCAGAATGTTTAGCACTGCAGTTCTTTTGTCCTCACAAGCACAGGCTGTTGTACAGTGAGTGCAGTCGTGCTAATTGCCAGTTAGCCGAGGAGGAATGTTACGCTTGCTAATGAGACAGAGATTGAAAAGCAATAACAGGATAATTAGAAAAGCCCACAACAGCATCTCAATCAACCTCAGTTATTTCTGCAGAACCTCTGAGGATGTGAGCATGTTTATTGAAGTTTATAAATGCAGAAAACATTCTAGCATTCAACACTTGTGCCTAGCAGGCTTTTTGACTGTATAAATGTCTGCAGTCTCACAGAGGTTTCTCAGGTCCCTTATAAGAGCTTTAAATATAAGAATTTGGCCATCAATCCCTGTCAACTACAGGCCAGACACTGAGGTGTGTGTTCAGTACTACATTGTGTATTTGTGCTAGCATTGCACTATGAAACCATTGCCAAAATATTAAACACCACAATAACTTTATACATTGATAATAATAATAATAATAATAATAATAATAATAATTTGAGCAGCAAATCAGCATATTAGAATCATTTCTGAAGGACAGAAGACTGGAGTTAAGATGCTGAAAATTCAGATTTGCATCACTGGAATAAATTACATTTTAAAATATTTACAAATAGAATACAGGTCTTTAAGTTGTAGTAATATTTTACAGTATTACTGTATAAATGCAGCCTTGGTGAACATAAATACTTCTTTCAAACACATTAAAAAAAAACTTTCTGACCCTAAAAATTTAAACATTAGTGTACCTTAAAGTACCAGGAGAAAAATTATAAATATATATATATATATATATATATATATATATATATATATATAATGTATGTATATGTATATGTGTGTGTGTGTGTGTGTGTGTGTGTAAACATTAAAGTACATAATATTATCTGATTATCTGATGATGATTATCTGACTGAGGTCCATGCCATTACTTTTTTGTTTTTAATATATTATGCATCTTTTTTATGCGTCTTTATTTATTTAACCGTTTTTGTTTGTTTGTTTGTTTGTTTTGGAATTACTTTTATGAAATGTGATATAAATAAATTTGCTGTGCCATACTGTAAGATTGTGTTTTGTCTATGGAGAGTCACAATATGATAGACTTCGTCTAATAATTTTCCTGTTTATGTCTTTGTGTAGGTGATGCAGGACGAAAAGGTGATAAGGGAGATAATGGAATTGGAATTCCAGGAATTCCTGGAGAACCTGGACCTCAAGGTACGGAACGCTAAACCTCAACTTTGTTAATCATATTTTACCATCATTTCAAAAGATAACTGAGTCATTGTTAAAAAAAAATGGTACTATATGTTATTGTTGAATTCTTACATCAACTTTTTCAAAACCAGGACCCGCTGGCAAGCCTGGCATCGGTAAGGACGGTCAGGACGGTGCCAGAGGAGACACCGGTGTGCCTGGAACCCCAGGAACCCCTGGATTCAGAGGACCTCCGGGCGCCCCTGGTCTTTGTGATCCTTCAAACTGCTTTAGGCCGCAACCTCTTTACCTGGTTGGCGGGAAGAAGTCCATCAACATCAAGGGTCCATGAACACAAACCTAGAAACCTTCATCACAGTCATCATCAGGTAGTCCATTTCCGACAAACCTGAAGAGACTTCAGATGGCGAGCAGACGGTGAGAGAAACAAACATGACAGATGTATAGAGACAAACGGATGCAGCTCCTGATGGTGGATCCAGTTCACATGGTTTATTGTTGTACCTTGTACATAAACTAGAAGAAAATGTGTTTGTTCTTTCAGATGGTTTACAGTAAATCGCAGATAAATAAATTAATTGGAAATTGACGTTTCAGTTCAGTTCAGTTCTACACAAAACTACATGCCATAGAATTGCAATTTTGCAAGTGTTTTTAAAATATTTTTTCATAAAATGTGGTTGTAAAAACCAATTTTAGACATGGTGCCAGACGTTAAGCTACGCCAACACAACGACAGCTTGAAATAAAAGCTTTTCACCACCATGCTACCAGCGTGCAACGGTTTATTTATCATAAAAAGCATTAATAAGAGGTTTCTGTCAACATTCCTGTAAATAAGATCCCCGCAATATTATACAATTAGTTGCAGGAAATGTTTCTCAAATGAGAACTGTCCTTTGTTGATGTTTCAGGAGGCCTGATTGTTACATTCAGTAATGGTAAGTGAAATTGGATTACATAAATTTGGATTACATAATCAGATTCCAAAATAAAGTACTTGTAATTAGATTACATTTTAAGAAACATAAGATTACGTTACTTTTTTATAGATTACATAACATTAATTCAATGACAGTCAATTGTAATTTATTCATTTGCTCTAATTCTTCGATTCGCTTAAATTTTCTTATTGTATTATATGTCTTTGGAAGCCTTGTTTTATGGTAAACAAAGTAATTCTATTTTTACTATTCAACTGTTTTATTTTGATTGTTTTATTTTAAATTAGTGGTTAAACTAGTTGGTTGTCCACTACATATTTTAAGATCATTTTCAAGATAATTATAGATACAGACTGACAAAAAAGGAACTATTCCAGAATGACGATTTTATTGGCACATAATCATGTAAGGTTCAATACACCTTAAGCTCCATGTACAGCATCTATGACATATTGGCCCGGTTTCACAGACAGGGCTTAGACTAAGCCATAGTTCAATTAGGACATTTAAGCAATTTTTATAAACATGCTTAGAAAAAAACATTACTGGTGTGCATCTTGAGACAAAACAAAGGCACTGATATATTTTAAGATCGGTCAGTGCAAGTTTATTTCAGTTGAAACAGCTAAGACTTACATTTTAGTCTAGGACTAGGCTTAAGCCTCGTCTGTGAAACCAGGGGATTGTCAGCTACAACAGAAAATAATTTCCACTCATATAGGGTTTAAAAAGAAGTGACTGCATTGTCATTGAAGTACCTAAGTTTTCCATAGAGTTGTTCATTGGGCAAATAATTACTGTAGTAATCATAAAGCTCATTCAAGGAAATAATTCCGAATTTTGAAGCTTTTAAGAAAAATAACAAAAAACTCTTAAAAATCTTAGCTATATAGTATTTGCTTGAATTACGAAAATTATATGAAAATTGCATTGATTTGTTTTTTTTTGTTTTTTTTTTGGCCCCCCCAATGAAACATACCTTTTCAAAACTCAAAAGCTACATGGACGCTATCTTAAAAAAAGTCCTTTTATATTAATACATTTGATCTTTCTTGTTTTGTTCATTTAGACTGTTTTTCAGGAACAAAACATGCAAACTTGTAAATTCATTACCGAAGATCACTGTATAAACACAACAGATTTTTTTTCTCACAATAAGAACCCAATCCTAGAAAATGGACCTGATCCAGTCTTTATTAACACACACACTCTCCCCACACAAACACATACATCAACCTAATTAAGATTAACTGTAGCACCAGAGAATCAGTATAAACAAGAGGATTATACCATGCATAAATTATACTATTTTACATCACCTGCACCTGTAGTTCATTAGAATAATTTAATGCAAATTGATATGGAAAAACAAATACAGTCATTATCGGCTTGAAGAAGCCAAACTAACAGCAGGATACAAAGTCAAAAAGCAACTCTATTTTCTTATAAAGTGGAGGAGAACATGATACCAATGCTGATAGTGAGCATTTGTTTGGCCTGCATCAAAAAAGCACTATTAATTTACATAAATTTGCATCAGTAATAAGCTCAGCTTTTCAAAATACATCACCAAAACATCATATCTTGGATGTGATTCTTGAAGGCAGGGCAAAGATGAACAAATTAAAAAACAACAAAAAAAAAAAAAAACAATTATAAAGTGTGTATATAACACTCATTATTAAGAGCTTTCTCATGGTCATTGAATTGAAGGTAAAGTCTATACAGTATCCCATCTGGTTTTGCATTTAAAATATAATTAATGAACATATTCAAATCATTCCTATCCACTAAGTTATTTCAGCCATTTTGCTAAATTTAACACATGACCTCGCTCTAAAAACCTCATCCTGCAAAGACAGAACATGCAAAACGATGGGGAAAGTGACTTTTTATTGTCTGAAAAAAAAAAACAGACCACTCCCTCTTTCACAGAGACACCTATCTGTCAGGTTAGTGTAAGGATAAAACAATATAATATAATAAAATACAATAATAAAAATAAAAAGTATTAGCTTTTGCAAAAAAAAAAAAAAAAAAAAAAAACCTTTACAAAGAAGAGGTCAAAGTTATTTCATTCAAAAAATTATGTAATACTTATGCAATAATACTGAAAATTCATTTTAAGGATATCATGATTTTAAGGGAAAACAATGAACATCCTAAAGAAAAAAAAACTAACATTCAGGCAATAAGACTGAAAAGTCAGTCTAGTTTCTTTTGGTTAATACAATTTCAGTCAAGTGAGCTCAAAAATAACTACAACGTTCTGACATAAATCTATTCTTGACCTCATTGATGCTACAATGCCCGTCAGTTGAAGATGAATTGTGTCCCTGTTTGTGGGCTGAAGAGAGTTCATTTTGAAGCAGTCTCTCCTCTTTCAATGGCTTTAATTGGCTCACAGGGGAGAAATCTGCAGGATCGATCCATCTGAACGCTTTAGTGGCACAAATGATAGTACTACTTTAACTAGGATTTTGTGTTCCGGAACTTCCATAATAACAAATGCAATGGTGTTTTGAAGAGAAATGCTGAACAAAACTATTACAAATGCATTACAAGAGGCATCAGTCATGTGTATTTATGCAGTGACAGCCTTTATGACAAACCAGCCGTGTTAAACTATCAAACAGGCACTGAATTGAGCAGCTGCCTTTCAGTCATTACAAACACAAGTTTAATGATCTAAAATGAAAAAACAGCAAGCTATTTACCAAATGCATGGTTACAAAAGAGAGATATCTTACAAAATATAGACTAAAAAGAGCAGAAATGCATCACCTCCAGGACCTGTAATGATCCTTATTGACATTTCCTATTGATGAGTGGAAAAGCGTCCCATTGTGTTTTTTTCCCAGAGTAACGGAGCGCTTCATCAATAAAACTCAAGTAGAGAATTCCACAGACATCCTAACCTGCTACAGACATCACTAACAATGGATCAAGACTGTGATTACTGATCAATGACCTCAGTAAACGCCGTCAGCAGAAACCTAGATTGTGTCTTTATGAGATCAAGCTCGGGGAAGTTAATGTCTTTCTTTCGTAACAGGAATTCTCATCCTGTTACACGGAAAGCATCGAAGTCTTGACGAAGTAAATGACCTTGACGTTGAGCTTAAACTTATTAAACACCCACCCACCCCTCCTCTAATAAAAACAAAAAAAAAAAATCATAACCAACTCTGACCGGCAGGACACTAGTGGGCTTTTCACACTTAAAACTGTTAACCAAGGGGCATTTTTAACCCTGGGTTAGTAGGATTCACACTATAGTGGTTTAGAAATATGAAAAGGTTTCACATTCTACATTATTAAAACCTTGGGTTCTTATTTGCATATTTATGTGGTTAAATACATTGACTGGACAAGTACAGTACTCAGCATAATTTTATTATTAAACATTTTTGTCTCTATTTAGCATGTTTAACAATCTTTCAGACACTGAAAGTAAACATTTTGAAACCCAATTTTTTTGAGCTATTAATTTCAGTGACTTTTTAGTTACTTTTCAAGCTGCTTGTGATTAATGGATTAGGATTTTTACTGAAATTTAAACTTAATTTTGAATAACTTTGAACAATTGGTGAACCAGTTGAAATGATTCATTGAAAAAAAAAAATTCAAAGTTTAATGAAAATTTTATGTATATTCACTGTAGATATTTTCATAATATTTCCATGATTTTTTTAAAGTCTGGCAAACCAATATATGTTTCCACGATTTTTCAAAGGGCAAAAAAAAAGAGAATTATAATTTTCCCTGACTGTAGGGTTCTTGTGTTTCTTGTACTTATTTTATGATTAATATCTTGCTGAATCAAGTCCCCATAAAGCATTGTTTTGGCATTTTAGACCTTCAGCACCACTATTCAGAGTCAATCCTTCGAGCTAGACTTCATAACCCGGAGCTGAAAGTGCTAATGCTACATGCCAACACCTTTTCAAAACCTAAAGTGTGAAACGTTGCTTAACCCAGAATTAAAAGTGGCCTTTTAACTCTGGGATCAAGAACACATTAGCTGTAGTGAAAAGCCTATGACAAACACACACACATTCACTCACCTCTCAGACTCTGTAGTTCTCCTGATGTTAAAGAACATATTCTTGGCTTACTGAATGTCCAAGTTCATAAATAGGTGCTAGCCCAGGACAGTGAGGGGTCTATTAAGTCCCCTTGACGTTTTTGGTGTGAGGTCTTGATGCCAGACTAGCGTAGTAGGCACATTGTGAGGGGTCACACTGCCCTGGTGGTCCAGGAGGTCCGGGCTGACCATGAGGACCAGGATTACCAGGCTCTCCCTGAGCACCTGCGGCTCCAGGAAGACCATCTTTTCCATATCCCGGCATACCCGCAGGACCTGTGGTGCAAATACTGTCTCAGCTGCTGTTCATCATAGGGGTGCGCCGATCTGATATTCAGTATATCGGATTTGGATCTGCCTCGTCTGACCGATACCCCGATCCGGCAAAAAATGCCAGTATCGGAGCGATACCGATACTGAATATCGGATCATATGTTGCTGCCTCATTACTGTGCTATACATTTAAAAGAAATGTCTTTTAATTTATAATATATTTATATATAAATATTACTTGTTTTTCATGAATGTATTTTACAACATTTTACCAAATTTAGTCCTACACTTATTCACTTTTATTTGTTCCCCACTAAATGTTTTTTTTTCACTAAAAGTTTAGATTTTATAAAACTCTGATTTTTCTACAGTAACTTTTCCTACCGAATTGTCCACTAACCTAGTTTATGATAGCATTTTTGTCATAGATTATGATTATATATTTTTTTGTTTGTTATTTTTCTTTATAATGAAGTTGTCTGTATTTAGTAGATTGTGTGTAACACACAAAAGAGTGATGATCAGGTCAACACACATCGAGGTATAGAAATTCTACACTGAAAAAAAAAAAGCTGCACTGGTATCGGATCGATATCGGTATTGGCAGATACTCAAGATTTTTGGTATCGGTTCTGAAAAAGTGGTATCGAGCCAGCCCTAGTTCATCATTCCAACAATCACAATTTACCCAAAAATAGTAAAGAGTAGAATGGTCTTATAAATGGGACTTAATTATTACTTTTCCACGACATTCTAATTTATTGAGATGCACCTGTATGTATGCATGTATGTATGTATGTATATATATATATACAGTCAGGTCCATAAATATTGGGACATCGACACAATTCTAACATTTTTGGCTCTATACACCACCACAATGGATTTCAAATGAAACGAACAAGATGTGCTTTAACTGCAGACTGTCAGCTTTAATTTGAGGGTATTTACATCCAAATCAGGTGAACGGTGTAGGAATTACAACAGTTTGCATATGTGCCTCCCACTTGTTAAGGGACCAAAAGTAATGGGACAATTGGCTTCTCAGCTGTTCCATGGCCAGGTGTGTGTTATTCCCTCATTATCCCAATTACAATGAGCAGATAAAAGGTCCAGAGTTCATTTCAAGTGTGCTATTTGCATTTGGAATCTGTTGCTGTCAACTGTCAAGATGAGATCCAAGAGCTGTCACTATCAGTGAAGCAAGCCATCATTAGGCTGAAAACACAAAACAAACCCATCAGAGAGATAGCAAAAACATTAGGCGTGGCCAAAACAACTGTTTGGAACATTCTTAAAAAGAAGGAACGCACCGGTGAGCTCAGCAACACCAAAAGACCCGGAAGACCATGGAAAATAACTGTGGTGGATGACCGAAGAATTCTTTCCCTGGTGAAGAAAACACCCTTCACAACAGTTGGCCAGATCAAGAACACTCTCCAGGAGGCAGGTGTATGTGTGTCAAAGTCAACAATCAAGAGAAGACTTCACCAGAGTGAATACAGAGGGTTCACCACAAGATGTAAACCATTGGTGAGCCTCAAAAACAGGAAGACTAGATTAGAGTTTGCCAAACGACTTCACAGTTCTGGAACAACATCCTATGGACAGATGAGACCAAGATCAACTTGTACCAGAGTGATGGGAAGAGAAGAGTATGGAGAAGGAAAGGAACTGCTCATGATCCTAAGCATACCACCTCATCAGTGAAGCATGGTGGTGGTGGGCATGTATGGCTACCAGTGGAACTGGTTCTCTTGTATTTATTGATGATGTGACTGCTGACAAAAGCAGCAGGATGAATTCTGAAGTGTTTCGGGCAATATTATCTGCTCATATTCAGCCAAATGCTTCAGAACTCATTGGACGGAGCTTCACAGTGCAGATGGACAATGACCCAAAGCATACTGCAAAAGCAACTAAAGAGTTTTTGAAGGGAAAGAAGTGGATTGTTATGCAATGGCCAAGTCAATCACCTGACCTGAATCCGATTGAGCATGCATTTCACTTGCTGAAGACAAAACTGAAGGGAAAATGCCCCAAGAACAAGCAGGAACTGAAGACGGTTGCAGTAGAGGCCTGGCAGAGCATCACCAGGGATCAAACCCAGCGTCTGGTGATGTCTATGCATTCCAGACTTCAGGCTGTAATTGACTGCAAAGGATTTGCAACCAAGTATTAAAAAGTGAAAGTTTGATTTATGATTATTATTCTGTCCCATTACTTTTGGTCCCTTAACAAGTGGGAGGCACATATGCAAACTGTTGTAATTCCTACACCGTTCACCTGATTTGGATGTAAATACCCTCAAATTAAAGCTGACAGTCTGCAGTTAGAGCACATCTTGTTCGTTTCATTTGAAATCCATTGTGGTGGTGTATAGAGCCAAAAATGTTAGAATTGTGTCGATGTCCCAATATTTATGGACCTGACTGTATGTATATATATATATATATATATATATATATATATATATATATATAAAATATAAAAAGTATTTTAATATATTAAATTTACTTGAAATTGTCAACATGAAAATAAATAAATAAAAAATACTACCATGATGTATAAATATTTTATAATTTAAGATTATCTTTATTACAGTAATGCAAGAAATATCAAATTAATGTGCAGAATAAAATCTCATTCTCAGGTAAAATTATCATATTTTTTAAAATCTAAAATTATTTTAAATTATTAAAATAATGTAAGCATAAATTAAAGACATTACAAAAATACTACAATGACCTATAAATATTTTATAATTTAAAATAAAGAAAAAGAAAAAAAAAGTAGTATTATATAAAATTAAGAGCTATTGTTAGGACCATTTTACTCTTTTGCATTTTTACATTATCTTTTTATTTTTAAGCACATTTCTCCCCAAAGTCCTCATTACAGGAGGGAGGGAGAGTGGGAGGGATATTTAAAAAAAAATAAAATTTCTAAAATATTTTTAAAATATCATTCTTTTTACTTTAAAACATTAGCATTACAGGTGGATACTGATATCAATACAACATTTAAGGTCCTAAAATAGGCTTACTTTCCCTTTAAAAAAAAAAAAAATTTTCTTTTAATTTTAGGTTGGACTTGGGCCTTTTTTCTTTTTTTTTTGTTTTACCGTTTTCATGAGATTCACACAAATACATCATCTGCAAACTTGAGTCAATGCAAACTTGAGCACTGATGATGGTCTTACCCATGGGACCAATTGGACCAAGCTCTCCTCTCTGTCCAACACCCTCCTCTCCCTTTTCACCTCTTGCACCTTGTTCACCTGAAAAAAAAATAAAAAATAAAAAATAAAAAAAAAAAAGTTGAAGGGTTGTAAAAAGTTAAACATTAAACATCAAGTAAAGTAACACTCAGAAAATAGCTTTGCGGTACCTTTAGGACCAACTGGACCTCTGGGTCCTTCTGCTCCATTTTGTCCAGGTATTCCAGGTTCTCCAGGTGGACCTTGTCGACCAGGAGGACCATCTTTACCTGCCGGACCAGGTGGACCGGGGCGCCCAACTGAGCTCTTAATATGTGCAGGTTGCATTTGAGCCATGAGGTACACTAACTTAGCTGTGAAAATCAACGGAAAGTTTAGGAAATGTAAAAAGACAAGTCAAAAACATCTTCACCAAATGAATCTCACCATCCAACTGTTTGGCGAGTTCCTCTTGAATGAGTCGCCGCATTTGTTCCAGTGATGGCGCCTCACCCTTAAAACATGTCAAAATGACGTCACGGTCTTTATTATATCACTAGTATCACACACTTTGTTATACTTTATTATATCATTAGTGTCACACACTAAAGAAGACTCACTCTGAGACCTGGGAGACCCGGCTGTCCTGGAGAACCAGGGGATCCAGGAGGACCCACTTCCCCTGGAGGTCCTGACATGCCCATCATTCCTGTGTGACCCTTCCTGCCGGGAGGCCCAGGGTTACCCGGAATGCCTGGATCTCCAACGGGTCCTTTGTCTCCTTTTATTCCATTATCACCCTACAGAAATGAGCAACAATAAGTTTTGATTTGATTCAAGAAGCACATATGTGGATGGATTGATAGATGGATGGATGGACACCTTTTCTCCCTTTTGTCCTCTGTCTCCTGGTTTTCCTGACATGCCCTGTGATTTAAAAAAAAAAAAAAACAGTTAGCTGGAAAAAATAATGAAAAAGTGTTCATATCATGTTAATGAATCATCACTCACTTGTTTGCCCTCTGGGCCAGTTGGACCAGATGGACCCTGAGGGAAAAACACAAGTGTAAATACAGACAGGCTGATAGCAAATACCCTTGAGGCTGGCTGCTTTCAGCTGCTATAGATTTACAAGGCTTGCTTGTACAAGTATAAAAGCTTAACTTTGCTAATAAAACTGAGATTCCCATAAGTCCCAAAGCAACATCTCCACTCACCGATGGCCCTTTTGGACCTGGGAAGCCGGGTAATCCTGGACTCCCTGTTTCACCTTTGTGTCCTGGCTGACCCTGAAACATGGTAAAACAAAGTGATTTGACCTAGGTGGAAGAAATATTGTTTTTTTTTTTTTTTCTCAGATAAATATATATATTATTTTGTTTTACCATGTTTCAAGGTATATATATATATATATATATATATATATATATATATATATATATATATATATATATATATATATATATATATATATATATATATATATATATATATACCTTGAAACATGGTAAAACAAAATAATCATTTAGATTAATAAACTATATTACTAGGTGGAAGAGTTTTTTTTTTAAATTATTATTAGTAGGTTTAAAGTTAAGGCCGATATACACAAAGTTTTATATATACATACACACAAACACACACACACACACACACACATAGATATATATAAACTTTGTGAATGTACAAATCGGTAAGATTTTTTTAAAATGTGTTGATTTTTTTTTAATATTTGAACCAAAATATTGTACATTTAAACAGAAATATTGTGAAATATTATTAAAATTTCAAACAAATATTCTATTTTTTATATTTTAACATGTAGTTAATTCCTATGATGGCAAAGTATAATTTTCATCAACCATTACTCCAGTTTTCAACAAATCATTAATATATGCTGCTTTGCTTTGGTGCTCAAGAAACATTTCTTATTAGAATCAATGCTGGAGTTGATTAATGTGTCTGTGTAATATTTTTTTTTTTCAGGATTCTTTGATGAATATTTAAATTTGAAAATATATAAATATTTTAAATTTGTTAAAGTGTAAGTCTTTACCGCCGCTGCCACAACAATAGCATAAATATTGTAAAATATTATCTGGAAAGTAAAATATTTATTTTCTATCAAGTCAAGACACTTTTTTAAGCATTACATTACAATTTTTCTTTAGAAAGTAGAATTAAATTCTGCAGATTTGTTTTACATTATTACTATTATTTTCATATCTTTAATTGACGTTTACAGCATTTTTCTCCAAAATTTCCCTTCTCCGGCCCCCTAGAGATCTCTGGACCCATGCTTTAATAGGCAAACAAGCAAGAGGTGCAAACACGGATGTAAATGCAGATCTCAGTCCATTAAACCACATGCCTGCGCATACTGACGCGATACTATGAAACTTACAGGATTTCCCTGAGATCCAGGCTTGCCTGCTTGTCCTGGTTCTCCAGGCTGACCCTAAAAATACAAAAAACACAGTGAACCAACAGAATAATTACACAGGTGCTCTTTTGTTTTGCGATTTAATTGGTTTATCAAAAGCCTCCTAACGGGTTCTCCTTGTGGTCCTCTCATGCCCTCTGGCCCCGGTGGTCCAGTGTTACCCTGGGCGAAACAAGTACATCAATTAAAACCCAACATCATCTGCTCACAGCGGTCAGGTTTACAGTGACCTCTGCACAACACAGATAGCATTTACTCACGTCTTTCCCAGCTGGACCCTCACGTCCAGGAACACCCTGTTTCCCATCTTCACCCTAATATGACATGACAGCATTTATTAAACAGAACCCATGAAGTTTCAGCATGATTTAGGGAGCACGTATTAGTCCTGTATTCCCCATCTCTGAATACTGGATGTATCTTTGGGCATTAATTTTAATTGGCATTGACTAACCTTTGACCCTGGTGGTCCTGGTTCCCCTCTGTGACCTTTGAAACCCTGGAAAAGACCAAAATAGCCTATAGGTACAGGTATTATATAACAAGGTAACACTTTAGATTAGGGAACAGACATATTCCTTATTAACCGAGAGTTTTCCCCTCAATAAACTCCTAATTTGCTGCTTATTGATAATAAGTAATGTAGTTGTTGCAGCAGTTATGTTTAGGTATTTGCTAGGGTTAAGGGATCTATAATATGGTCATGCAGAGAAAAAAAAAGCATTAATATGCGCTTTATAAGAACTAATAAACAGCCAATATGCTAGAAATATGCATGCTAATAAGCAACTAGTTAATAGTGATTAGTGTTCCCTAATCTAAAGTGTCACTGATAATAATACCATGGTGCTTTTTGTGAGGAAAAACAACCCTGGCAGTCTAGTTTTATACAGAAAATCACCCGTAATCCACAGATCAACACTCACAGGCATTCCTCTGAGCCCGTCTCTTCCTGGTGGTCCTTGCTCTCCATGTTTACCCTGAAAAAGGAAAGAAAATAATCATGTTTTTTATATTGTTTCTGTATATACAGAACTAAGGATTGTTAGGATGCTGATATGCATGCATAACATCAGACTCATACCGGCTCTCCTGTTTCTCCCGGTCTTCCATCCTTTCCGGATTTACCCATCAGGCCCTTCAGCACAGAATGTGAAGTATCAGGCAGTATGTACGTAAAAATATAGCATGATGGAGTTATTAGACTTTTTCCTCAATTACACTGACCCAAAAGTTTAGAGTCAGTAAGATTTTTTTTCTTTTCTTTTTTTTTTGGAAAGAAATTAAATACATTTATTTAGCAAGGATGCACTAAATTGATCAAAAGTGACAGGAAATACTTTTGCATTCTTTTATTTCAAACAAATGTTGTTGTTTTAGACTTCTTATTCTTCAAACAATCCTGAATAAAAATATACATAATGGATTCCACAAATCTATTAAGAAGCACAACTATTTTTAACATTGATAATAACACGAAATGTTTCTTAAGCACTAAATCAGCATATTAAAATGATTTCTGAAGGATCATGTGAAACTAAAGACTGGAGGCATGCCTGATGAAAATTCAGCTTTGTGTCACAGGAATAAATTACACTTTAACTTATATTCAGAAATATATCACCGTAACAATATTATAATATATCTTAATATTTATGTTTTAATGTGTTTTTGATCAAATAAATGCAACCTTGGTGAGCAAGACACTTCTTACAAAAACATTTAAAAATCTTACCAACCCCAAACTTTTAAACTGTAGTGTATTTGTTCTATAAAAAAAAATGTCCAGACATTTTTTAAAAATTATGAAATAACACACCATTAGACCTGGAAGACCTGGTGGTCCCTGAATTCCCTGAAGTCCTTCTTTACCCTGGTAAAACACATTCAGTTATCAATAACGTGACCGGATTCCAGTCTTGCAATCCACCCAACTAATACACATTCAAATCACCAAAAAAAAAAAACTTTAGTCTTGCCTTTTCTCCAGGAGCTCCAGGTGGTCCAACGGGTCCAGGGTTTCCATCATTACCCTATGGATACAGCAAAAATTTAATATAGCTATACAGTCTGAACATGTTCTTTTAGGAAAGTTTTTTTTTTTTTTAAATACTCACAGGTTGACCCATGGCTCCTGCAGCCCCTGGATAACCAGGAGGTCCTGGGGGGCCCTGGGAAAATACAAATCAATGAGAGAAAGATGTGGCATAATGATAAATAATCATGGTATGTCAAATGTAATATGTATTACATGTATATTCAGCATATTTATGAAGAGAATGGTAGGCTGACAGTACCTTTTCACCTTTATCTCCAGATGCTCCTGAAGGACCTCTGTCTCCTTTGATCCCCTGCAACAGAACCAAATATAAATGGTTATTATACACAAAAATTTCTCAAGTGGAGAGTATAGAGGTCATGTAGTGATGCAACGCTGTCGGGTGACATGCATTTGACACATAAATGGCTAGTGAACCAATTATTGTGATCAATGAGACAAGGTTCTTCGAAAGTGAACTGGTCTGTAGGTAGACTTGAAGAATATGCATTTGTAATGTGTGTATATGTCATCTACATTCTAACCTTGGCTCCATCAGCACCAGGTGATCCTGCGGGCCCTGTTGGTCCAGGAGGACCCTGCCAAAACCACCAGTTGATTAAAAGATATTATTCCATTCAATAAACTTCAGTTAGTTTAAAGATGAAAGTGAGTTTGATTTCTGATTCATGCTCTCTTACCGGATATCCATCCTGTCCATTTTTCCCAGGTGGTCCAGTATTACCTTTGTCACCTGGAGGTCCTGGCATTCCCGATTGACCAGCCGGTCCAGGGGGGCATTCTGAACAAACGTCCTAAGAAAGAGAGAAAGCAAAGTTACAATCTTGGATGGATGGATGGATGGATGGATGGAAGTTTGGATTGTTGGATGGATGGAGGGTTGGGTTGATGATGAATGAATGGATGACTGGATGGATGGAAGGATAGTTGGGTGGATGGAGGTTTGGATTGTTGGAAGGATGGATGGATGATTGTGTGACTGGATGGATGGATGGTTTGTTGGAAAAATGGATGGTTTGATGGATGGATGATTGGTAGTTTGGATGTATGGATGGATGGTTAGATGTAGGTTTGAATTGTTGGATGGATGGAGAGTTAGATGGATGGAAGAATGGTTAGTTGGATGGAAGAATGGATGGATAGATGACAGAATGGATGTTTTGATGGACGGTGGATTGGTAGTTTGGATGTATGGATGATGGATAGAGGGTTTGATGGAGGTTTGAATTGATTGATGGATGGATGGATGGATGGAAGAATGTTTGGATGGATGGAGGTTTCGATTACTGGATGGATGGGTGGATAGAGAGTTGGATGATGAATGGATGATTGTGTGATTGAATAGCTAGAAGGATAGTTGGAGAGAGATTTAGATGGATGGAAGAATGGATGGATGAATGGATGATTGTGTGATTGGATAGCTAGAAGGGTGGTTGGATGTATGGATAGATTGGTGGATGGATGGATGGATGGATGGATGGATGGATGGAAGAATGGATGGATGCATGGCTGTTACCTTCAGGTTCAGATCAGAAATGTCTGCAGTTTTTCCCTGAGAAAAGATGGGAAACAAATCCATTAAAAAAAAACCTATTCATAAATCATAACCCATGTATTTGTGATCCATCAGTAGCAGGTGAATATTAATAGTGTCATCTGATTTGGTGAATCCATATTTAAACGGCAAACAGATATCACTCACTGGTTCTCCAGGGGAGCCCTTCTCTCCAGGTCTTCCTGGTAAACCCTGCAGGTAGATACAAACACACACACACATATACATGAGCCATGACTGCTGCTGATGATCCTCACCACAGGAAAACACATTCAAACCTTGTTAGTCACAAACTACCACTGAATCCCCGAGACGACTTAACTGTGATCCACAACAGTGCAGTGAAACCGGTTTAGTTCTGCATCACGACTGGAGATTGAAAAGTAAAGCTTCTCATCGTCATTGTACAAGTAAAATAAAATTAGTGCTAAGGTGTTTTTTGTATGTTGCTTAAGTGTTCCATAGTACAAGAACATATTCCTAACTATTAATAAGCAATATTAATAGTCACGCTTGCATTAGTGAGCATCTCTGACTTCAGCAGATCTATACAATCTGTAAAATGGACCGTTTATGGTGAAAAATCTTGTTCATTTTATCCAGTAAAATGTTCTCTAGAATGAGAATATCAGCTTTCCCTGATTTAAAAACACAACCTAGTATTAGCATGTAACTAATTACAGGCTGTCAATAGGTGCGTTTACATGGAGCACTGTAATCGGTTTAAAAGTCCAATCCGAATGAAAATGCTCCATATAAACACCTCAATCGGAATAAAAATGCCCAAACCGAATGAAATTGTAATCGGTTTGAGAGGGGTGGGATAAACCTTTCTATAAACCGAACAAAATTAAAATTCTGCCATGTAAACACGTTAAACCGATTACGTCTACGTCATCACGTCAAGAGGTCGGGTCGTCAGAACGTGACCGTGATGTCAGCAACGCAGTACATTCTGTGATTTGGGGACACCGACACTACAGTAGAGACTGGGTAATAGTGGAGGTATAAAGTTAAAATTTCAATTATACAGTAAAAACACATTGGAATGGAGAACGCTTGCTGTGTTATGAACTGCCATATCTTCTCTCATGACTGGAGTGAAAAACGGATATGAAATGAAGCGCGCTTTTCAGCTTAGAAACAACAATGATAGTGAAAGTATTGCTCAATGAAAATAAACAACTTGACCAAAATTTGCCTTTGTCATTTGTATTTATGTTTATTACAGATTCATAATTTCACACGCCATGCCATGAATGTTGTACGAAAACACGTTTGGAAATGTTATGTGTGATATAGATCGTTGCGATCATAAAGCAACACTCCTTTAATTTATTGTTTAGCAACTCTTGGTAAGAAATCGTGTATTTGTTCCATTTAATTAGGCTACAGTAAAACTTTTTAGTATCAGAATACAATTCATTTCAGAGCGGCATTACATAGGGTCGTATCCTTTAATGCTTTAACATTAAGAAATTAGGGCGGTATGATGATATGCGTTGATCAACTGGGTGAGATCAAGCTATATTGGTTCTGTGTGTGGTACAAAAGACGGCCGTATGATTTCTATGATCGTGTTCTCGCCATATGACTGAGTGCTCGAATGAACACAAGGGATTCAAATATTAGTCTGTTATTCTAAGCAAGTGCAAGCAGCTATTAAATATATTAATGCAAATACGGGCATTTTTTCCTCTGGTGATTTGTATTTGTTGTTAGGCTACTTATACTTAGTGTGTCCCAAAACTGAAAGCACAGGCACATGTAAACACCATATCAGATTAGATTACGTCTTATGTAAACAGTCCAACAAATCTTTCAATCGGAATGATTTTAATCGGAATGACAAAAAAAGTGTACATGTAAACGTGGCTAATGTGTCTTTGGTTGTGCGCTGTGCAGTTTTTCAAACTCATTTAAAAGTACTGATGCAAAACAAAACAACATGATGTAACCATGACTATAATTCTCTTATCCCTTCACTATTTCAATGTGAATGGTATAGAGTACAGATGAAATTTAGTGTCTGGCTAATACTGTTAAAATACAGTATTGTGAGCTGTCCTGGTACAATCAATTAAATGAATAAGTCTTACATTGTGTCCAGCGGGTCCCTGTGGTCCACTCACTCCTGTAGGTCCTCTCAAACCCTAAATATCAAACATGACATGTCACTTAAGGGTGTTCTGTGAGCGTCTGTCTCATTTGAAAGTGATATAAATATGAACAGATTGTTTACCGCTGGTCCTGGTGGCCCTGCAGGCCCAGGAGGCCCCTGAGAAAGACACAGAATATCAATCAGCTGTGAGATAAAGAAATGTGTGTCTGTGTTTGTCTTCAAATCCATAAGACACTAAATAGGGTCTGAAATACTGTAAATGGAAATGTCACATAAGCTTTCACATTACAGTATGTGTCCTTTTATACTGAGTTCAGTTCCAACCCTGATCAAACACACCTGTCTGTATCAAGTGCTCCTTCAGATCCTAATTAGTTGGTTCAGCTGTGTTTGATCAGGGTTGGAGCTGAACTTTGCAGGAAGGTAGATCTCCAGGAACAGGATTGGGCACTCCTGCACTAATGCTAATGTGAAAATGACTGCATTTTGATTGGATATTGCAATGGCAGGATGAGCAGATAAACAGACACATGACTGAGTTATATGTGAGTGTGTTTCCATACCTCGGGGCCAGTGGTTCCCTCTCCTGGTGGTCCTTTGTTTCCTGGCATCCCTTGCATTCCCTGTGGACCAGGTAAACCCTGAAACACAAAATAAAAAGGAATAAACATGGGAGAATAAACAGTACCCCCCTCCAATATAAAGATGATAGCTGTGTGTATTGCTGTATAAGATATTGTATAATCTTTCGGGATTTTTATTATTTTTTTTTCCCCAATATTGACTCTAATTTGCATATATATTGTAATACATATTCAGATAGATAGATAGAAAGTTTGAGGTCAGTAAGATTTTTTTTAAATGTTCATGAAAGAAGTCTCTTATGTCTCTCAGGAAGGCTGTAACGCATGGATAAAAAAAATTAAGCAAAACAGTAATACTTGGACATGCTAATTTTATTTAAAATGGCTGTTTTCTACTTGAACATATTTTAAAAAGTAATTTATTCATATGATGACAAAGCTGAATTTTCAGAAGCCATTAGTCCAGTCTTCCGTGTCACATGATCCTTCAGAAATCATTCTAGTATGCTGGTTTGGTCCTCAAGAAATATTTCTTATTATTGTCGATACTGAAAACAGTTGTGCTGCTTAATATTTTTGTGGAAACAGTGAAATTTTTTTTTTTTTTTTTGGATTCAGGATTCTTTGAGATTTATTTAAAATCTTTTGTAACATTATAGATATTTGCACTGTCACTTTTGATCAATTTAATGCATCCTTGTTGAATAAAATGTATTTCTTTCAAATGTTTTTAACTTCTGAACAGGAGTGTGCATCCAGTATTTATTAAGTCTTACATACAGTATATAGCACTGATTACTTAAGCACAGTAGCAAAATGGATATTTGGTACTTTTCCCGAAGACAAATTGTCTGGCTCACTGAAATTTCAGGAAAATCATCACATAAATGAAATGCAGTAATTCAGCTTTTCCCCCTGGGGAACACACACCTGCCTATGATAAAAATGCCTAAAAAGACCTTTCATGTTGATGAAAGACAAAATGATTCTTTCTTTTAACAAGAAAAAACTTGTGAAAGAAGTCTCATTACCTTCAGTCCAGGAGGTCCAGGTGGACCTGGAGGTCCAGAATCACCCTGTAAATAAAGAAAGCAGATTACAGCTGTTATGCTAGTTTCTATATTTCACTCTCAATCTTTTATTCATCCTTTCCCTCTCACAAAGTCATATACAATTAATATTTATGAAGGGTTATTTTATTCCAATACTTTTGAAGTCATGTGACAGCTTTGTGAGACAAAAGGAATAAAATTTACGTTATGACTTACTGAAAATCACCAATAATGTTTGGTTTGGTATTAATGATACAACAGACAAAACTTTCAGTAAATAATTACATTTTCCTTCATCTAATTATTATATACATGTGTTAACGTGCCTGTATCTCTGTTGGAGAGATTGTAGATATGTGCGTGTGTACAGCTGCAAAAATAAGGCATCTGTAGCTATAAAACAACCCCAGTTCCCCAGTAACACCTGCAGCCATGGGCCAATTGACTCATTAGTTTAATGTGTGGTAGTTTTATTCTCCACATTTCAGTGCTTTTAACCACAATCAGCAAATATAAATGGAAAAAGTAAGCATAAACAACTTTCAGTTCTCCAGAGGACTACACGTAAACACAATGCTTATTAAATGCAATTTTACATGCTCATGGCGGGAAACTGTAAAACAAGAATGAAACAAACTGCATGCTTTTTTCTTCTAAACCTAACTGTCTAGTAGTTTTAAGAATCCACATGGAACATTTGCAACAAATTTTCGCAAAATAACTATATATATATATTTATATTATTGAATATATTCAATAATATAATCGATGTTATCAAACTGCTGAATACAATACCTTTGGTCCCTCTTTGCCTTTTCCTGGCAAACCAATTTCTCCTCTTAAACCAGGCTCACCGGTTGGACCAGGGGGTCCAGAGGGACCATCTTTACCAGTATCTCCCTGGTGTGATATAAATAACCATGAATTTAGACAGGGTGAATCATGATTATGACTCATAACTACATCAACTTGAGTTACAATAATTCATAAATGTTTGGTGCAAAATAATACAACATATCCAACAAAATTTCCACAATGAAAGCTAGACTTACTATTTATTTATTTATTTATTTATTTATTTTTAAGTTTTACATTTAGTTTATTTTATTAGTTAAATTTCATACCTTCTCTCCTCTCTGTCCAGCAATACCAGGTGGACCGATGCTGCCTGGAATACCCTGAAAAACACAAACAAGATTTCTACACTTGCAAAAAGTTACTTAAAATTCCCAGAAATACTGGATTTTAAGTTATAATTACAAAATGAGAAGATTAGAAGAAAACAATGTTGAGCACCTGTTTAAGTGACTAAATTTACAGTTGACACAAACTGTATATTTCCTAAAATGGATATTGTGTTTTGGATGCCAAAAAGGCAGGAATTTTTTAAGAACGTACCACATTGCCTGGCAGCCCTCGGGGCCCCTGAGGGCCCGTCAATCCGGGCGGTCCCTTAAAACAGTGAAGAGCATGACAGTGAAAAGTTCTGAAAACAATAAAAACATCATGTGTGATAAGAAGACAAACTCACTGGGTCTCCAGGTCTCCCTGCCTCTCCTTTGTCACCAGCATTACCCTTAGGGCCCTGTCCACACAAACAAGAAAAAGACATCAGACAGTCGTGTGTGGAATACCAAAGAAACATCTCAATTACTCTACAAATCACTGACTTTCTCATAGATATGACTGGAATATGAAGGTACAGGATTAACAATGATCGTCATATTCAGCAGAATGTCTCATGTGAATGAAAGCAAGTCAGATGTATTGTAAAAGAGCTGGTTAAGAGGATGTTTCTAGTTTACCACAGGTCCTGGTAGCCCTCTGAATCCCTGCTCTCCAGGAAGTCCTCTTTGACCCTGGAAATATCAGAGAATATGAAGGCAATCAGATTATTTTTGTAACATATGCTATAATACCTAAAAATACCTTCAAAGTGTGTTTATGTATAATTCAAAGGGATAGTCCACCCAAAAAATAAAAAAACCCTGTCATCATTTAATCACTTTCATGTCATTCCAAAACAAAAGAATATATGTTAAATTATTTATTTTATGTTGGTAACAAGAAAGGTTCAGGCCTGCAATAGCACTAATCTATGGATAGATGCTCGGGGTCTGCAAATTTCTCCTATAGCGAAATAGTGGTTTTAATGTGAGCCAACAGAGGTACATAATATCAGCTGACGGGCTGCGACGCCCCTGGCCTTCAGGTTTATTAATATTCCCTTATGCAACACTGAATCCCTTAATATCTATTGTCAGCTAATGCGTAAAACACTTGAAGCGGCTGTTCTCAGAAATGAAATGCACATATTTCTCTGTTCCTTTTTAGGTAGATTTGCCTCGTGCTTCTTTAAACTGACAGCAGACTTCATTATGTCTGCATTACGAATGCACTAGCGACAGTAACATGATGCTATAAATGAAATCATTTTCAGAGGCACAAGAGACTAGTAATTCAACCAATCCTGACTCTCTACTGTCCTCTTGTGATGGGTTGTACAACCTGCAAGGGTTACTTTATTACATATACAATTCATTTGGAAGTGTTAGAAACAATAAAAGCTCACCATCTCGCCTGGCTTTCCTTGATCTCCTTTTTCTCCCTTCTCTCCCGGCTTACCCTAAAGATGAGGTAAAACAGTGAATAGACATGAATGTAAATCAGGCAAAATATGCAGTTCATTATTTGATACAAGGGCCCCAAAAAGTATTTCAACTAAAGTCACACTTAAAAATGACTGCATTATATACCAAAATATCAAACCAAGTGGCATTTAGTTAATAGAAAGACAGCACAAACACAGCAAAATGTGTAAGATGATTAAGTTAATAGATACACTCAAAATACCTATTAACAAACTATTCTCAAAAGATGTTATATTATACAAAATACAATTGATTAGTCAAAATAAGCTCAAAATCAAGACAAAACTGATGACTTACTGGTTCACCAGGTTGAGGAATCACATTGGCCACCTAAAGAAAATGAAAACACATCACTGTGAAATAATACTGCAATACTATGAATTAAAAGCCACATTCATCAATAAACAGAGCATCATTACATGAAACAGAGAATCAATACATGACTAAAAATATACATATATATGAGTTTGTCTAGTTTATTCTCATTTATCTACATTTACATTTATGCATTTAGCAGACGCTTTTATCCAAAGCGACTTACATAGCATTCAAGTTACAGTTTTTACATTTGATGAGCTCTATTATCTGATTTATTACTTACAATTTAGTTGTTATTATTATCATTACATAAATCATCTATAATTGTATATTCATATAGTTATACGTACAGTACATGTAAATAATCAGCTGTACTCACATTGCCTGGGACCCCGGCTGGACCCCTGGGGCCAATCTCACCCTGTATTAATGAAAAAGAGTAACAGAAAGAGGTTATATCCTCATCCTGTCAGCATGTTAATTGTCTCATTAACGACCTCATGCCCTCAGGAAACCATTGCTGACAGTTTAATCCTGAATGTGTGAAACCTACAGCAACTCATGGACAAAAACAGCTTCTCTAAGCCTTCTTTACTGTATAATGCTGTAATGTTGATACAGCAAATGTCATTATACACATCTGCCTTGGCAGTTCTTGGTCCTGTCTGAACGTTCTTTGATGTGGTTGTGTTCTCCTACGTTTGCTCCGTCGTGTCATTAAAAGACTGTTTATTTTGGAATCTCTGCCTCCTTGTGCTCCTTTGTATTCCTCGCCTCAGCGACCCGTGACAATTAGGTGATTAGTCATATTAAATAATCATAACTATGAAATAACTATGCAGCACGCTACCGTTCAATAGTAGTTATCATGTTCGTAAAAGAAATCTCTTATCCTCACCAAAGCTGCATTTAATCTAAATTTATCAAAAATCCAGTACAGTAACATTGTGAAACAGTAACATATTATAACATTTTAAAGGAACATCCCACAGATTGCTGCTCAAGAAACATTTCTTATTATTATCAATGTTGTAAATGGTTGTGCTGCTTAATATTTTTGTGGAAACTGTGAATTTTCAGGATTCTTTGCTGAACAAGGTTCAAAAGAACAGCATTTATTTGAAACAGAAATCTTTTAGAACATTATAAATGTCTTTAATGTCACTTTTGATCAATTTAATGCATAAAAGTATTTCTTTCTCTCTCTCTCTCTCTCTCTCTTTACACACACACACACACACATATACATATATATATATATATATACACACACACGCACGCACACAATAGTTTTATGGATGCATTTTTTCTATATATATTTTATAGGTATATTCAATCACTTAGGCATAAGCCTTTAGAATTAATTTTTTTAATTAAAACAAATTCAGTAACTCTTGGTGTGTCCAATCTTTTGACTAATACTTAGTAATAAATAATAAAATGATCACTATCTGTGTGTGTGTGTGTGTGTGTGTGTGTGTGTTTAACTTTTTCTTGCCTCTCACCTTGTCTCCTTTCTCTCCTTTCGAGCCAGTAAGTCCATCTTTTCCTCTCTCTCCCTACAAGAGAGATGAAGGAGTGAAATCTGACAAATATATGACTCACACAAAACTACACAAAAATGATGCATAAACTGACACTAATAAGACTACAAATTAATCTGTTTTATGCAGAATATGATTTTCTATATTTTTCTCACAATCTTTGCAGTGAAATATAGGCTGAACATGTTTATATGAGAAGCACCAAAGTGAACAGATGATGGTCTTCACAGTAGGAGAGTGTTTTTTCTATTGGACAGCCAAATCAATGTCTATTGATTCTGTTAATCAATAAAACATCTTATTTTGACTTCAAAATAGCATATATGCTGTCCATATAGTTCTGTCTTACTTGGCCTCCTCTCTCTCCTTTGGGTCCCATTGTGCCGACCTCTCCAGGCAAACCAGGCTCTCCCTGAGACAGAACAAGACACAAAGAGAAAGTCAGTTGTGTCATGTGTCCTCCTGTCAAGGCTCTGTCAAGACTGATTTAAGTTTTATGTTCCGCACCCGTTCACCAGGAGGTCCTCGTGGTCCTGGTGGGCCTTCATCTCCCTGAGAGAGAGAAACTGGCATTGGTGACCAAAAAAATGGATTTCCAACCCAGATCTTAAAACACTAGCCCACATCACCCTTTACCTTCGGTCCTGATTTACCAGGGAAGCCGTCCTGTCCGGGTTCTCCTCTTTGCCCCTAAATGGAAATAAAAAATAAATGAAAACAGACCGTAGTGCAACAAAAATACAAATGAAAAGGTCAAAAAACAGATCTGGCCTTTAGATGGGTTTATAAATGATGAAGTTCTGCCTCCACAGAACTGAGTTCACAGTTTGCCTCATTAAAACAGCTCTAACCTTCTCGCCGTCGTTTCCAGGGAAACCATCCAATCCATCTTTTCCTGGCAGGCCCTGAAAAATAATTACCATCAAGTTTTTTGCACTAAAACGAGTATTGAGTTAATAGGGATTATTACAGATTATTAGAGTGTGTGGACAGTATGTTTGAGTTCTCAGAGTAAAGTCTCAGTGACTCACCGGTTTTCCTGATTCTCCTGGTTTTCCCGAGAAGCCGATTTCACCAGGTAATCCCTGTGAGAATAAACAGATGAATTTAATATAATTTGCTACTGTTCTGTGGCTCTAGTTCAGTTTGCAAATAAAAACAATTGAAAAATGTATTATTTTGGTGCATGTAAACTTACTGGAGGACCTGTTTGTCCAGGGCTCCCAGGAGGACCAGGAGGCCCCTGAGGACCCTAAAAAAATACAAAAATAAAAAATTGAAATTCAATTGCTTTTAATAGCTTTCTGTAATCAATGCCTTCACATTTTTTCTTTTTACTAAATTTTAACAATATTCTGTTATTATAGTACTATATGATCACTGCATGTGATTCTACCAGAAACGTTAATATTTGTTCATTTTTTAATCTGACTTGATTTGACTGATGTTCATTCCTCTGGTAACCACTAGAGTTCACTGTTACTCTAAGATATTTTTTCCATTATGATAATAATGTTGAGAATGCCATATAGTCATAATACTATTTCTGCATAGCATACTAAGTTTCCATATGCATGAAATAAGTAAATGACCTACTATTTGTTAAAATATTTACTGTTGCATTCTGCTGTAAAATACAGTACACGGTAAGCAGTATGTTAGTATTTAATTCCAAACATAAAAAAACACACTTGACAGGAAAAATAAAGGGCAAAGAGCTCGACTCAGCGTATGAATGAATGTTCTGGTGGTTCTTACAGGTGGTCCTGGAAGACCATCAACTCCTGGCAATCCTGCATCACCTTTTTTACCCTGAAGAAACAAAAAAGTGAAAGTGTGTTAGGTAAAAGCAAAATAAATGAGATATGGAATAAGGAGATCTTTTTTAAATAAAATAATAATAATAAATAAGAATAATAACTTTCGAAAATAAATAATATTATTAATAGTACTTAAAATAAATAAAAAGATAATAAGGAATATGGAGTAAGGAGATTTTTAATAAAATAAATGTTAAATAAAATAAAATTCAGATGTTTATCATTTGGTCTGATTGACAAGGTAATCAAAGTATACTTTTCATTTATCCATTTTTTTCACTATAGTTTTTTTTTTTAAATCCTTATTTTCCACACACACACACACATACATATACATATTTATATATATATATATATATATATATATATATATTTTTTTTTTTTTTTTTTTTTAAATCAGCCAAAATTTCTATATTAATTCTAAAAATAATAATTCCGTTTGAGAGGTCTGGTAGAGTTTACGACCTTTATGACATCTATAATATAACAGTTTACAACATCTATAATGACTCTATGAATGAATCCTTCAATCCGAGGCACATAGCAAGGGTTACACTGCCCTCTGCTGGACAATTAGAAAATCACATCTATGTTAATTTTGTTCCATAGTAAACAGAAATTAGAAATATTTACTGTAAGCAATAATATTTAAGATCCTATGAGCGAAGTTTCCTTTCCTCTGTTTATATATTTCCATGTGAAACAGGATGCTGGGGCCCAACATATAGAAGAGCTCATTTTTTTTATATTATAAAAATAGCCAATAGCCTATATTTATCATCACTGTCACAGACTATGATTTGCTACTTGTTATAGCTAGTCGGTTGTAGGGATATGTTCGATCCAGAGAGCACTGGCATATACAAAGGCTCAAAGCGTTTAGACGTTGACTAAATGGCACAAAAATAGAATTCTGATTAAGAGTTTTAAGAGGTGAAGAGCAATGGGAGGGACAATTCTTTCCCTCACATTTATGTTTGTTCAGGAAATTCAGTCACAGAACATGCTAGCATTCTAGCATCCTGCTGCTGGTAAGTAAGAAGATAGGAAAGGTAGTTTGAAGGCATTACAGCGATAAGAGGTTAAAATAGAGTAAAAAATGAATAAATAAATACATACAAAAAAAAAAAAAAGAGAGTGAGAGAGAGAGAACGAGAGACTCTTTTAGTGTCTCACTTGGGGCTTCCTGCTGTTCTGCAGTTGTGCGTCATTCTACACTCACTCAAGTGCCACCCGCAGCGTTTCTGAGCTGAGCGCAAGATCTGTTAGATTCCCTCACTAAGAGCTCCTGACAGTGTTTCCCGCTGGGACAGACAGAACTCGGGCTACACTCAGAACACCTGCAGCCCTGCTGAACTACAGCACTGAGAGACAGGAACTGTGCACCCAAAATGAAAATTCACATTTGCAAGGATAAAAAGTATCATAAAAGTAGTCAGTAGCTCATAATCACAATATGACTCATGCATACAATAGTTTTGTGTGAGGAACAAACTGAATCTGGTTTACTTGTCTAAGCTGGACTGTTGGCTGGTTTTAGAAGGGTTTTGGGCACTTTTCAGACAGTCGTCCAGCTAAGACCAGCTTGGCCAGGCTGAGAGACCAACCAGATTTGGATGCTTCAAGCTAATTTTTCGAGAATCAGTGCCTTTGTTGGCCAAGTGCAGCATATTATGTGTAAATTGGTGGGTTTTTGTTAAATGTGAGCCAAAATCATCACAATTAAAAGAACCAAAGACTTAAACTACTTCAGTCTGTGTGCACTGAATTTATTTAATACACGAGTTGAATTACTGAAATAAATGAACTTTTCCACGACATTCTAATTTATTGAGATGCACCTGTATATATATTTAATCTATCAAGGTTTTATAGCATATAGTAAGAATATTTATTTATTTGAAAAGGGACCATGCACAATTTTAACATAAATGTTTCTATTTCATGCACTGTACCAGAATCTGTGGTCCCTTTCTGTACAGAAAGTCCAGAAAGTGTTCATCTCAAAATATTACTAACAATATAAAAGTTCTGTACCATGACCTGACATTCTTAGAATTACATTAAAAGGCCTTTTGCTTGTTAAAAAAGTATAAACTATTAATCAGATGACAGAAGGCATGTAGTAGATCGTGTAAAACAGTCTTTTCAGCAATGTTTTGGTCCTGTTGATAATTTTGAGGCCTTGCAATTTTCCATATCAAATATGATACAGTAGACTTTATAGAGTTAATCTTATTTCAGGTAATTGCCAAGGCAACATTTCTCATTTTCATTTAGTTTGAATTTTTTGTAATACTTCAGAAAAGGGAACACATATTCATTATTAATTAAGAGTTTTCCCTCAATAAAGTCCTAATTTGCTGCTTATTAATAGTTAGTAAGGTAAGTTAGTAAAATTGTTAAATTTAGGTACAGGGTGGATTAAGAGATCTAAAATATGGTCATGCAGAATAAGGCCTTAATATGTGCTTTATAAGTACTAATAAATGGCCACTATGTAGGGACCTATGAAATCTGTTTTATTTCATCCGCGTTTTCCGCATCGCAGAAATTATAGAGCCCTAAGCTAGTAATATGCATGCTAATAAGCAACTAGTTAACAGTAAGAATTTGTCCTTAAAATAAAGTGCTACCGAGTCTTTCGTTTAATATTTAAATTTTATTTTATTTCAATTAACAAAACTGTTTTAAATCGCTTTATTTAACGATAACAACACTATATGCTAAACATCTTTTGTGGATCACAGAAGGAAGTCACTGATTTGGAACAACATGGGAGTGACTAAACAATGACAGAATTTTCATTTTAATACATAGAATTTTTGCTGTTTGCTTGATTCTTTCCTTTTTGGAGCTGTTATTCAAACACCATTATTATTTTTGGCAAGAAACAATGTTTTCCAAGTATTCCGAGAACATTTTAATGATGCTGTCATCTCATCAGTTTGAGGGCATCTGAGAGCGTCAGGCCATTTGAACATCTCCTGTCTCTCTTCCTAACGAGCTCCTCGCTTTAATCTGACCCCACAGAGCACTCAAAAATACCAGAACATGCACTGAGATCTGCGCTTTCCAGCCAGTCTCTATGGTTACCACAGATCAGGTTCTAGAACACCTTATATCTCCATTAAAAGCAGCCGAGAGGGATTGTTACAATAAAATATGAATGTCTTACCCTTTGTCCGTTCTCACCCGGCTCACCGGGCAAACCTGGAGGTCCAGGTGGGCCCTGAACAAAAACAGCATAAACAATGGGCTAATTAAAAACAATGAAGTCCACAACAGTAGCAGACAGAGAAAATATGATGCTTCTTATTTTCATAAACAGACCATGAATGTGATATTTTAGAACGTACAATAAACCCAAAAAGTATCTGGATATTTGAGCTCAATTTAAAAAGTCTCAGTGTTTAAGTTTGAGTTTAACTTTATTGTCCATTCTGTTGTAAATGTGTCATGTAAATCTATAAATACATCCACATAAGTGCTTACACATTGACACAAACACAGAATTGAATAGAATTACACTAACTACATCATTCCATGACACATTTCCAACCTATTAAAATAGTGCAATAATGCCAACCATTTTCTTAAATTGATTTAACTGATCAGGCGCTTTTCTCAGAATTAACTTCACTTTTCTTCTTCAATATGTATCTTTAAAACAACAAAACTTGTTTGAAAGAGCATTAAATCACAAAATCTATCTTACAGGAGGTCCAGGGGCGCCGTCCGCTCCTGAGGGTCCCCGTTCACCAGGGACGCCCTGAAAACACGAACACACAGTTACGAGAAGGCTCTACAAAAGCGAAGTTTAAGACTCATCTTCACAACAGATTTAAGACTTACAGTCTCCCCCTTGAGTCCTGCCAGCTGAACCTGAAAAAGGCAAAACACAGATGAAGCCATGAGCAGCTCAAAGCTCTTGGGGGGTCCCCCTAACCAGAACCCCCCCCCCAGGCTAATATTTTTTGTCTTGTCCTCGTTATCGTTGAGAAAACCTAATTCTACGATAAAAGCTTATTTTACAATGATCAGTGAATTATGTGCACCAAACAATCACTAAGCTAAGAAGAATTAAATATCTATCCTAAGGGTGTGCAAGAAAAAATGATATCTCAATATTTTCTGGGATTTTATCAATAACGATAATCAGAGGACATAAAATGTGTGTGTGTTGCGCTGCAGGACTGCAGTGGACAGCTGACTCCTAAAGTTTTTGATATTCTTCATATTCTGCGTGGTCAGTTCACAGCAGTGATGGAAATTAATATTTTCCAACAAGTTTAAAGTGACACATTGTTTAATGCAAGACATGAATGTATTTAACCTGCAGTTACAAATGCATAAATGTTTTGATATTTTAATCCTAAAACACTGAATATAGAAATTTGAAATTATTTAAAAAATATATACTTTAAATGTGAAATTAAAACCACCAATAGGTGGCGGCAAGTCACTGTTATTAAGTGAGTCATTTAACGGTTGATTCATTCAGGAACATTACACCTTAATGTTGCTCAGAGACACAAAACACTGCTGTGGCTGTGTTTGGAACCTTGTTGTTGTTGTTGTTGTTGTTGGCGAAATAGAGCAAAAATAGGCAATATGGTGTCTAAAACGTAAGTCTATTAATATTAGCATCTGGTTTATTGAACTGTTGTATACAATCAATATCACATTTGTGATTTTTGAAAAAAAAAAAAAAAAAAATGGCAGTCTTCGTGTGATATTGATTAACTATATGAAATTATATAAATATACACATTTTCTGCCCCCATCTTGAATATTGAGAGCATTTTATTAGACTGAATCATGCAGTGAAAGAATGCACTCTAAATGTGCAGTCACTCTAGCTAGTGTTTAAGCACTCATAACTCCTCTTATAATCTGTATGATAAATGAATCTCTTACTTTTATCGTATGTCTGCAATTTTATTGCTTAGGATGAGGGAATTCGCAAGTTTTAGTCTGAACAAAATTCAGCGATGACTAATCTGACCGCCTCTGATTGGCCACTGCATTCCTAAGCTCAACAGAATGGTGTGTGATTGGTTATGATGAGCAACGCTGTACAAACGCGTAAAAATAAAATACAATGCAAAATGAGCAGGTCTAAATTTAATACAGCCATCGAATCTTTTCATTTAATTTTCATTTTCACTAGTTTCATGTTTCAAGTATTGACCCCCCAAGTATATTTTTTGGGTGTTATAGGGGGTCCCTTAATGATTATGGGAGGTCCGGGACCCCTCACCCCCTCCCCCTCAATTCGAACACTGGCCATGAGCAACTAAATACTGCTATTTTACAACATGATTCATTCAGTTAATGAATCAAACGTCTTACCGCATCGCCAGGTAAGCCAGCAGGACCTTGTTCACCCTATTAGCAAACACAATGTTTATTTAACAGCGGCTGACAAGATTTATTATGTAGTTAAAATCCCACAGTGATTTGATATTCTGTGTGGAGTTAAACCATCTTTACTCCATGTTACAACATCTGACAGAGTAGTATTTGTCATTTCCTTTTGGGAATGAGTTCCTGAAAGTGTAGCTAGCGAGAGATAAAATGACAAAGACTGGTTGAATTTTTTGTCTTTGTGGATGAGCCTGTGAAATACAGATATGCAATACAAAACTATAATTTTCCAAGAAATATGTGTGTTTTGAGGGTTTTATGGGAAATAAGGAAGAGTCAAATATATCTGGATAAACTATCTAAGAAATACAAAAGGACTTCTTTTGAAGAAACATTCTACAAAATAACTTCAAATTGAGGGTGAATAAAAGACTGGCCCAGATCTTTCAAAGCCAAGCAACAAGTGTCTCAAAGAAAATGTCTATATACCTTTTCTCCTTTGACTCCACTTGGACCAGGAGCACCAATCAGCCCCCTAGGACCCTGGTTTTAGAAAAAAATGAAAGAAAGAGAAGTCATTTAGGTAAAACGTATACTTACTTGACCTATTGTAAGCAAAATGTGACACAAGCTCACACTAATATCTTCTACATCCAGTGTACATGCATGCTGCGCAAAATGGTACGTCAAATAATATACTTTACAAAATGCTCGGAATACTTACGTCTTTTCCTGGAAGACCTGGTTTCCCTGGAAACCCATCTAAACCTGGTTCACCCTAAACAACATTTGAAAGTGCATGTCATCGAATGGAAAATTAGTTATAATTGTAATTAATATATACACTACCGTGTTTTTATTTTATTTTTATAAATAAATATTTTTATACAGCAATGATGCATTAAATTGATCAAAAGTGACAGTAAAGACATTTATAATATTACAAAAGATTTCCATTTTGAACATTCTATTCATCAACAAATCCTGAAAAAGTACCACAGCTTCCGATTAAAATCATATTATAAAAATATTACGAATATTAATAACAAGAAATGTTTCTTATGCCACAATCAGCATATTAAAATGATTTCTGATGGATCATGTGACACTGAATACTAAATTTGCATCACAGGAATAAATTATACTAAATATTAAATATTTTACAATATTACTATATTTTTAATCAAATAACTACAACCTTTCTTTTAAAAATATTTTTAAAAATCTTATCGACCCCAAACTTATAAGAAGTACTAAATATGCAGTATTTAATTATGCTTTGCTTCCAATTTTGCAATGATAATATCATGAAATAAATGACTTTTAGTACAACACATATGCAATTTATGAACACAATTATTTTAATTACAATAGTATGTTACAATCTCCATTTCTATTCCCTAATTTCTAATTTTATTATTATTTTTATACAGGTTTGGAATGATATCTTCATTTTTTGGGTAAACTGCTCCTTTAATTTTAAATTATGCATGTTTGTCTATGTTATGCATTTTAAATTATGCATGTTTTTTTCAAGATAAAAACAGAGACCAGCCATTATTTGGGTACTGGATGTATTTTATTGCATTTCACTTTTCATGTAGAATATACATGGAAAAATGGAAAAGCCCTGCTCGGCTTGGAAGAAAACCCGCTCTGCTTGGAGAAAAAAATAAAAAATTTTAAAAAAACGCGTTCCTTTTCCTCTGCATTTTCTTGTCGGTGGGGAGAGGCGGAGCTTATTAGCCTGCCTTTTATCCAGCTGTCAGTGCAGACACGTTTCAGAGTGTCAGTGATTAGCAGCGGAACGGATTTTGAGAAGTTTATGGATAAGTTCATCACACGTACGAAAAGGAGTTGTCTCCAAATGAGTTGCTAAAGTAGGAAAACCTCACACAATTGCCGAGGCGCTAATCTTACCTGCTGCCAAAGATATCTGTCAGGTCATGTTTGGAGATAATTTCGCTCAGCAGATTATTGACATTAGCCCCTTTCTAACGACACCTTTATATGGCAAGCGATGTTAAAGAGCAATTGCTAGCTAACATCATGCAAAGCCAGTACTATGCCCTACAGATGAGACAACTGATGTTGCAGGGCTAGCACAGTTGCTTACCTATGTCAGATGTGTAAATGGTAATATTGAGGAGGACATTCTTTTCTGTCGGTCTCTTTCAGAGCACACAACCGGCGAGGCATTGTTTGACGTTCTAGATGGATATATACGGGATGCAGGCATGTCATGGGATAAATGTGTTGGAATTTGCACGGACGGGGCCCGTTCAGTGACTGGGAGGATTAGCGGTCTTGTCACTCGTGTGCAGAATTTAGCCCCTTTAGCCAAATGGACCCACTGTATGATTCATTGCGAATCTCTCGCATCAAGGAAAATGCCTGGGTGTCTTGAGACAGTTTTAAAGCAGGCAGTGCAAATTGTCAATTTCATTAAAGCACAGCCATTAAATGCACGCTTGTTTTCCTTGCTTGGTCAGGAACTGGGAGCCGAACATGAGCAGCTCCTTTTTCACAGTAAGGTTCGCTGGCTCTCCAGAGGTCGGGTTTTACATCGCCTCTACGAATTGCGTTCAGAGGTGATGACATTTCTTGAAGTCCGACCTTGCTCGGTACCTGGATGACCCCCTGTGGTTAGCGCAGTTGTCATACCTTGTAGACATTTTCGACAGGTTGAATTCGCTGAACACATCGATGCAAGGGAGAGATGCCAACATCTTGCTCCTTTCAGACAAAAGTCAGTGCATTCGTTGGCAAACTGGATCTTTGGCGTGATCGGCCGATTAATAAAAATGTTGAGATGTTTCCCAACTTCGCTGACTGAGTGCAAGAGACAGGGTTAAATATCTCTCCTTTGATTAAGAGATCCCTTCAGCTGCCCAGGAAAAGACCTTCCAGTGGACATGGGGGAGCAGTTAGTCGAATTAAAGACCGACACCAGACTGAGACACATCTACAGCTCTTCCTCTCTGCCGTCATTTCGGTTGAGAGTGATACCTGAATATCCTCAGTTATCTGCCGCCGCCGTAAAATTACTTCTTCCATTCGCCTCAACTTATCTGTGCGAGGCCGGGAGGGGGCACATGATAGGGGAGGCTTGGGGGGGCTTTAGTTCCAAAAGGTTGAGAACCTCTGGTCTAGACAGATGTTTTGTTTTTAATACAGAAAACAGCAGGAGGAAACCGACTGAGGGGATGGAAATGTGACTGTAACATGACAAAAACATGTGCAATATACACTATGCAGAGCCTGCTGTTTCAGGTCAGAAATTCAGGAACTATAACAGATGGTGAATGCGTCTGTATGATGTATTTATTTTTAATTCAAGGCCATTTGAGTTCAAATGAAAAAGCATTCTCACAAAAGCATAATCTAACATTTCATGTTTCAATGAACCATGCACTGGTTCTAAAAATTTATCCAATTGCTCCGTTTGCGCTGAATTACCAGCATTCTTAAAAGTAATGCATCTTTGCCTAAACTAAGCTTATTTTCCATGTTAAAATATTTAACATAATAAAACAGCTGTAAACAGTTCTAAAATATTATTTGTTTGAGCATCCCAAACAGCCAAATCAGCTCAACCAGTGGTGTGAGTTTGGGGCGGGACTATCTGTTTGCCAACCAATGACAGACAGGGAGTGATGTGAACCTGTACGAAAACAATCATTATTTTGCAGTTCCATTTTGTGACACTAGTGGTACAAATCTGCTCTATCTTTAACTTCTAAGTTAGTTTCAGGAAAGTCAAATTTGGCTTAAAAGCTCTCAGTGTGCGTGCGGGGGCGGCCCGTCAGACAGACTGAGGAATGACAGCAATGCTCTACCGTGTGAAACTGTTCTTAGACCGGTCTGACTGCACAACGCCCCCACAGAACAGGATATATGGAGTCTGCATCAGCACTGTGACATCTGTTTGAGTTATTAGTCTGCCTGCGTTCACTCTGTAGAAATATTCCCTCTGTAGCTTTTGAATCTGACAGTATACAGTACTTTGTGACAATGACTAGTTTGGGCTCTGTCCAAGTTATTCCAAAGCATCAAAACTAAAACAGGGGCGCTGACAAGGGGAAGACAAGCGGGAACATTGTCCCAGGCCTTTTAGTGGGTGGAAGGGGGTCTGTCAATGACAGACTAAACTAGATTTTTACATTTTCTGAAGACAATGTGAGCGCTGTGCATGCAAAACCTCTGCGGTATGATTTTAGGAATCATTCACGTCTGTAGCACAAACGGTGCAGGACATGCCAAAGTTTAATACTTAATACTAATACCAAGCCAAAGTAATGATAATTGTGGTTACAGCTGTTATGATTGACAGGTATCAGTCATTCCTTACCCTTTCTCCAGAAGCTCCTTTGTCTCCTTTACCTCCAGTAACACCCTGATGAAAAACACAACACACTCAGTATGTTACAAACTTCACAGAGAAGAACACTGGACACACTACCATCTGTCCTGAACAGATGTAACACAAAATTGTGGATGCAAATTCTTAATTTCTATTTGTTTCTAATGTTGTGATCATCTATTGAAGCCAGTTTCAACCTCAAAACAAAATAAACAACCACACAAACAATAAAATACCAAATACCAAACATTTCTAATGCAATACTCTTGAGGTGTAAACAGGCTTTCTCAATCATGAGTACATGGTTTAAACGCACAGGTTATACTTACAGACAACCCTTGAGGACCCGGTGCTCCGGATGGACCAGCATCACCTTGGATACCCTGAATAAAAATAGGTCAAAAAGGCCAGATCATGATAAAAACTACTAAACACACCTAACACAGTTCAGAAATTAGCATGTCATAAAAAAGTGATAAAACAGAGAAAATAATGGAAAGAAAATAGTGCCAACAGCAAACGTACAGTGGAGAGTTTAGTGCATTATTTACAGCAGCTTATAAATTTGATGTTGATTTTATTTTACATCACACGTCTGTGACATCAACAAGACTGACAATTAATTTTAAAGGTGTCATTTTTTACTTTTTTAGCATTTGTCATCTTAAAATCATTTAACATTAAGATATATCACATCTTAAATCATTTTTAGGATGACAACAGCCTTTTTGGACTCAAAATGCCAACACAATTTCCCTGAAATTAATTATGGGGTGAAAATATTGACAATTAGAATGTGAATTTCTGACACTAGTCTAATCAAGTATATCCTTACTCCTGTGTCTAAAGGAGGTCTCACCTTTGGTCCGAGAGGTCCAGGTAACCCAGCTTCACCTGCAACTCCTTGTTCACCCTGTTCATTAACATGCTTGGTTAAAAGACTAACTTTCAAGACATACCTGCAAACCACATGCAAATGAACTTTGTCACTCACTCTCTCTCCTTTATCTCCTTTTTTCCCAGCCAGACCAGGTAAACCGTCTGATCCCTAAAAATGCCCAAAATTAAGATAAATATTAACCTACGCATTTATGGAATAAAGAATGTTTATACAAAATTGGATTAAAAAAGGGGTAAAATAATATTTTTAGTGTCTTTTTTTTTCAGTGTATACTTCACAGTATGAAGTAGTTATTTATTTTCTTTTCTGCTGATGTAATCAAAACTGCATGGAATTACAACTAACCAATAATATCACAGCATCCACAAATCAAACCTAAAGGACAACAAGTTCAGCCCTAAATTATCTTCTGCTGAATATTCTGCTTCACCTACTGTAAAATACATCACATTAGATACACTAGCATTCAAATGTTTGGGCTCAGCTTTTTTTTTTTTTTTTCAGCAAGGATTCCTAAGCAGCACAACTGTTTTCAACAATGATAACAATAAGAAATGTTTGCAAATGAGCATATTAGAATGATTTCTGAAGGATCATGTGACACTGAAGACTGGACTAATGATGTTGAAAATTCAGCTTTGATCACAGGAATAAATTACATTTTAAAATATATTCAAATAGAAAACAGTTTAAATTGCAACAGTATTTCACAGTATTACTGTTTTCATTTTGGTTCTTCAAATGCCATGGCATGTTAATTGCATGAATGCACACAATTGTGACTTACTCTGTCTCCTCTTTCTCCTCTGGCTCCAGGTTCGCCACGCTCGCCGCTGTCCCCCTGTGGAGAGAGACGGGATTTCAGCATGGCTTTAAGATGTCATGTCTTTGGACATGGCCACAAAAGGCCCCCGAAACATTTCATCCTTCAGCATGTTCAACAGGGCCAAATGCATTCCTGTGAAAAATCTGACCTTAGAAACCATATTTTTAAAACCAGCCAACCAAAAACTCACTGTCTGTTTTTTCTTGAAATGATCAGCAGACATTACCACCTTTTTTTCCATCTTTGCACGCAAAGAATCCCATACTATAAAGGTATATAAATTACATAGAACGGCTTGTGTGATCTTAAAAAGACAAAAAAGAGGCAGACAGCAGTTTTTCTGTGTAGTTTTCTGTTCAATACCATTAATCACACACTAATGCTAACACCACTGAGGAAACCTAAAGAAATCTATCTTGCCTTTCAGACGCCTGTGCACTCCAGGGAATCTCCTGGAATTCCAAGAGCTGAACAGTATAAGAGAAATGCTTTTATGACCTGATTATAGTAATGACTTCACACGCAGCAGCTGGCAGCCTGATAGTAATTACTCTCAAATTTCTTTACACTTTGATCAAGTCAACCGATAACTGACAAATGCCATCAAGAGAAAGTAACACAACAAAATGACCACAATCTTGAGAGCTGCCAACCCAGACAGCATATAGTGGATGCAAATTTGTTCAATTTCAATTTGTTTCTAATGAATTTGAAGCCAGTTTCCATCTTAGTGAAAAAAGAGTAAAATGTCAGTACAATAATCATCACAGTATATGCAGCTGCATTAAATGAACAAGTCATAGACAATGTAGATAAGCTATCAGCAAACATAGTGCAAAGATTGTGGAGAGCGTCGAGATGTTGATTACTTATTAAAAACAGTTTCATGAAATACTGTATAATGTAACAATACTTTGCAACATGTGGTAACATCTCTTTTCTGCATGTGCACCATGACTCAACTTTTCAAAAGCACCACAGCTTCGACACAAACAACATTTCGATGTGAAAAGATTGACAAAACGACCACATAACAGGGTTTAAGACAGAGAGAGACACAAATAAACACCTCAAACACAAACATGCGTTTGCGGCATCATGCATTTTAACTAGCCAACTCCTCAATATGCTGCTAGCTAACATTATAACACATGGATACATGTGAGTACATAGACATACATTCACATACACAGAATGAACGTGCATATACATGGACACTCATGCAAATCACTTAACACGTATACACCGAGAAATACATACACAAGCAATTGAAAATCATGCATAACAAAAAACATTGCTGCCACAATGCTTAGATGTTGTGAGTGGTTGCTTACTGGCCCATATGGCTTAGGTTCCTCATTTATTATAAATCTAGGGGATTTTTTGTCTGCCCGTAAAAAATAAAAATAAATAAATAAATAAATAGTATTTATGTTTTAAATCAAGATGCAGTTACTTAAGGAAAATGACTTAAGATATGACTTAAGTCTTTTTATTCTGAAAAAACAAACTAACTAACTAAACAGTCAGTGTCAGTGCAGTCCCTTTGAATTAAGTTTATTTTTCTTGCCCCACTTGTTTTATATATATATATATATATATATATATATATATATATATATATTTTTTTTTTTTTTTTTTTTTTTTTTTTTTTTTAATGCATAAGCTTACTTAACAAGACTTAATATTTTAAGTCATTTTGCTTCTTTTAGAAGAGTAGAAACATAACAGCACACTTCTGATACTTCACTCAAAACTTATGTACTCACCCTCATGTCATTTCAAACCCATAAGACTTTGGTTAATCTTTGAAATACATATGAAGATATGTTTCTCCATTGAAGGTCCAGGCAACTAAAACTTAGACAATCCAAAAAGGTCACACTGCAAAAAATGATTTTCTAACTTTTTATCTTGTTTTCCATTAAAATTATCTAACAATTTATTTAACATTCTAAAATCAAGATGCATTTACTTAGGATGGAAAATTAGTTAAGGTAGTAAAGTAATTCTTATTTTCTGAAAGGTAGATATTTTTTTCTTGTTTTAAGTATAATTCACTTAATTTTGATTATTATTATTATTATTTTTTTTAGAAAACAATTAAAGTCACTGTACTTCTCTAGTAAATATATCTTGATTTAAGACCATTTAGATATTTTCACTAGAAAACAAGATAAAAATACTGCAGAAGAAAATCATTGTTTGCAGTGCATTAAAGGCATAAAACAAATCCATATGAATCGGACACTTTAATCAAAGTCTTGTGAGAAGATAGGATCATTTTATATGATGAAAAGATTGAACTCAAAATCACAGAAACACCTTAGGTTTCATTAAAAATATTCAATTTTAACTAAATTAAATTTTAACCAAAAGACTTATGGGTTTGGAATGACATGAGGGTGAATAAATGACGACATTTTCATTTTTGGGTTTGTTCAAATGGAAATGTTGTAGCCTCATGTTGTTCCAAACCTGTACAAGTTTCTTTCTTCTGTTGAACACAAAGGAAGATATTTGGAAGAATGCTGGTAACCCAACCGTTGATAGCCATTGATTTCCATTGTATTTTTTTTTCCCCATACTATGGAAGTCAACGGCTACCATCAACTGTTTGGTTACCAGCATTCTTCCAAATATATTCAACAGAAGAAAGAAACTCATACAGGTTTGAAACAACTTGTGGATAAGTAAATGATGACAGAATTTTCCATTTTTGGGTTAACTATCCCTTTAAGTATAAGAAATAACTGTTTTGTGTGTTTGTTTTTTAATTGTTAACCTGCTCAAGCACAGAATTTGCTGTTTGTAGGTCAGGAAATTCCAGTGACCAATCCAGCATGCAACATTTTTCTAGCTGTGGGCATTATCTGGCATCTACATTTGGTCGAATAGTGACAGAGTGCAGTGGAAATCTCAAAATACCACTCCTTTCCAGAAGTCTTAACAGATTGTGAATCACCATATTCATCATACAAGTGAAATCTGGATATTTACTGATATTACAATAAGCACAGGTAAATTAAATAATGGCAGTCTTCATTCTATTACCAACACCACAGTCGTCTGATTCTCCTGTATAAATCTCTGAGTGATAGAGGTTAATTATGATATTATTCGGAGGTAATTATGCCCTGGAGTCTGTACGTCTGTCTGCTGAGCAGCGGAGGATGTCTGTTTTAAGCGCTGTGAGTGGGTGTTCGTTGCGCAGCCTCTTGTTTTGCATATCCTGTGAGGTTGGAAGACCCATAATTCTGTATTTCAAAATAAGGTATTTTTTAATGTTTTTATCCTCAAAAGAGTGGCAGTTTCCACAATTTGTCTTTTCTGTTATTTTTTTTTTTTTTTGTAATTCTAGACTTTGGATTCAAGGGAAGAATGAAGTTTTTGATGAATTGCTCACACGAAAGAAACACACACGTGCACAAACAAACACACATATAGACTATACATTCGCTGTTTTGTCTGTCTTGAGGAGTATAGCTGTTAAATTCATGACCTTACCTTCTCTCCTCTATCACCTTTGATAGAGATAGCCTGCAAATAATCAATCAACACAGATTAATTATTCTCCAGGCCCAGAAAAACAGAAACAGCAGAGATGGAAGCAGATCAATATCATATGAAAATAAATCATGTTTTTCTCTAACAACTATATTGCAGAAAGCATTTCTAATATACAGTAATGCTGTTTTACGTTCATCTAAACAGTCAACAAAGCTATATGAAACTTTATAAGTGATAATATGGATGTCATACACGCTCTCCTTTCTGCCCTTTGGGTCCTGGTGGTCCTTCTGCCCCTTTAAGACCAGGATCCCCCTGCAGATGTACAGTTTACGCAAAGAGCCAATGAGGAACCCATTGAAAATGCCTCTAGAGATGTGCAAAAGCATAATAAATTCATTGTGTGATGCTCTGATACTGAAACATTATTTGACCTTTTCACCCTTGGGCCCAATGGCACCCGGTAGACCTGTCTCACCCTGTAGGATGGGAAAGATTGAGAGAGATTGCAAAAGAGAGATAAGAGGATACATTCTGAAAGACAGAGGTCAGAGATAAGAGTGTGTAACGAATGAATGCATTACAAAATGAAACTGAATGCATTACAAAAGAAAGTTAAGATTAAAAAAATGATATCCAGCCTTATATCATTAAATAAAAGTTCCAGGTTAAATAATTAAAAAAAAAAAAAAAAAAAAATCAATCAAAAGCATCTGAGACATACTGTTCATTAACACAGAAAATAATTTTGACTCAGTAAAAACAAACCAATATAGTGAATGTCTATGGCATGCATGGGGTTTAAAACAAAACGTGCAGCCAATTTTTTTTAACTATATATTGACAATTTATATTAAATGATGGCTTACATTAATTCTGTATGATGTTATTTAAGCTGCTGAAATAATAGATTTTAATTTTATTATTTAGTAATTCTAATTTTTTGTATTACTATAATTTTATTTTTGCAAAATTTTATATAATTATGCTTTTTTTATTAATTATTCTTTATATAATTTTTATCACACTAGTCTAATGTTAACATGTTTAATGTTGAAGTCCTGTAACTATAACAGTGTATTTATTTAGAGTTCATTCCTGTGCAATGACTTAAATTGTAAATGAATTGCTGTAAATTTTTGCTTGTTTTACAAATTGAGGGATGAGCTGAAATTATGTTCTGTGGTAATCAATAACATGATCACTGATGGTGCTGACAGAATCCAAAAAAAGTCTTTAACATTAACGTGAGCAAAAAATGATGATTTCAGGAAAAAACTACTTAACCTCTATTTAGCCTTTTCTTGCTCATGTACTGTAAATTAGGTTACTATAGCATAAGGCTGATATTCAATTTTTTTGCATGTTAAACATGGGGGTTCACCAGCTTTAATTGTGTGACCTTTGACCTGGAAGGTCTTACCCTTTCCCCTGCAGGACAGGAGCAGTTGACCGCGGCTGGTTTCTTCTGCTCAGCGCTTGTTGGTTTTGGGGTGGGCAGCGGGAGTGGGGGGGCCTCAGTCACCAGAGATTGTTCACACTGAGCAAGATGAGAAAGTGAACGAGGAAACGGAAAGAGACTGAGTGTGTTATGAAGGAAAGAGAGGAAAGGAAGAGGAAGCAGCTTCAGATGTCCAGTATCTTCATGAAGCACTAAAAACAAAGACCTTTGAGCCCTTTGGAGAACTTCAAAACCGAATGCTTTTGCCTTACTATACAGACGACGACATAATGAGGTGAGAATAAAGGTTTGTATGCAAGGCAGATGCACTTACTGGGCCACCGGGAATATCGCAACACGTCTCTTGCTCAGACTGTTTACCATCACAGTAGATCACCATCCTCTGGAGGTCAAACTATAGAGGAAACACAGGAACTGGTTGTATTAACTGTGATTTTGGTTGACTTAAAACTTCATGAACAAATCACCAATAAAATGTTTGCGGTAAGCCAGCATCTTTAAAGATTTTGAAAGAAGTGCAAAAATGCAGTAATATCATGAATTATTCCAATTTAATTTATTAAATTACAACTTCCTATTATCAATACTGAAACCAGTTACTATTTTAGTGTAAATAGCGATAAAAAAAATTTTTCAGGATTTTTTATTTTATTTTTATTTTTTTTGATGAATAGAAAGTTCAAAAGAACAGCATTTATTTGAAATTGAAATTTTTAATTTGTATGCATTTTTAAAGTCTTTACTTTCACTTTTGATAAAGTAAAGTGTTTGCTGAATAAAAAATCTTTAAAAACATCTTACTGATGCTAGTGTCATAAATCATCAATCACTTACTTAACTACATTTTTTAGAGACTACCATGTTGGTATTCTTACATATTCTTATATATAAATATTATTATATATGAAAACGACAATCAATCAGTACCTTTGTATCCCATGGCATTATATTTTGATCCCATCATGGTACCATTACAGCACTTTTGTGCAAGGTAGACTTAATCTTGTATAAAATACATATAAATAAACCTTAACCGTTTGCTTACATCAATGGGAACGCTGTCATAGAGTCTCTTGCCAATGACAGTTTTTCCCTGGATGTCGATGTCTTCTCTTTCCTCTATGGGCAGCGTCTCAATGTGCTTGCAGTCCAGGAACAGGGACACAGACTTGGAGTCCACCCTCATGCCGATCTTATGCCAGTTACGGTCAAACAGGTTCTCCACCTCTGGGTTCTTAAAGACGGCGCGGACAGCATCCTTCGTCAGGCCCACGGCGTTGTACTCTACCGCCTTATTCTCGCCGTCCAGACGGATAGAGACCTGGAGGACATTCTCATTACAGCCTGATCAACTTCCATTTAATGATAAAGGTTAAATTGTTAAATTCATTTGAAAAACAGAACTTTTGAAGAGAATACAGCCCTGCTGTTTCAGCCCCATTCAGGACTCATTAATACACACCTGGGGGATGCCGTATTTGTCATAGACCTGCCACAGATACCAGTCTTCTTTACGAGAGGTCTTCCTGAACTTAAATGTGGTCACAAAGGCATATTCATCAGGCAGACCCTGGGGTAACACATCTCTGCAACACAAGAATCAAAGAAATCTCTTGTTAAAAAACATATACCTTGTATATTGTCAGAAAACACATAATGTAAATGAATTAAGAGAACATAATGTGATTTTTGCATCTATCACTGAAATAAAGGATTATTTTACTCTGTTTGTTGGACGATGGGCATGGTACCGAGCCGGACATAGGGGGTCTGACCTGGCTCAAATTTTTCTCCAAGAAAATCTCTTACATTGAAGTACTCCATCAAATCGAATCCTGAAAAAAAGAAACGCATTTTTAAATAAATTATTATTCCTATTAAGTAAACTGCACTGTTCCCTGAATAAAATATATCCCTGTGGATTATTGTTAAAATGTCTTTCCATCAACGATCACTAGGTGGAGTCCATGAGACAGGTCAAAATGACAACATGCTGTAAATAAACTTTCCTAAATCCATTCACTTTTATAAAAATTGATAAATAACAGTAAAATATCCTAGAGCAATAAACCAAAGAAGGCCTATATGCAATGGCATAGCTTCTACTTGATTTAGCACATTTCATACATGGAAGTAATTTAAAAAATCCAAAAACATAATATTTTAAATAATTTTATTATAATTTCTATTATCCTTATATATATATATATATATATATATATATATATAAAAATTACAAAACAGCCTTATTAATTAAAAAACCAAAAACATACACACATCTATATATATATATATATATATATATATATATATATATATATATATATATATATATATATATATATATATATATATAATAATAATTAAAATTATTAAACAGCCTTATAATATAAAAACGTAAAATTAAAGAGATAATGGTCAACAATACATTCAGCATTATTACACGAATATTTGACCACAAAATGCCACAACTGACCAATTAGAATCAAGTATTCCAGAAATTCATGTAATACAGAAAGGGCAATAAATCACAATAAAGAACAAAATTACCGCATAATTGGTCACCTGTGATTTCAGTGCTGTTAAGTTTCTGTAATACAGATCTGTGAGCAAAATGTCATGCCTTTTTCCACTTCCACACAAAAAAAGTCCATGCCTCTGGGATCAAACATGACATCACTGTTTGTTTAAAAATAGTAAAGTAGAGCTATGCTGTGTGTGTGGATATCAGCCCACTAATTAATGCTTCAGATCCACAGCCAACACTCATTAAATTGCACTTGCTGCACCAGATGTTTCAAAAAAAAAAAATAAAAATCTTTCATGTGCAATTATGTCACCAGTTCTCCAGCATGTATCTGTGTCTGTGTCTGTGTGTGTGTGTGTGTGTATCTACTGAGGTTGGCAGTCCTGGCCTTCCACCCTATTATAGCGGCCAAACCAGGGTGCTCCTATAACCAATACATAGTCTGTCTCCATGACGATGCCAGCGGGGCCCTGGGCGTTGCCTGAGGACGCAATTCAAGGGTTGATTTGGAAACGCACTAATGCTGGTCTCAAAAGAGCTCTGGGTACATGAAACGCTGATGGTTTGTGTATATGACACCTGTAAGGGTAATGTAGAGCGATCTCGCTTTCACTTGATGAACTCTCATGTTGTTTTCTTAGGGCAGGTGTGTTCATGTCAACTGAGGTTGTTTTAAACAGTCTAGAGAGAATGATTATTTGAACTGAAGGAAGTTTGGAGTTGTTTAAATGGTGGTAATGTGAGAACGTGCCAGTCTAGGCCAGACAGTGTGTGCGTGTCTGTGTCTGTAGTAGAGTAACAGGTGGCTGAAATCGTGGAAAGCAGATACTGTGTTAAGAGCAAAGTACAAAAAAATAGCATAAAACAACAAAAGCACTTTGATTTTTCATTTTTGGCCTTGTTTTTATTATTTATTTATTTTTATTTATTTTTTTGCATTCACAAAGCACAACAAATCCCTCAAGGTTTCTGGCAGACCAGCAATAGAGGGTTGCTCACACATTCTCATGTTCCATCTGTGCTAGTTTTTAATTGACATCTTTGGCCGTTACGGTACATCTCAATGTTTTTGCAGTCTCATGTGCCATTAATGCTGTTTTCAAGTTAAAATTAGTTCAGGATTTTAAAACAATGGGCCAGTTATATGAGTCAATATTGAAATATACAGTAAGTCTGGTGTGAGCAGCCCCTTAAAGGAATACTTCACTGTTTACTCACCCTCATGTTTTTCCAAACCTGTACGACTTTAAAACATAAAAAATGATGTAAAGCACAATAAAAGTAGCTCATATGACTTATAAATTTGTCTAAAGGAAGACAAGAAATTAAAAAATTATTTGCAAAAGTGTTGTTCTAAAATTGCTTTATTATTGACATGATGCTGCTCAACATCAATGACATCAAACCTGATCAATAATACAGGAAAAACAGTAATATAATGGAATATTATTACAATTTAAAATATCAGTTTTCTAACTGAATATATTTTAAGATATCATTTATTATTCCTGTTGTAGCAAATCCAAATTTTCATCAGCCATTACTACAGTCTTCAGTGTCACATGATCCTTCAGAAATCATTTTAACATGCTGATTCATTATCATTGTTGAAAACAGTTTTGCTCAATTTTTGTGATATTTTTACAAGATTCCTTGATGAATTAAAATTTAAAAGAACAGCATTCATTCAAAATAGAAATATTTTGTAACAATATAAGTTTTTAATTATTACTTTTTAGCAATTTAACATCTCCTAAATAAAAGTATTAATTTCTTTCAAAAAAAAAAAAAAAAAAAAAAAAAAAAAAAACCTACTCACACACTTTTTAATTATATTGGTACAAATTATTATTGTGTATATTGTTATTTTATTTGGGATAGATGTTGTTCTTTTTAAAAATTTATGTTATGCCAAATTATAAGTAAATAGACTGCTATTTTTTTTTTCTTGTTGTATTCGAAAAAGTCTTGTAGGTTTGGAACAACATTTTTTAACATGCTTAAGTGACCTCATTAGACTTTAATTTGTAATTTCTGAAACTTTGAAAGTTTATCATCTTAAAATTAAGACTAATTTATCTCTGTGTTCTCCGTGCGCTTGTATGGCTAGTTAATCAGTTTGATGTATTCATTCGAGCTGTTTGTTTGATTTCACACCATGTTCTACTCTTCCTCCAGCTGTTTGCTTCTCATCAGCTCATTTCCACGACTCTCTGTTTGTCTCAGTGCCTCCATGCGCCAGGCACGACTCTTGTGCCGGTAGCGTTTCTAAGCCTGGAGGAACCTCGCATGGCGAGCAGGACCTGTAATTTGGGCCTGGCGAGTGAAAGCGTATAATCACGACCGAGTCTTATTTTAAACAGTGAGAGAGCGAGGAAGGCTGGGTGGGTTCTGCCGCGCGGCACAGATGAGTACGTTACAACTCATGTCTTTGATCCGAACACATGGGCACCTCTGCACAGAACGGCTGTCTTAACACGGTCACAGTGACAAACGTCTCTGTGCTTCAAGGGCCTGTCTTTGATCCAGACGCATGCGCTAAACGGACCTCTTGGTGTTTTTCCCCTGAGCATCTAGTGGCATAAGCGTAATCTTTTTAAGATAGCCTACTGAAAAACAATGCATCTTAAAATTATGTTCCATTTCTTTGTACTGTTTTGAAATCTTTTGAAAATCTGCCGTGTCTGCTCCCGCTCAAAATGTGCTTCCTCACCATGAGCATGCGCAAAACCTGTACCTCAAACAGCACACCAAAGTCATGAGTTCGATCAAACTTTGGTTTTTGGACTTTGGTTCGACTCTTAGTAGGCATATACCTCAAATGCAAGACACTTTCGATGAAGAATTTTCAAATTTCAATTTAATGTCGAAAAGGTAATATCCGAAGGACCACACATGGAAAACTTTAGTAAAACTGTGTTAAATTATATGAACCACGTAACTGAGTTAATACACTTCATTTCTTACAAGGACACAATGATGTCAAATTTCATTGCAAATGCTGTGTTGTTAAGTTACTTTACAGATGCAATATTGAGTCAGCAACCTTTTATGTAAATTTTGGCCTTGCCTTGGTTAAGAGTGATGTTCCAAACTTGAGAAACAGCATGCAGATGTTGGCAGCTTCAGCAACTGTGACATCTTATGTGAACCTGGAATTTCCCTGAAGATTTAGCTTGTGTTGTTCTCTTGAATATCACAGATTACAGGAGCAAGATGCCATAATTAACACTTACGGCCACCAAAAGGGGAGTGATGTAGTCTAGTCAGTGCAATCCAAAAGAACCGCAACCAAACAGATCTAAGCACAAACGTCAAGCCTATAATGCTGAAGATGACAGAAACAAAGAAGAAAGTGCAGTGATCCCCAAATAATGTTAAGACGTGGAGAGATCACACCTTGAACTTCATCTGAATACCAAAGACAGCACTTTTCCTCATTATAAGTAGTATAATTAGTCAACGGACTACATTTCAGAAACTTCCAGAAGTTTTACATTAGTTTGAAACAATGCATATATAAAAAATATAAAAAGCAGCAAGAGCTCTCTGTATTTTTCAAAGCATAAATGTTGAGTCACCTCCATTTTCCAGGGTTGCAACTTCTCTGAGGATTTTTCAAGATAGATTTGAGCAATTAAAATATGACAAAGAAATGGCTCTCTTGACCATTTTCTGCATAGTAATTCAAAATAAGACCTTCTATAGCGCACACCCCTATAGCCCCAGATTGTATAGTCATTTACTAACACAGGTAAGCGCTCTCTCTCTCTCTATTTTGGTCTGGTTTTTTACTTAGGTTGATGAATTTGAGTGGGTGTCTCGCAGAGGAACTCAGAACCCCCTGAAGACCCAAACACAACATCCTCCAGATCTGTGTAATCACTAAAGAACTCCACATTTCTTAGAACAGAGGAGGGCAAAAGATCTCTTATTTCGAAAACTCAGTGTCTCGCTGCAACATTTTACATTATAAGGCACAACTTTCGGGGAAACGAAAGCTTTATTTTTGATCCAAAAGAAATGTACACATAGAAACTAGGCTTGTACACTGTTAGACATTTCTGTAATTTCCAGTTATTTACTGTATATCACCCAGTGTAATAGTAAATAACTGTAATACCCTTTGCATCATGGGAATTTTCTGTGAAGTCAGACCCCACATACAGAGACTTACTGTATTTTTTAAAATTGCTGTATAATACTGTATTTGCTGTAACTGTCTCTTTGGCGCCATTCTACTGAGGTAGTTTTATTTTCCTCATTTCTTATATTTGGATTGACACAATTTGTGCTACACAGTGTCTACAACGCTGCAACAGCTTGGGACTGACTACACTGGATGTGTTACATCGCTTGTAATGACTGAAAAATCCGTTTGTACTTCATGTCAGAAACAGTGCGAGCACTTGGAGTACATCTGCACGTCAGAAATATACCGAGGCATCAGTTTACTGTCCGCATTCACTGTAGATAGTATATATAATGGGTTCTATATTGTTGTCTGTTGTCGAGTTGCATTGCGCCGCGCCACTCGTGTCCGAGGAAGACATGGAAGCAGCGGGGCAGCGCCGCGGGTTTTGCCCGGGGATGAACCCGCGAGAGTGGAGAACTACGCTGTGTGTCGATGCACCTTACGAGAGAATAAGACCAGCAAGCAAGGTAAAAATATATGTACGTTTGTGTCAGATTTTTGCACACCAGTTTAACCCATAGTAACATTTACTTGTCAACATGGTGGTTACAGAACTTTACCATGGTAAACTGCGCTGTCATTTCAAACGACTTTTGTCATCTTATTAAATTAAGTTACCGAATTAAAATTGTTTTTAACGAGCAATGCTTATCTTATATTAACATTAGGTTAACTAATGTGAAATTTAGTTCAGGTGTTAGTAGGCAATGTTGGCCAGTAGCCTATTGAGAAAATAAAATCGTATGTTGGCTAGCTTAAACAAGTTTTATGGCTAGCTGTCTTTCTAGTTTTGGAATTAGTTTGTTATAGTGTTTAATGGAATTTAAGATTTACTGCATTTTTTTTGTATTTGTGTTTTAAAGGCAACTGCAATGAAGTGTCAAGAAAGACATGAACATGCCAGCCACCCTGAGACTGATAACTCATGGTAAGAGAACAGCTATGGTTTTTAGAGATTTGTGTATTTGTGCTATTTCTACTTCTTGTTTTTCAGAGAAGACATTTCTGTCAAAGTGGATGGTGAGCAAAGATGGTGGCCACGTTTTGGCTGCTTGTCTTTTTTTCCCCATTATGTTTCTGTTGCCTAAAGATTCTTTGTGAGGATGAATCCAGAGGACATAACATAATGCATTGCAAAACGTCCTAAGACAGCAGAAATGGTGAAGATGCACTGTTCCAGCATAGAAAGTCTGTATTTTTAAGTGTTATACATGCAATGTTTTAAATAAAGAATTTGATATTTTGTAATTATTGTGTCTGTTTTAATTGAATGCCAGTAGTACCTATGTAGAGTAAAAATGAATTCTATATAAAAATTATAAAATCTAATGAAATCTATATTAAAATGAATGAATTACAGTAGTATACTGATGAATTGATTTTATTTACAGTAATTTACTGTAAAACAGTACAGTTTGCAACTGTAAATCAAACAGTTTGCTACTGTAAATCTTAATTACAGTAACTTACTGGCAACAGTGTTGCCTGTAAGTTACTGTAAAAAACCCTTTGAAATGTCTAACAGTGTAGTTTGTGGTATTAATACTTACATCCACACAAAAAAGACTCTGAAGTGCAAGATTTGAAGTCCATATGCCAGAATCATTCCACAGTGCACTTCCTTATTTTTGACCTCTAATTGAAACAAAATACACTAGGGATGATTTTCGTGTAACTGTGTAACCTTGAGAAGAAGAAATGTTTTGGTTTCTCACATCCGAAGATGAAACAGAAACACTGATATACACACACACATATATATATATATATATATATATATATATATATATATATATATATATATATATATATATATATACACATATATATACACACACATATATATATATACACACATATACATATATATATATATATATATATATATATATATATATATATATATATATAGTGGTATATTTAAGGATCATGAATCACTACAACTTGAGTTGTAGACAATATTACTGTATCATCAATTATGTTTAATTTAAAAAGCCAATTTTTAACAAATGGAATTAGTGTCCAAAGTAAGCTCAAATAACTATTGAAACTGCATTGTTTTTGCAATGAGAAGTCGTTGTCTCCTAACTATTCATGACACCATGTGACCATTTTAAGATGCAAACACTGAACTGATATGATGCTGAAGGAGCTTTCATGACACTTTAACACCAAAGCACTATGGGAAGAATATGGACAAGAGAAAACATTACCTGGGACTTCCGTCAGTCCAGCACTGGTGCTGTTCGGCCTGAAACGGCCCGCCTGGACTTTCATGTTTGGACACAGGACATCTGTGGAGAGACACATAACATTATGGTTGGACATAACATTGGACGCACACCTCAGTTTTTATGACCATATGAACTGCACAGCACTCCACAGGTGTTTGGATTATGGATAGCAATTTATTTCTATGGTTATAAAAGTAATATTTTTAGTCCTATTTAAGTTAATATGATACATTTGGAGTTATTACAATCTGTGCTTTAATAACAGTACGTGGTCTCCTGAAATTTCTAAACACCTGCTTTTATGGAAACAGACCTCATCATTAATTCATAGTGTGAAATTAAATTTTTTATTGACATTTTATTGTACTGGCTCCAGGTACTCAGGCAATCTGCGTGGTATTTGGCAGTGACAAACCTTTTCACTCATAAATATGTAACATTTAAATATTTTATGTTAAGACTATAGACATAATTAGGATGAAAATGTATTCAGATAGTGATGTGAAAAAAAAATTAAGGCACTTCTTTTTCTCATTGGAAAAAGAATAGCAAATGAGTTTTCTTTAAACAACTGTAGCCTATGTAAGTTTCTTATTTTCAGATATCAGGTTAATTATTTTGATAGTACACTGAATTCTAATAAAGTAAATCCGAGAAAAGAGCGGATTGGTTTCCGGCAGCAACAAACGCACATTTACAGATATGCGCTATAATTACGACAGTGCGATATTTATGACAGAGAAATCCATTCACTCAACTGTAGGGGGCTTCAAAATCACAAAAATACACAAAACTACATAAAGTTCCTTTAATGTCTCAGTCTCTTGTTAGACAGCAGTGAGTTTAAATAGATTTTTTTTTTCTGCAAAAGACAAACTCATTATTGAGTTTCAGAAGCTCAATAACGTCTCAAACTGCTCAAATTTCCCGAGACACCAAAGTCTGTCTTCAAAAGTCATAAATGTCAATAGTAACTTAAATAATAATAACCAAATGATTTGACTTTCTATTTCTTTTCACTCTTCCAAACCTGTGTGAGCTTTTTTCTTTTTTTTCTGTTTAGCACAGAAGAACATTTTGAAAAATGTTTGTAAGCAAACAGTTGACAGTAGCCACAGTTAGTATGGAAAAAAATATTATATATAAAATAAAATATATAAAAATATAAAATATCTTCTTTTGTGTTCACTTGAGTAAATGATGTCAGAATTTTCACTTTTGGGTTAAGTGTCCCTTTAATATTAAATTAATAATAGGCTATATAGCTACACACACTTAAGTTATCGTATTATATCTAGGCTATGTCATGTTTTCTACATGAAAAAAAAAAAACTGTTCTGATTTGAGTCAGTTTTTATTATAATTAACATTTCTGATGAGTAAACATTCCCTGCTTTGAAGAGGTAGGCCTATGATTTTACTGGCAGCTGAAGGAAATGAACAGTTGAGAGTGACTGTCACTGTAATATTATCCATCTTCCTGGTGTTTGAAGACAGACTGTTAGAGGATCCATTCCAAGCACTGAAAACGCGGAGGCATAACTTATGACTCTGGGATGCTGGCACACAGACATGGGGAAAGTTACGGGTTGGTCCAGTGAGTTTAGAGTTTGGTGGAGTGCTGCTACACTAACGTCACAGCAGTGATAATTTAAGACGTACAAACAGGCAGATTTCAAATAGCGACGAACAGCTAGTGACAGCAGTGATGACAGGAGGAAACGCAACACCAGCAGACTTACTTTACTACGGCATCTGTGATGACAATGTGCTATTTGTAGACAAGGACTTGCTAGTGCTAAGGAAGGATGTTAATATTAGCCTAGATACTAAATGAGTGCTTATTGCTTTTGTTTGGTCTTTTTGTCACTTTTAATTAAAAAAACAAAAATTAAAGGAAATGATGTACAGGTGATCTGATTGGCAAATGTTGTGTGCCAGATCTGAATCACCCATACAAACATCACAGCTGTTATTTTTAGAGGAACGTACTTTACCATTTACCCACCCTTGTGCTATATGCTGTTATTTTTTTGTGAAAGTAAATGTTTGTGAAGAATTTTTAGACAACTATTTCATATGACATCATCTACATCTGTCAAAAAAAAAAAAAAAAAAAAAGCATAAAAGAGCCATAAAATTATCATTAAGTCCTATACTTTTGAATTAGTAAATTAGAAAAAACACATTTATGGTACTTTTTGGAATTTGACATATGTGGATAATATGAACTGTTGCTGCATACTTTGAAAATAGTGAAACAAATCTTTTTAAAAATCTACTTTTGCCTTTCACATAAAGGCATGTAATTTTTTTTTTTTTTTTTTTTTTTTTTTCTGAACTATTCTGGACAGGTACAGTGACACCAAGTGGTCAAATTTTGGTTTTAGGTTTTCTTAAATAACATTGGCTTCACCTATATTAACTCAGCCCAACCTAAAAATAGAACAAGTGAGTGGGAATTAGTCTCAGATTAGAAACTGGCTATGAATATATTTTGAAACATTGAAATTTAAAGTAAATGATGTGTAAATGACATTACAGTAATTAGCTCTACTCCAAGGTTCCCATTTCATCCTGAAAAGGCTAAAGGCTGTTAATTAGTAGAATAATAAAATAAAATAAATAAATAAATAAAAATCACACAATAAAACCGAAATATGCCATTGATTAAAAGATTTTAATGTTATTGTTTTTTGTTTTTCTTTTTAATCCTTCTCTTATTCTCCCACACATGCACACATGAAGCAGGCAGACGCCCAAACCACAGCGGCTGATCGTGTCCCTGACAATCATGTACAATCAGACCCTGTAATTTTCTTTAATCGCTCCTATAAAAAGCGCTTTGTAGCGTTTAAGAGGCCTCAACTTCGCTACGAATTCCACTTTACAGAGGCTGGGTCACCTGACACAATTACATCTCTGTCCGATACAGTGTCCTCAGCGTGACTCTCCCAAACCCCCACACCCCCGAGTGAGTCCCAGCCCTATCCAAACATCACCCTGACCGCCAAAAAAATAAAGAGCTCAGCCGCCCACCCGGGGATAAATAAAGGTTGGAGAAAAGAGCACCTGGCTGTCTATATTTGTGTTGTATCCGTTATGCGAGCCAAGTTATGTTACCATTGCAGCAGATATCCACGTATCATTGTAAGTTTGGAATACTTAAGATTTTTTAATACTTTTGAAAGAAGTCTCTTTCACCAAGGTTGTGTTTATTGAATCAAAAATACAATAAAACAGTAATATTGTGGAAATATTATTTTAATGTAAAATAACTGGGGGTTTTTTTACATTGTAAATCAACTGTAGCCTATATAAGGTTTTTTTTTTTTTTTTTTTTTTTTTACCTTGAAATATTATAGAAGTAATTCTGATGATACACAAATTTTGATAAGGCAAATGGCTTCTGTTCTGTTTCTTTTCCAGGTTAGTAAATTTGAGAGGTACGAATTTCCAAAAAGGGTGGATCGTTTTACGATATTGATTTACGACTCCGTAAATCCAAAGTCTCAAACATATACAAACTCTGGCTCCAAAGTCTCAAACATATACAAAACTACATACATTTGCTTTAAAATGTTATTTGTTCCTGTGATGGCAGCGCTGAATTTTCAGTGGCCATTACTCCAGTCTTCAGTGTCACATGATCCTTCAGAAATCATTATAATATGCTGAGAAATTAGGTTAGTCTTCAAACAGGTACGTTTGAAAAGTCAGTTGCTAATTACTAGCACTAACTACTATACTAGTTCTTATTCATGCCAGTATAAGCAAATTTCTAGTTAGGTAATCATGTGTACATTGAGTCTGTGAGTGGAACTCGCGATGAATGAATGATTTAGAATGGCTGTATCAGTTGATTCACTGGAATCATCTGACTCGAATGATTCACAACTGACCTGTGCATTTAACCTCATAGTTTCTTTTGGGGGATTGACCCCACAATTACCATGCTGCTAAATGACAAGTAACTAACAAAATGTGGTCATCCATACCGAGTTGTTTTTGACACACCTATTTCCTTTGCCTGGTGAAATGACAAAGCGATCTAAAGCCAGGAGTGCGTCATTGTTTAAATGGTAGCACGTATGAGTGATTTCTAACTGAGCACTATCCAGGGCAACTTCCTTCAGCTGTGGCATAAAGGCTGTAATTTAGAGAATGGCCATGAAACTAAAATGATGGACTGAGCAGAACATAGCCTTCAGATTGCTGCATTTCCACATTGTTTTTCCAAAGACTTTTGCATTTATTTTCTTGTTTGTCCCTTGCTTATTTCTTAAAGCACAACAAATCGTGACTGGATCATATAAAAAAAAAAAAATCATAGAGATGCTAAGGATAACCAGTTGGTAAAATGACTTTAACTGAATATAAATCATGATGCACCTGCAAAGTGTTTCCAGATGTTGTTGGTTAATGATGTAATGAATGAAAATGCATGTTTTGTGTTGACTTTAATTAATTTATAAAAGACTATTTTGAAAGATCAAACATTATTCATGCTTAAAATGGCCCAACGGGTAACGGCTGATCAATGAAATCAACAATTAATCACCTTGACATTTCAGGCTGGAGAATGATGCAGCATTTTAGAAAGTGCTGTGTCATATAGAGGACTTTGTAAAACCATAACCAACTTTTTGCTCTAACTTAAAGTACTCGAATAGCCAGTAAGAAACCGAAACACCCTAGCAACCACATAGCAACACATTTAAAACCATTCAGAATGCCAGTATCAGCAACTGAAACACCTCACATCCAAGTTTTCTTGGATGCATTAGGCATACAATCTCATTTTATTATTGTGGCCAAACCAAAATATTCATCTTTGTCAATAGCATATCTGAATCCAGCAGGCAAGTGTGTGAGCTATCCTCAGAGACACAAGGAGGGGAAGGACTTAATCAAATGTTTTCTCTCCTGTTTGAAATACCCATTAAGTTAATCAAAACCAGATTTAGGAAACCGGAACAGCAGATGCTAAAGCAAACATGAGGAAATTAGCACACCCAACACTATTACAGTGCACTGCTGTTCTATTTAGCAGCGTCCCACCACTGATTACAGATCTGGCAAGCTGTGGCCATGGGTGGACCACCAACATGAACCAAAGCCCAGATACACTAAGTGATGAAACTACCCAGTCAAACACGCTTTGAACTTTTCATTTATTTAAAGTATGCTAAAAATGGCCATGTGTGCTTCCTTGACTATCAAAGAACTATAAGGACTATAACACAAATTATTTGGTGCTTGGCCCCTAATAATAATAATGATAAGAGAAAAATCCCATTCCATGTTAGAATAAAGAATGTCATTTTCTTACATTTTTTTTCAGAAAAATGCATTATAAGTGATCACATTTAAAAAATTTAAATAATACTAATTGCACACTTAAAAAAGGTAATGCTTTTGATCTTTTCACATGAAACAAATTAAAGCCAAAGATTAAAAAGTAAAAACAGTACTGTGGAGCCCAGTTCTACTTGAAACATTAGGACTGTAATTTTCATGGCAAAAATAACTTGGACCTTGGAGATGCCGTGTTTTCTAGCCACCAGTGTTCTTAGACGCCAATGCTAGAGATGATCTTGGTTATTACAGAACTGGATCTGATATGCAGTTTCAGCCTTTCTAAATGCTTGAAGGATAATCCCTGATAGGACAACAAAGTCTATAGCTGGCTGTGAGATCTCTGAGTTGATATTTCTGCACACTGAGTCATGTATGTGGTTAGAGTCATTCAGAGGAGGACTTTTGGTTGGAATCAGGGCAGGGTCAAGATTTGGGTTTACAATGAATCGATTTATCTCTTTTTCTTTTTATCACTCCATCTCCCTGCCAAGTCCAAGTGGTTCACTATTTTCTCACAAGGCTGTCTGACTTAAATAATGTATCGGAAAAGGCTTGTGTTACAACCTCTTCAAATACCAATGATTGTTTAAAGAGTCAAAAGACACAGCTTCACCACTGTATGTGTTGTGTTTTAATACTGCTTTGACTACACAAGAGTTCTGGATAGCTCTAGTGCTACTACGGACTCAAATTTCCACTTCAAACTAAAGAGCTCCAGGTGTCGTCGCTCTCCCGTTCTCGCTAATTTTAGTGAGGAATGTCAAGTCTGGTGTGCTGAGCATCCATCAGCACTAAAAACATACTGTGCATACACATAATTGCCATTTGGATGGTCAATATGGGTCACATACCTCAACGGTTCAGGTTTACGTATTTTTGAATCTATATTCATAGTTTTAATGCAAGCTTGTTGTTTGTAATGGCCTCCAAAGACTATCTCACATGCACTTTTAGGTTATCTTTGCCTGTGGAGCAGATGTGATCTGGAAAAGCACTTGAGCTCTCTTGTACTTACTACACCTCTTTACTCAGAGCTCACCGAGGCAAGAAACCACAAAAATGTCCGGGCCAAAGAGCTTCCAGTTCCTGTCCAACAAGTCTTGTATGGCACAGAACAGACCTTCTTGTGAATGGGAATGTGTGCCAACAAAAGCAGATTAAATGACTGATGTTTTTAGTTAACTGTCAAGTCGATTACATGTTGAGTCCACTCCCACCTATATCTGACTGTGTAAAGAAAGTCCTTTCTAAAGGTTCTTATTGGCATCTACAGTTCAGTCAGGGGTGTCCAGTCCTGCTTCTGGAGGGCCAATGTCCTGCAGAGTTTAGCTCCAACACACTTGCCTGGAAGTTTCTAGAAGTCTGAAGATATTGATTACCTGGTTTAGGTGTGTTTAATTAGGGTTGGAGTTAAGCAGGTCAGTGGCCCTCCAGGAACAGGTTTGGACACCCCTGACTTTTCCACTGCGGAAAAGTTTCTTTGTAGTGGATAAAGGTTCTTTAGATTATCAAAATGTTCTTCACACTAATAAATGGTTCTTTTAAGAACTGTTCACTTAAAGGTTCTTTTTTGGAACCCAAAATAGTCCTTCCAAGGCAGGATGGGCAACTTTGACCCACTTTCCTGGAGAGCTTAATTCTAGTCATAATAAACACACCTGAACCAGCTAATCAAAGTCTTCAGGATTTCTTGAAAGCTACAGGTAGATGAGTTTGATCAGGGTTAGAGCTAAACTGGATCTCCAGGCTTATTCTATAGCAGGGGTATCCAATCCTGGTCCTTGAGGGCCAACGTCTTGCAGAATTTAGCTTCAAACACCTCCAACATACTTGCCTGGAAGTGAGTCTGAAGACCTTGATTAGCTGGTTCAGGTGTGTTTAATTCATAGACTGTAAAAATAAATAAATAAATAAATAAAAAGATGGACGATGCACCTTCACTCTCTTCCACTGAAGAAAAGTGAAGCCGCCAATGCCACAATAAGACGTGGACATATTGCACTGATTTGGGACCAGAGTCTGCACAATAGTGAGCGAAGTGGAGCTGCATCCCGCCTACATACCCGCTAGGGGTTGAACGACTTCTGATTTTTTAAAGTCGACTTTTATGTGATGAAAGTCGAGTCAAAGTCGACTAGTCGCTGATGACGTCATTAATGAATAAATAATTCTGGAGCTGTGACGAACACCTTGTGTACAGCTATGGCATATGACACAGTGCTGCTCACATGGCTATTGCTCCTATAACAGCTCATTTTTATCAGTTCTTTTGTCTTTGGGTCGATATATTTCTCACAGATTTCTGCTCGTTCTAAATCAGATACAGATAAAGTAGCACAGAAGAGATTACATTCATATAAATGCATTAGTGAGAGCGATTGCGTGTGAATTAATTCTACCTGGCAGCGACTCTCTACTAGTAGTGAAGCTGTGGGATTTAGTTATTAAGAAATATATGATTGAAATTTTCAGTTTCAGGGGGTGGAGACAGGTAGGTTTAGGTAAATGTAAGGTGGGAGGAGTTGGATCTAGATCCAACCACACCCCCTGGATCTTGTGTTCTGCAGTGAGGACCATCTCTGTGTGTGTGCGTTACAGAGCAGCAGCGCATTAAAGTAGAATGGCGATTAACTGACCTGTACTATAAGCTGTTTAAAACGTGCATTCTCCCGTTCAATTTTGAGCATCCAGTAATATAATCACACGTCTTGTGGAGAGCTTTCAGAGTATGCATTTAGGCTATTTGTCATTTTAACTGTTTGGAAATGCAGCGTAAAAGTGGAAGTCCTTCAGAGATTTCTTATACTCTTGCGCTCTCTATAGGACCAGCGACTAGTCAACGTCAAGCTTAAAGCGCCATGGCAGAGCATTAAAGTCGACTAGTTGGTGCAACCCCTAATACCCGCAGAGTCGATTGCAAGCACACGCCCCTGACCCTTTTTAAATTAGCCTGACTGCTCCATTTTTTTGTCTGGTGATTGCAGTAGAAGAGGCTTGTGTTAAAATAGGGTAAATGCAACTCCAATCTCCTCCTGAAGATCCTGAAAAAGTCCGTTGGTGCCTCAGTTCGCTCAGAGAAGCTGTCAATCTCAGCTGTCAATCATGACGTCACACTCCCGTTTTTATAACATCACTTAACTAACTAAAACCAAACTTTTTTAAAAAACGAACACTTGAACTTGCATCAGCGTGATAAAAACTACATAAAATGACAAAAAAAAAAAAAAATATTTTAAGTGAAATTTGATTATTTAATTTGTCTCACTAGGTCCCATTAGATTACATGGAGAGGGCAGGGTTTATGACCTATACTGGGACAGCCACCTGGGGGCGATAGAAACATTTTCGCTTCACTTTTCAAGACTTGTGCGGCACACTTGGTTTAATTAGGGCTGGAGCTAAACTCTGCAGGTCAGTGGCTCTCCAGGGACCAGTTTGGACACCCCTGTTCTATGGCATTGCTGTGAAAACCCCTTTTTGGAACCTTTATTTTTCTAAGAGTGTACATGGTGCAAAGTCAAACTGATCAATACTCACTCTCACAGAGTCTCCTCCTCAACCTGCCCCTGATCTTGTCAATGGCGTCAAAGTCCGTCACATGGAACACATGAGCACTTTTGGGCTCCGCCGCAATCTCCTCCAGCTCCTCTCTCAGAGCTTCTCCAATTCCTACAGCGAACAACCTGATTCCAGCAGCCGCTGCAGCAATCGATGGCTCCAAAACAAAATCCTGACTCCTTCCGTCTGTTAGCAAGATCGCCACCTTCTGAATGCCCTTAGAGGCAGGCCTCGCCCCTGCCCTCTCTGTAAAGATGTTGTTGGTGGTGAAGCTGATGGCGTCTCCAGTCTTGGTGTTCCCACCCAGGTAGCGGATGTTCCCAGCAGCACGCTTGACCTCCTGGAGGGTTTTGTACCTGCCCAGGTTGAATTCGGTTGTGGGGCGGTCGCTGTAGCGAACCACAGCCACACGCGTCTTCTCCGCACCTACGTCAAAAGATTCCACCAGGTTTGCCACCCACTGCCGGATCTTCTCGAAGTTGTCTTTGCCCACACTGGAAGAGGTGTCCAAGATGAATACCAGATCATAGTGGACATTCTTGCAACCTGGGACAAAGGACATGAAATTTTACAGACTGTGTGTATACAGTTTAGCCGTAAATTTATGAGGCTTGTGTTTCCGGCCATGGTCCGGTTGGATAATACATGGGCTGAATTTTGCAGAGAACTTGAAGCTGCTAGTATGTCAGGTTCAAAACCTCAGTCTGCACACATTATAACAGACTCACTGAAATTAGAACCACCAAGCCAAAGTTAAACAGAGATGTGGTTAGGGGTCATGCAAACAGTATATTTAGGCGAGTATGTGCCCTCACCTGCCCTTTGTCCTTCAACACCGCCTCCGTACAGAGTCAGAGCCAGTATGGTCAGGACCAAAGAGATCCTGAGCCCAAATCGAAACTTCATCTCCTTCTCCTCTGTTGTTTGCTGATATTCCTGCTAAGGTGCAATGATCATCAACTTGCTGCTCCTGTGGAGACATGAGAACAAATGTGAGGTGATCAGTCATTTGGACTCTGAGCTGAGTTATATTGAACGATTGCAAACAGAAGTGGAGTGTATGATTCATGTTAGCTCTGCACTAACTGATGTACTGCCGGGGCGGCCCACATTAATCCTGATTTGTACTTTCCAAGTTGCCGTTTCAGTTTGAGCTGATAACAAGATGAGCCATACTCATAAACACAGTATATAAGTGAATACAAGGCTATTTACCTTTATTTAGCTTTAGGCTAAGGCATTGTTTGTCATAACACACACACACACACACACACACACACACACACACATATATATATATATATATATATAGTGACATAGTAACTTTTTTCTTTTTTTCTTATCTTGTCTTTTATCTTATTTTTGATATGAAGTGTAACCTAGACACGTTTCCTTGAGATGAATCCATATATGTGTGATGGACACCTCTGGAAATGCAGTTGATCCAAACTTCAAAATTTCATCACTGAATGTGATACCAGGTATATTGTTAAGTGAATGGTGAAGAAATAATGCTTGTTTTCTGATACACTTATACATTAGCAAAAATTCTATCATGCACATGAGGTGAAATATTTAAGAAAAATGCATAATATTATAAATAACACATAATGAAATATTATAGGTCTCCATCAGCAAACCAGAGTAAACAAGGAGGGGTACCTGAAATCTGAGAAAGCTTTACGTCCAACCGTAATTCATTCCCCCATTCACTTAACTATACATTCCACCACTGGTGACTAACCACACTCCTCTGGCTAAGCTGAACTTATGTTTCGCTGTAAATAGGGTGTTCTTCTGATTTAGTGGTGGACATTATGCCCCAGGGAGCACACTGTCATCAGAGACCGAGGGAGCAACGTTGGGAAGCATTGAATTATGGTTTGCAGAGCCTTGATGATGTGGCAACCTCTCCTCACAATCAGGTGCATAAAATACCATTCTTTTTGCAAAACCTTAACCAAGAACAATAGAGTAAACTGGGACTCTGATGCCTTGTAAAAATGGCATTGATTCAGCTAGTGAGTTAAAACTCCCCCTTATATCTTTCCAGTACTAATCGATGCATTTAGAAACAGAAAACTGCCCATTTTTGAATCTGTCAGGCCAATAGGAAAATAATCCTGTTCCTGGTGAACTGCCAACCTGACACCTCCTCTCATAAAATTCAGTGTCTTTTCTTTGTTGCTCTCCATAACTCATTCCTCTCCCTCCTTTTTTTCATGAAGGTTTGCATTATCATCATATGACCAAGAAAACCTTGCTTGCTCATTGCTTTTGGTTTTAAAAGCCCACAGTATCTCTCAGCACAATGAGCTCTTTGAACCCTCTGACCAGGGCAGGTCTTCTTATGTTTCTTTGACGCTGTGAAAGTATCCCACATTCATTTAACTACTGTCCCAAAGTATAACCAGAGCATTTATATATTTGCAGTAAACAACATTTATGTTTTGTGGATCGAAACAGCCACCTATAACCTCCTTTCATTCAGATGTGGTATTCTAGTATGTTGGCTGGTGTCTCTATGGACATCAAATATCAGATTTACAAAGGCTTCTATTTTCTTACAGTCAGTTCAGCAGTCCAAAGTATTAAAGGGCACATTGTTTTACTAGCCCTCTGGTCAAGCTATTAGCCTAAATTACCTGGTGCTTTCTAAAACTAATGGACCCACACTTGGTTAAAAAAAAGTTTCAAATAACAAAATTCTTTTCATAACTAAAATGAAATGTTTGTGGGAGTGAACACCCATTTCTGTTTTTCGCCATTCTGTTCACTGCTACATATGTTGGTTAAACGGATTTTACAGTACACATTATATAGTCAATGTCCAGAAGGAACCTGGGGTTAAAGACCTGGGTAAACTTGTTTTTCCGTGTTTCACTCCGTTTTGTGCTCAGTTGTGTCCACACAGTTTTCAAAGTATACTCAACCACAGATAAGCTCGGATGGATGAGTTGCCAAATGTGCAGTACAATTTCTTTGTTTTGTACTCTACCAGATGCACGTTATATTCTAATCTTGCGCATGTGATACTGAACACACACACTGTCCATGAAGACACAAAAAAAGGGCAACATGCGAATGGTGTGCGCAAATGTCTGCAGACCTTCCTGATGGCAAAAATTATGTCACTCATACAGCCGAAGTATACCATGGGCTTAAGCTGAGCCTTAAATTGACCTTTAGGCAAAAAGGTCATGGTCACCTACAGCCTTCTGGTTATCTGCCCTACACTCTAAAAATAAAGGTTCTTAAAGGGATAGTTCACCCAAAAATGAAAATTCTGTCATTAATTACTCACCCTCATGTCGTTCCAAACCCGTAAGACCTTTGTTCATCATAACACAAATTAAGATATTTTTGATGAAATCCGAGAGCTTTCTGACCCTGCATAGACAGCAACACAACTACCAACAAGGCCCAGAAACGTAGTAAGGACATCGTTAAAATAGTCCATGGGACATCAGTAGTTGAACCGTAATTTTATGAAGCTATGAGAATACTTTTTGTGTGCTCAAAGAAAAAAAAAAAAAAACTTTATTCAACAATCATTCTTTTCCATGTCAGTCTCCGCTGCGCATTCACAAGAGCATGCGTCGTGGTACTGCTGTGAACGTACGTCGAATTCTGACACGGAAGAGAATAAAGTCGTTATTTTATTTATTTATTTATTTTTTGCACACAAATGTATTCTCGTAGATTAAAATTAAGGTTGAACCACTGATGTCACATGGACTATTTTAATTATGTCCTGACAACCTTTCTGGGCCTTGAACATGGTAGTACTCTTGCTGTCTGTGCGGGATCAGAAAGCTCTCTAATTTCATCAGAAATATCTTAATTTGTGTTCCGAAGATGAGGGTAAGTAAATAATGTCAGAATTTTAATTTTTGGGTGAACTATCCCTTTAAATGGCATCTATGGTTTCATGATGAAACTTTAGCATCCATGGAACCTTTCCATTCCACAAAAGGTTCTTTATTGTGGAAAAAGGTTCTTTGGATCATTAAAATGTTCTTCAATCTTCAACCAATCTACAATTACTTACCAGCTCTTTGACCTACTATCTTTTGTTCACCTGCCTGACAACCTACAGTTGTTACTTACGTTACTAGTCCTACGACCTGGGGTTGAACGACTTCTGATTTTTTAAAGTCGACGTTTAGGTGATGAAAGTCGAGTCGAAGTCGACTAGTCGCTGATGACGTCATTAATGAACAAATAAGTGTGGAGCTGTGACAATGTGCTGCCCACATGGCTATTGCTCCTATAACAGCTCATTTTTATCAGTTCTTTTGTCTTTGGGTCGTTATATTTGTCACAGATTTCTGCTCGTTCTAAATCAGATACAGATAAAGTAGCACAGAAAAAAATACATTCATATGAATGCATTAGTCAGAGCGATTGTGTGTGTGAATTAATTCTACCTGGCAGCGACTCTCTACTAGTAGTTGAAGCTGTGGGATTTAATTATTAAGAAATATATGCTTGAACTTTTTTCTAAGCTATTTTACTGAGAAATCAAAGAACAGTGTTGACAATACATTTCCGCGCTGAACGATTCTGTGCACGCGCGATCTGCGCGTGTACGCGCTACAGTCTGAAGCCTATGTGTGTGCGTTACAGTGCAGCAGCGCATTATAGTAGAATGGCGATTAACTGACCTGTACTATAAGCGGTTTAAAACGTGCGTCCCCCCTTCAATTTCGAGCATCCAGTAATATAATCACACATGTCTTGTGGAGCCTTTCAGAGTATGCATTTAGGCTATTTGTCATTTTAACTGTTTGGAAACGGAGCGTAAATGTGGAAGACCTTCAGAGATTTCTTATACTCTTGCGCTCTCTATAGGACCAGCGACTAGTCGACTTCAAGCTTAAAGCGTCATGGCAGAGCATTAAAGTCGACTAGTCGGTGCAACCCCTACGACCTACAACCTTTGGATTACCAGCCCCTTGGGCTATAACCTTTCGTTTACCAGCTCTAAAACATATTGTTTACCATCCCTACAACCTAGAATCATTTGGTTACCAGGTCTATTACCTGAATTCTATTCACTGACCACCTTACAACTTTTTAGTTACTAGACATGCAGTATAGCATACTGTTTTTAATTTATCAGCTCTATAACCTACAATATTTTGGTCACCAACCCAATTGACTGACCTCCATCATTTCATTATTGAACAATTTGCAATTTTCACAACCATTAAGTCAATTTATATATATATATATATATATATATATATATATATGTATATATACAATATATACATTTGCAGATACATTTCTAGTTTTGAGGCTCTGAAACCTTTCAGTGCATCTATCTCCACTAACACTCCAGGGCCCGGCTTCCAGCCAAACTCCAAAACTCTGCTAAACGACCAGCATGGGAGCAACCTGCAGATGAATAAACCAGAAAGCTTCACTCTTCCCCTTTTGAAATGTAAAAACCAGCCTTTTGTTCTTCTAAAGTTCTCCAAAAAGTGGAAGAACAAAGAAGGCACTAGTTGTAGACCAGACTGAGCTATCAAGACATGATGGCTAAACATTCTAGAGTAAAATATCAAAAATTAAACACTGTAACATAGACATGTTTACTGATGAATTATGGATGATAAACCTCACTCTTACCTTCGATGTCAATCCGTGGGAACAAGAAGATCTTCTTCAACCTCCTCCAGAAACACACCTCAAAGACACCTGAAGTATCAAAGCAGCATCCTCCTAGAAATAAAGCTCCAGGTAAGGTCATACACAGGTGTGATGACACACAAACACACACAGTAATCCTGCAGTGAGGAGCAGAGTGCTGTGGAGTCTGCTCTCCTCTGCTGGGAGGTGGGAGGGACGAGGGACTGCTCCTCTAAGTGTTGGGTTTCAGTGGGGATGGGATGGCTGCCCTGCCCTGTTCATGCACATAAAATAGGGCTCTGACAGACTGCGCCAATTATAGAGCAACTTTCCGTGATATTTTTGTCACTTTCTTTCTCTTCGTGTCTTTCTTTTTCTCTCACTCCTGTTCCTTCATCTCCATGTCTTTAGTCTTTCCAGACCAGGCTGAGCAGACCACAGGTTGCCAATGGGGCTGATGGGTGATTGCTAGCCACAACATTTGTGTCTATAGTGAGTGCTCACTGTATGTGTGTCAACTGAATCAACAATTTTCAGATTTAAAAAGTTTAAAAAAATGAAGAGAATGTGAGCAGAGTGTAAATGCTCCAGGGTTGTGCAACATTCAGAATTGAAGAATTGACCTTCTTTCAGAAGAATTTCATACAGGTTTGGAACAACATGAGGCCAAGTAAATGTTGACAATAGTCATTTTTGGATGAACTATCCTTTCAACTATTTCATTTCTTCAGTTGGTTTAACCCACCCATTCCAAAACTTCACTTGATTTAAACCCCTCATTTACAAAAGAACAAATAAGCATTCATTCTGGTTTAAAAAAAAAAAAAAAAAAAAAAAGCTACTTTAAGCAGAAGTCATAATTGAACCCAAACATTTCAAAACCTGTACTGGGTTTAGGACATCTAGTCCAATAACTAAATTAAGATGCAAATTAGATAACATTTACTGTACCTGGTTTAAGTAACCTGGTTCAGCCCACCCATTATCAGCATCTGATCTCTTTCACTAACATTTTGTATACTATGTTAAAGTATAATAGACAGACAGATAGAAAGAACAAACAACAGAATGGCAGGTGAATGGAAGGATAGAACAATAGACTGACGGATTGATAAAAAGAACAGTGGATGGACAGACAGATTGATAGACAGACAGAACAACAGAACGACAGATAGATGGATGATAGAATAGATAGAACAATACACAGATAGAAAGGACAATAGAATAACAGTTGAATGGATGATACAGTAGATAAATAGAAGCAATGATACAACTACAGATGGATGGATGGATACAGTAGATAGAACAATATACAGACAGATAGTTAGAAAGAATGATAGAATGACAGATGCATGGATGTATACAGTAGATAGAATGACAGACAGACAGACAGACAGACAGACAGGTGAAAGGATGGATACAGTAGACAGAACAATAGACAGACAAACAGACAGAAAGACAGAGACACAGATAGATAGAAAGAACAACAGAATGACAGGTGAATGGATGGATGGATACAGTAGATAGATAGAAAGAACAATAGAATGACAGGTGGATGGATGGATGGATGGATACAATAGATAGATAGAAAGACAGACAGATAGATAGAAAGAACAATATAATGACAGGTGGATGGATGGATACAGTAGACAACGACAGAACGACAGACAGACAGACAGACAGACAGATAGATAGATAGATAGATAGATAGATAGATAGATAGATAGACAGACAGACAAACGTATTGGGACACCCTCTTCTTTAGAACAGAAAAGGCACTTCCAAAACTGTGGCAACAAAGATGGAAACATAATGCATGTATTTAAATATTGTATTTCCATCTCTGTTCCAACAGTTTTGGAAGAGTCTAAAATGACTGTACCCATATGTACATGTCATTGGTGTTTGGTAAAGAGTTTTTGGCTCAAGATCTGCATTTAAAGTCACACCAGAGGTGTTCAGCTTGGATTAGGACTTGGCTTTCTGCAGACCAGTCAAGTTCTTCCACACTGACTAAATCAATCATTTCTTTTTGAACCTTGCCTTATACACAGAGGCATTGTCATGTTAGAATAGAAAAGGGTCCTGTCCAAACTGTTGCTTTAAAATTAGAAGCACACAATTCCCTAGAATATCATTATATGCTTAAACATTAAGATTTGTACTCATGGAAATTACTAAAGTAGTCAAACCTGTTCATTAGAAGGCGACCCAATACTTTTGGCAATATAGTGTAGATAGAGATAGAACGACAGGTGAATGGATGGATGGATACAGTAGACAGAACAATAGACAGACAGACTGATAGATAGAACAATCGATGGATGGACAGACAGACAGACAAATTAAATGGAAGGAAACTTACTCCAGAATGTATGTTTCTGTACAAATTGTACTTTTAATCTCTTTAAACACAAGCATTATCTAAATGTCAAAGTATTAGTGGAGTTAATCTCTCAGAGGAAACCCAATTAAAAAGAACTTTTCATACCTTAAAAGATTATTGTGTTAACTACACTGAGCTCGTGTCAGCATGCTGGACTTCTCTGGTGTTCTCTGTTTTTTTTTTCCCGTTTGACCGTCTTGTTCTTTGAGGCTTAACATGCTAGATATCCTGTGTGCATGGTGCGTCTCTGAAGACCCCTGCTTTCTCTCCCTTTCCTTTTTCCTCCTGTCTTACTTTTCATGTCTCATCTGGACGTCTCACCACAGAGTGCTTTCACAGACATCGGACACACATGAAATCTCACAAACGCACTTTCCAAACTCCCTAAATAACATCTTTATGCACAGTAAGACATATCAACAACCAAGCCACACAGCAATAAACATCCGACAATAAAATCGTGCAGGAAGTAACTGCTTCGTCTCTTTGAAAAGAAACAAGATCTATTTCCATCCTTTACCTTTGTAAGGGGTCTCACTGGAGGTCACACTAACTTTAGCGCAGGGCAAAGTCCAGCAGAGGACAACTGATGGGTCGGCACAGATGCAGATCTACAATAGTGACAAGGAGGTGAAGTGCTTTGTGCTCAAAAGAGGACACGTATAAGAATATAAAGGTCATTCAGATATGAAGATTTCATTATCAAAAATTTAATTACAGCTTACAACAGAATTGTGGAAAGAAGGCTTTTGCATTTGTTGCCTGTTACTTTAACATACAGCAAAAAATTAATTACTCTTGATTTTTGCTTCTATTTAAAAGTATTCTAATGATAGGTAGATAGATAGATAGATAGATAGATAGATAGATAGATAGATAGATAGATAGAGACAAACCTGGTAAAACATGGTTTATTAAACAGTAAACCATACTTGTATTCCATAACCAAAAAAATCATCAGCTAGTGTTCTTTATAGTGTTTTTCAGAGTGACATTTTAGCACAAGCACTATAGTGCTAAAATGACATTCTGTGAAAGTAATTTTAGTCATTTAGCACTATAGTAATTTTGGTCTCCAGAGAGAAGAGAGATTTATTTATGTCTTAAACCTCTGAATGTGTCAGACACAACAACACTGATTTATACAAAAAAGGAAAAGAAACAGTGATCATTTTACATTTTTATTGGCTGCCGTGAACAGTATTGAAAAATTCTTTGCTTAGACTGTCAATGTGGACATTCTATTTTTATCTAGTTTGCAACAAAGAATTTCAATAATCACTGTAGCAAGAACATTAATGGACTTTATAATACGGCTCACTGGAATAGTGGATTCTGATTGATCAACTGTAGCCGTCTTCTAGGAAATGATGTGTATAATGATTAAAAATTCCACAATTGACTGATTGGCTCTACTCCATCTTTCTCCTTGATAAAATCATTTAAACCTAAATCAATATTTTAAGGCAAGATACCACATGTGAATAGGGTAACTAATAGATATAATCACCTTTCCCCAGTTAATTAATCAGAGTACTTGAAGAAATTACATTTTGTATTACAACTATTCTGAAATTATGTGTTTAAATACGCAAATGGGCATTATTTAATTAAAAATGAACTAATATGCTTGCATTTCCATAACCAAAATCTGAACATTCTGGCTCAGTGCATTAGAAAAAATGTTTTTTTGAGAAAACAGCCTTAAAGAGATGTATTGTAATTGAAATCTAGAGTCACAAATAGATAAACTGAACAAATAAACACTCAATTGTGTATTTTGGATGTTTTCTTTACACTAGTTTAAAATAAGTTTTATTTATTTATTTAGTTAGTAGTGTAATAATTTTCATGTAAATGTCCTGATCACACTGTCTGGATTTATTTTATGATATTCAAAATATAATCCCTTATATACCAATATTTGGATCAGGAATGTGTTGTACTGTTTTCTACATTACTGTGGGCTTCGTCTGAGCTGTTTTCCCATCTAAACCCAAGAGGGAAAACCCTCTGTAAACTTGACTCTATTGCCATGTTCAAGTCTCTAACACCAACACCACCACCACGTGCTGCACTTCCTCTTTGGGTCAAAGAGTCAGAGTACGGCTTCCTGAATGTCTTTAACAACCATTCTTCTCCTGACTTTACCCACTGCCTCAGTCCCGGGTTGCCGAAGGTTCCTCCACGATGCCTTTTCCAGCACACGGCTGGCATCTCTGAGGGCCTTTTCGGTGGCGCCTTGACCCTTGGCAGGACTGGCTGAGGCCAGCTTGCTCTCATCAGCAGGTAATCCACCTGTTGATGAGCTGGATTTGCTTTGATCCTCCTCTAGCCGCTGGGTTCTTTGCAGTCTTAGACGCTTCTTGACTGCATCCTGGTTCATAGCGGAACCGGCTGATTGGCTGTTGCCGTGTTCTGATTGGCAGATTTTTTCAGGAGCACGTGTTGAGCGGACGGTTGAATTACCTTCCGTTTGCCCCGCTGGCCTATCAGAACCAAGTTTGACTTGATTGACAGGTAGCAGTGGTTTGTGTTGCTCTGTGATGGTACTCAGCGGGGAGCGTTCTGGTGACTTGTCCGGGCCGTCCCGCCAACAAACTTTCGCTTTTCTCAGATGGGTGTTGGCTGACTTACAGCCTGCCGCTTTGGCCTCTTGAGCACTTTTGAGCTTCTGCCGCTGCACCTCTAGGGGGACTTCTAGCGGAGCAAGTTTCAGAGGGCGTCTCGGGGGGAGATTCTCAGATTCTCGCTCGGAGGGCTGAGCAGGAGATCGACTCTGATCCTGTATGGAGGAGGAAGATGAGAAGGAGGAGGAGGAGGAGGAGAGCGTCAAGCGAACAGAATCCTCAGCATGTGTCGATAAAAGATGGAGGGCAGGTGTGCGTGAGAGACGGCCCTTTTTAGACACCAGCTGAATGCCACAGCCACTTAGATGGATCATCGCATTTTTCCCTTGGCAGGTCAAACTTTCCCGCATCTGTAATGCACACACACACACACACATATGCAGAAGTGTGACAAATACATATATTTTTTTTTATGGAAAGTGTATCAGTTATAAACACTACCAGTGGAAAATTTGGATGCACTTGAATTTGTTTATGATGATCTGAAGGTTTATGCTTAAACAAGTTGGTTTTGTAGAAACAATAATGTGCATAAAGATGAATTAGTTCATAAAATGAAAATTCAATTAATTGTTTTATTTACTGATTTTTTTATGGATGAGTGAGAATACTGTACATAATGAAGGCAACAAGTGTCCAGCAAACTCATTTATAACATCCCAGGATGCACCTCATGCTTTGAGGAAGTTATATTATAAGACATAAAAAACATATACATTTTTAGTCACTACATAATTTCTATATTCACACTTGTGTAAAATGAAAAAATAAAAAACAAGTAGGCGAATCCACATTTTTCACTGGTATTATGCATATAATTTGATTTTTTTTTTTTGTTCAAAATAATTCTTAATAAAAATAAACTAAATTATAAAAAAAAAAAAAAATTAATTATGAAATGTTTATAGTAAGGAATATATTTATATTACATTTGCAACTACTTCTTACATAAATCATTGCAATATTTGATCAAAGTAAACATTTACCCTCATGTACAAACATAAATATTGATATTTTCTTTTTATTATGGCCATTTTTGTTAATCTACAAGAACTTTACATTCCTCTACATTGCAGTAGCTTTGTTACACTTCGGTGCCACAGACTGTTTTATTACCGATTTAAAAATACATCAGTTTAATTGCAAAAATGGAGTAAGCATATATACAAAATAGGAAAATGCATGGTTACAAACAATATTAACAAAAATATATAAACCTATAATAATTTGCCATGCTTGTTATTTATACTAAAATAAAACTACATTAATTAAAACTTCATTTATAAGATTTTATTTATTATTTGTTTTGTTTTGGATTTGTGGCTTATCCACAGATATTTTGTGACAATAAATTAACACATTTTTGCTGTTTTGTAATAAGAAGAATAATTTTCTCTAATAGGATGGAATAGAATAGAAGGCTTATATACTCACAACAGATGACATAATTTCCTGCCTTTGTTTTTGTCGAATCATCAGATTGTGTGTGTTTGTTTTTCCTCTGTCCTGCACGAGACCGTGACTCTGCAGAGAGAGAGACAGAGTGTTAAACAGTTGTCTCAGTGATTGACAGTAAGATCCTTATGAGGATTGGGGTCAGTGTGCAGGTGTGTTGTGATCTCTGATGATGTCAAAGCCAGCTCACACACACTCAAAAACCCACATGTGCTCTCATGAACACATGGCCTTCTTTCCTTATTGACAAACACATTTTGATTTCAAACATCAAGTAGAAATGTGATTATTTTGTTAGCAGCCACTAGATGGCGCTACAGACTGCAGCTTACTACTACCTGAATACTGCACATTGTACACAGTATACTGCCTACAAAAACATGAAAAGAAAGATATTAACACAACAGTTATTTTACTTTAAACCAACTGCATTACTTACTTTCAAAAATCAAATATTGAGTCAAAATAGAGATGCTTCTGAAATTGGAAGGTCAAGTTGAGCATATTGCATTGTGGAATTTACTGCAGTATGTTTTGCTTGTACACTCTCAAAAAAATAAAAATAATGTGCAAAAAGGGGGTATTGAAAGGATAAGAAAGGTACAAAGGTATCCCTTTGTACCACAGTGACAAACTGTTTTAATCCTAAAGGGACAGTTTAGTACTAATATTAACCCTTTAGGGGTAAATAAGATAACAAATGTGTCCCTTTGAGGGTACTGCCCCAGTTACAAACTGTTGTACCCCTAAAGGTACAGTTTGATACTATTATTAACCCTTTAGGGGTAAAGAAGGTACAAAGTTGTCCCTTTGAGGGTACTGCACCAGCAACAAGCTGTTGTACACCTAATGGTCCGATTTAGTACTATTATGAACCCTTTAGGGGTAAAGAAGGTACAAAGGTATCCCCATTGAGGGGACTGCCCCAGTAACAAACTGTCATACTCCCAAAGGTACAATTTGGTACTATTTTTAACCCTTTAGGGGTAAAGAAGATACATATGTGTCCCTTTGAGGTTACTGCCCCAGCGACAAGCTGTTGAACACCTAAAGGTACAATTTGCTACTATTTTTAACCCTTAAGGGGTAAAGAAGATACCAAGGTATCCCTTTGAGTGTACTGTCCCAGTTACAAACTATTGTACACCTAAAGGTAAATTTCTGTACTATTTTTAACTCTTTAGGGGTAAAGAAGATACCAAGGTATCCCTTTGAGTGTACTGTCCCAGTTACAAACTATTGTACACCTAAAGGTACAATTTGGTACTATTATTAACACTTTAGGAGCAAATAAAGTACAAAGGTATCCCCATTGAGGGGACTGCCCCAGTAACAAACTGTCATACTCCTAAAGGTACAATTTGGTACTATTTTTAACCCTTTAGGGGTAAAGAAGGTACATATGTGTCCCTTTGAGGTTACTGCCCCAGCGACAAGCTGTTGAACAACTAAAGGTACAATTTGCTACTATTTTTAACCCTTAAGGGGTTAAGAATGTACAAAGTTGTCCCTTTGAGGGTACTGCCCCAGTGACAAGCTGTTGTACACCTAAAGGTAAATTTCTGTACTATTTTTAACTCTTTAGGGGTAAAGATGATACCAAGGTATCCCTTTGAGTGTACTGTCCCAGTTACAAACTATTGTACCCCTAAAGGTACAATTTGGTACTATTATTAACACTTTAGGGGCAAATAAAGTACAAAGTTGTCCCTTTCAGGTTACTGCCCCAGCGACAAGCTGTTGTACCCCTAAAGGTACAATTTGATACTAATATTAACCCTTTAGGGGTAAAGAAGGTACATGTGTGTCCCTTTGAGGGTAATATCCCAGCGATAAGCTAAAGATACCAACGTGTCCCTTTGAGGGTACTGTCACAGTTACAAACTGTTGAACACCTAAAGGTACAATTTGATACTATTTTCAACCCTTCAGGGGTAAAAAGGTACATATGTGTCCCTTTGAGGTTACTGCCCCAGCGACAAGCTGTTGAACACCTAAAGGTACAATTTGCTACTATTTTTAACCCTTAAGGGGTTAAGAACGTACAAAGTTGTCCCTTTGAGGGTACTGCCCCAGTGACAAGCTGTTGTACACCTAAAGGTAAATTTCTGTACTATTTTTAACCCTTTAGGGGTAAAGAAGGTACATATGTGTCCCTTTGAGGGTACTACCCCAACAACAAGCTGTCCTACCTGTAAAGGTCCAATTTGGTACTATTATTAACCCTTTAGGAGTAAAGAAGGTACAAAGATATCTATTGGAGGGTACTGCCCCAGTTACAAACTGCTGTACCCCTAAAGGTACAATTTGGTACCATTTTTAACCCTTTAAAGGTAAAGAAAGTACATATATGTCCCTTTGAGGGTAATTACAAACTGTTGTATCTCTAAAGGTACAATTTAGTACAAGCTGTTGTACACCTAAAGGTAAATTTTTGTGCTATTTTTAACCCTTTAGGAGTAAAGAAGGTACATGTGTGTCCCTTTGAGGGTAGTATCCCAGCGATAAGCTGATGTACCCCTAAAGGTACAATTTGGTACTATTACTAACCCTTTATGGGTACAGAAAGTACAAGGGTATCCATTTGAGGGTACTGCCCCAGTTACAAACTGTTGTACCCCTAAAGGTACAATTTGGTACCATTTTTAACCCTTTAGAGGTAAGAAGGTACAAAGTTGTCCCATTGAGTTGAACAAAGGTATCCCACTGAGGGTACTGCTCCAGTTACAAAATGTTGCACTCCTAAAGGACCAATGTGGTACTATAACTAACCCTTTAGGGATAAATAAGATACAAAGCTCTCCTTTTAAGGGTACTGCCCCAGTGACAAGCTGTTGTACCCCTAAAGGTACACTATTATTAAGCTTTTTTTCTGACAGTTTTTTGGCAAAATTCAGCATTTTTCTGACATTTCTAAATTTTCAGGCTAAAAACAGCAGATAAACTCTAAATCTACGCGTGAAAATGTAAAGCAAGCAAATGATCCCCGATTTGATGATCTTACTCTCCATTTGTGAGGTGGAATGAGATATTCAGCAGCCTAATCTTCTGTCCAAGTCCTCATAGTCACCCTGAAATCCTCTTCTTCCATGCTGGGGCTGATGGGATTATATGTTTGGCTGTGGTGTTGAGTGAGGCTGATCCCGGTGACCCAGAGCAGGGAAAGTGCTGTCGTAATCCAGACCCGAGCCTAGCGCCGGAAAAAGCAAGCTGACCACATATTCACACAGGCATGGGTGCAGAGACGCCGAAATTGGTTTCAAAAGGGCAACAGGCTTAACGAGCATCAGCGCCGCACAGGCTCTCAAATCTGCTGAAGAATTGTAACAATCTGCCTGAAACCCCAGGCCTTCAAGGCAGCCATATCCATCTGTCCTAAACCTCTCGCTCACAGATGTGAGTGTTCAGATGAAAGCAGCTGATAATGCTGCTTTTGTGGGCACTTCCTTTCTCCATTTTTGCTCTATTTTTGGCCTGTGAGAAACTAGCGAGAACACATTCGCTTCAAAGCCAACACAGGTGAACGTCACATCAAATTTTAAAGGGGTCATATGATGCGATTTCAAATTTTCCTTTCTCTTTGGAGTGTTACAAGCTCTTGGTGCATAAAGAAGATCTGTAAAGTTGCAAAGACTAAAGTCTCAAATCCAAAGAGATATTCTTTATTAAAGTTAAGAGTTAACCACATCTACCTAAAACGGCTCGTTCTAACACGCCCCCACATCTCTACGTCATGATGTAGGAAGATTTGCATAACACCGCCAAAATGTATACGCAAAGAAAGAAGGCGTCACTTTCTCGCTCTAGTGTTGTTGCTTCCGCCGGCACCATGTCCTGGAGAGGTGCTGTGTGTTTGGATGCGAAAGAAAAAGTACTTTGTTTGGCCTGCCAAAAGAGGACATAACAAGAAATCTGTGGCTGAATTTTATTTACAACACTGTCCCAGAGCAGTACAACACAAATATTCGAGTTATCTAGATCTAGAGTATCTAGAGCGCCTCTTGAGATCAGGGGAGTGAGGTTTACTCGCACAGCACTTGCTGGACCACGACTGTTACATGCAGAAAGGCTTTTACTCAAAAGTGGGGCAGTTCCAACTTTACAAGGACAGTCTGGCGCTTCTGACTCACAGTAAGTACGTTTTATTATTTAAAGAATCTGCTACTTACTATTCAAACGCGAGTGTAAGTAGTACTTGTTGTTTGTGTTTCTCCGATCACAAATGCAGACATGGTAATGTTTACGCTGCGCGATGCAACGCGACGCGTAAAAAGACAGTATAAGTCATTATAATCAGTAATTATGTCCCCAATCAGTAATAAATGCCTCGTTTGAAATGGCTTTTAATGTTTTTGTGTCGTCGTGGGGACGCAGCATCATATTATGGTAAGGGGCGTAACATTTCCATCACATGCTTGAGGTATTCGGCCAATCACAACGCACTGGATCGCTGGCCAATCAGAGCACACCTCGCTGTTTCACACCGATGAGCTTTGTAAAAATCGACCCGTTTCAGAAAGGCGGGGCTTAGAGGAGATAAAATAATGTAAAATATGTGGAAAATAATGCGTTTTTTTTTTTACTTTAAACCACGTAAACACATTGCATTACACCAAATACACATAATAATGTTTTTAGCACCATCATATGACCCCTTTTTAATACTTACATTTTGCTGATTTAAAAATCTTTAAAATGAGTGTTGCTCAGTGGTTGTTAGGTTGCTGCTATGTTGTTGCCAGGGTGTTGCTAAAGTATTCTGGGTATTTGGCAGGGATTTGCTAAGGTGTTCCCTACAGGCCCAAGTATACCTGTTTTGTCATCCATCAGGTGAAAAAGAGCTTGATCTGAGATGAGACGAGACAAAAATGTGAATGTTTAGTATAATTCTAAGCTGTCATTCCATGCCTAAAATGTGACAATTTGTGACAATTTCTCAGAGTTGTTCTTGTAGCTTTCTCAAGATTCCAGCCATCCTAATAGAGAAAAATAAGATTTTCTTGTCAGATGCCTGGTGGAGTTTATTGTACGTGTCTCGGCCTGAAGTTGTTTCTCCTGAAATGTCAAACACCTGTGGTGCAAAGAGAAAAAGAGGTTATTACAGCAAAGACGAGGAGCTCACCGGGTTTGTGACGGTTGGCTCTGCGGTTCTCCAGACACACCCACGATGGACAAAAGTGCTCACATTTACTCGCAGTCTCCCATGGAGGGGTCACTGACCACCATTTATTTGAGGGAATTTAGATGCCCACTGTTCCACAGTGCTTTCATCTGTTTCAATCCTAAAGCACCACAAACATGAAGGTGAACAAATAATAACAGCATATTTATTTTGGGGTAAATTATTACTTTAATCCACCCCACATAACTAGTTTAGCACATTGATTCTGTTAGGAGAGAAAGTCGTAAACTCAGATATGAATGACTGACCATATATCAATGTGGTTTGTTTTTTAGAGATTCAATCATCTGAGTTTCACTACAGCACATTTAAATGCTTTATGCAAATATAATTTATTTGACAATGGCAATCTGGTGCAAAAGGATATTCTGTGAAATGAAAGAACAACCTGTAATCTTGGCTAGAATTAAGACCCCCAGTCATTTTTGATGACGGTGGATTCATTTTGTCCCTGAATGCCCAAGTGCAGTAGCTAAAATTTTTATGTACATTACACATACATATATATATATATATATATACACATACATACACACACAGGTGCATCTCAAATTAGAATGTCGTGGAAAAGTTAATTTCAGTAATTCAACTCAAATTGTGAATCTCGTATTAAATTCAATATACACAGACTGAAGTAGTTTAAGTCTTTGGTTCTTTTAATTGTGATGATTTTGGCTCACATTTAACAAAAACCCACCAATTCACTATCTCAACAAATTAGAATACTTCATAAGACCAATAAAAAAAAAAAAAAAAACATTTTTAGTGAATTGTTGGCCTTCTGGAAAGTATGTTCATTTACTGTATATGTACTCAATACTTGGTACACTCTTAGAAGAAATGGTTCTATATAGAACCTAAAAAGGTTCTATCAGGCGCTTCATATATGGAACCCCTAAAAGGTTCCATATAGAACCCTTTTTAAGGGTTCAATCAAAAGAACCCTTTAGGGTTCTTTGTAGCCAGGAAAAAAGGTTCTATATAGAACCCTTTAGGGGTTCCCATCATGGGATAATTTTTTTTATTTAATGTTTTATTTTAATTAAATTTTAAGACTTAAACAGCTCATATAGCTACTTTATCACTAGAAAAACTGAAATAACCATAAGCATAACAAAGAGTTGTGTGATCATAAGACACTTTTATTAGCATTTACGATGACAAGCAATATATAACACAGCAATTCATAGTGCAACAGTTACAGGGATTAACAAATCAATGTTACTTTAATACTTTTTTTTTTTTACCGGTCTAAAATAGCACTCTCCATTTTAGAAATAGTTTTCAACCCCCTCCACCTTACTCACCCATCCAACATGTCAGTCACAAATTGATGTTGATTGCTAGAAACCACAAAAAAAAAAAAAAAAAAAGACAAAAAAAAAAAAAGTTAACTTGCACAAATAAAAGTTAACTTGCAAAAAGTAAAATTAGAATGTGAAAAGTTTATCAAATAGTATATTAATGACACTCTTATTTTGCATCTCACCACCAGGTCATTACCCTTTACCTTAAATGTCAAGTATTTACTCCACTTTCTCCTATAAACCAAGTAGTCTGACTTTTTGTATGCTGCAACTTTCCCCAGTTCTGTAACCCATGAAAGATGCTGAACCACATTTCTGAAAAGGGAGCTAAAAGACTAACTATCGTATTGTTTTTTTTTAATTTATAAACATTAAAAATATTAATTTTACATTCAGATAAGCATTTAAACAATAAAAACAAACGACCCATGACAATTTCAGCACTGGGAAGGGCTAAATAGTGCTGATAGAAATTAACGGAGTGATGGCTTTTGGATGCTCCATACTGAACAAAAAGTAGACAGGAAACAGATACTTCCAGCATCTCTGTGTTATTGGTCAGTGACATCCATTCTGATGCTAACTCTCCTTGCGATGAGTAGGCTTGACATCCTAAGATGGGGATACAAGTCAGAGAAACATTTATTAGACCTATGGAGAGTACAGTACAACAAGAAAAAGAAAGGAATCTCTCACAATTAAATCAAATCTTAAAACTTACTTGAATTAGAAGTGTGGTGTTTTCATCTGAATGTAGATGACCAAACAAGTAATGCTGCACTCCGGAGTCCAGACCTGCAGTGACCGTGCAAAATATTTATCTATCAATCAATCATAAGAACTTGCATGATTAAAAACAAAAAAAAAACAAAAAAAACAACAACAACAAAAAAAAAAAACTTACTGGTACTGTTAGGAAAAAGAAACAATGTACCTTTTGTGTTATTGTTTTGCAGCAGGTTGGTCATGTTTCCTCTGACTTCCACTTTTCAGCACTCAGATAAGGTGGTGGTAAAACAGTGCTCTCTGAGATAGATGAACATCTACAACAACCAAGTGTGTTTTGAATAATATACAATTACTTCAGCAAAACAAATAATTATATATTTTACTATACTATAACTGCAAACACCAAATACTCAGTTATCCACAGAAAAAAAATGGAGACATCTTCATCAGTTTCTCTCTTTGTTCATGTTTTCATGAATTCATGAAAATCATGTTTATAATAACGGCAGTCTGACGGTGATTTGACCGATACTTTGTTTCATCGTTTCCTATACGTATAGGTCCAATACAATCTACAGGACAAAAATAAATAAATAAATAAATAAATAAATAAAAATAATAATAATAATAATAAATAATAATAAATTACGTTAGGCTATAACATGAACTCTCGCCAGCATTACTGATCAATTCACAACAGTTTTTAAATCAAGATACTTTAGGGATTGATGTTAAAAATGACAAACCGGCGGAGAATTGCTGGACAACGCGATAAACCACCTTTCTTCTTTTAGCTTCTTGAAAGAAACGTGTAACGTTAGGCTAACTAAAAATGACAAGGGTTTATGTAAAATCAATTAAAATAAGCTAAAATGAATTAATTCTCTCACTTACCAATGTAATCGTCGTTCTCCCGAGTGCTGAGCGCAGTCAGTCAGTCAACGCACCATGAACCGTTAAAGTTTAAACAGCGGCGCTCGCGCGCTTTGTAATCACTCTCGCGAGAGGCGCGCGACTGAAATGCAGCGCTTTGCAGACGGGACAAAACTGATCAGCGCACAGATACACGTTCAAGTTGTTTGCCGTTTATGTCAAAGATCATTTTATGCATTTATTTGGAGGGATGAGTTATAAAAATAGCCTTTTAGAATCCAAATGAAACTCGATATGAGCATGTTGCTCATCAATAAAAGAGCTGCAGGGCATCTTACGTCATAACTAAAGAACTTGCAATCATGTTAGTGTGCCGATTAAATAGCAGACTATAGCGTGTACCTATTAATAAACAGATAAACCTATCCAGATTGCTATATACACACTGCTAGTACACATGCATTTCTACCTGATCAGTTTGTTGGTATAAATCAAAAAGGTTGATTCAGTGCAGATGTAAAATTTAAAAATTTATTTTCCTCTGAATAAAGGTGTCAAAGTAAAATTGGGGGAAAAAAACAAAAAAAAAACAAATATAAAATGTATAATAATTTTAAAATAGCCTAATGTGTAAACATACATAAAGCATGGTTCAGCCCAGAGAACCCTTTTGTGCCAAAAAGAGTGTTCTTTCTCCTTATATAGAACCTTTTTGGCATAAAGGGTTCTTTGGAGTTGAGTAAAGAACCCTAGGGTTCTATATAGAACCCCAAAGAACCTTTTTTTCCCTAAGAGTGTAGGGGCTCCTTTTGCTTTAATTACCGCCTCAATTCGGCGTGGCATGGAGGTGATCAGTTTGTGACACTGCTGAGGTGGTATGGAAACCCAGGTTTCTTTGACAGTGGCCTTCAGCTCATCTGCATTTTTTGGTCTCGTTTCTCATTTTCCTCTTGACAATACCTCATAGATTCTCTATGGGGTTCAGGTCTGGTGAGTTTGCTGGCCAGTCAAGCACACCAACACTATGGTCATTTAACCCACTTTTGATGCTTTTGGCAGTGTGGGCAGGTGCCAAATCCTGCTGGAAAATGAAATCAGCATCTTTAAAAAGCTGGTCAGCAGAAGGAAGCATGAAATGCTCCAAAATTTCTTGGTAAACTGGTGCAGTGACATTGATTTTCAAAAAAAACACAATGGACCAACACCAGCAGATGACATTGCACCCCAAATCATCACAGACTGTGGAAACTTAACACTGGACTTCAAGCAACTTGGGCTATGAGCTTCTCCACCCTTCCTCCAGACTCTAGGACCTTAGTTTCCAAATGAAATACAAAACTTCTCATCTGTAAAGAGGACTTTGGACCACTGGACAACAGTCCAGTTCTTCTCCTAAGCCCAGGTAAGATGCCTCTGACGTTGTCTGTGGTTCAGGAGTGGCTTAACAAGAGGAATACGACAACTGTAGCCAAATTCCTTGACATGTCTGTGTGTGGTGGCTCTTGATGCCTTGACCCCAGCCTAAGTCCATTCCTTGTGAAGTTCACCCAAATTCTTGAATCGATTTTGCTTGACAATCCTCATAAGGCTGCAGTTCTCTCGGTTGGTTGTGCATCTTTTTCCTTCCACTCAACTTTGTGTTAACATGCTTGGATACAGCACTCTGTGAACAGCCAGCTTCTTTGGCAATGAATGTTTGTGGTTTACACACAAAAAAAAAAAAAAAAAAAAAAAAAAAAAAAAAAAAAAAAGATTCTTTAAACTAACTTAATTCAATTATGGACAGTGGTTCCACACAACCAGATTGTTTTGTATTAACATGAATTGAATTTTTTGAATCTATGCAAAATTGTAACGTCCAACCAACTCAATTTATTCACTTCCTTGTAACTTAAACCAGTTTAGTGAACATGTTTTGGTTTATTAAAAACTGGCCAAATGTGTTTCACTTTATCAACATAAGGAGGTTTGATTCAAACAACTCATTTAAATTATGGACAGTGGTTCCATCCAATTAGTTCTAGTTACTTTAAATTTCTATTCAAAGTTACTCCCTTCAACAAAGCATTTTTGTGTGATTGTCTTGTAATGAGTCATAAAAGACAAGATGTGCCACAAATGATCAAGTGTATTTGTTAAACAAGAGCAAAACATACACCGTTACATACAGTTAAATACAGTTGAAAACATATTAGACAATTACACAAAAGCAGAACTCAAACTACTGTCATTTTCTAATTGGCATTTAAAGGTAACCAATCAAACCTTATTCCAGGAACAGGACCTGGCTCCAGAAATAACTTCTGCAGTACTTCAAATGTGTACCTGAAGTCAGAAGGGTTGCTCAAGTTCAGTCCATATATCAGTCCCAGAAACACATTGAAAGTGGACAATACAGGCTTTGACAAAATGTGTTTAGGAGAAAAAGTGGCGTTTATCGGTTTTTGCAAATGAACTCTTCACTTGCTTCCGTGCTTTAGCTAATGGAGTAACGTAGTGTAGAAACAGCACTGGGAGGTTTTATTTAAGGTTTTATTTAACTGCTCATATCAAGACGGAAAACCATCTGAATTTTAAAAGTTCGCCCCATCGTCTGTTCCACAAGCACACATAACGTTACAGGCCAAACAGAAAGACATGCGCGCGGTAAACAGATACACAATAACTACTCGACTGCAAAACACAAAGCACACTAACAGAAATGAATGAAAGACTTTGACATAACACAAAGAAAACTAGATTTTCTTACCTGACTGGTACTTCTAGACGCCATGATGCAGCTCCTTCGTGCTGTCTTCATCAATCTCGTTCGAAATCGTCATATCCGGGGTTTTTTTCGAACGGCGAAATTAAACACTTTACGTTAGTTTAACGATTGATAATTAAATAAAATGGAAAATTAACCAGTTTAAGTTAATTAAACACAATACAATAGTGTTTTGGAGGAAAATGAAATATTTGTGTTGTTTTAACAAAAAATATCTGAGTAAAACGAACAGTGGCACAAAACCATTTTTTTTGAGTGACCCTCCTTGTGAAGGGTGTCAATGATTGTCTTCTGGACAACTGTCAGATCAGCAGTCTTCCCCATGATTGTGTAGCCTAGTGAACCAAACTGAGAGACCATTTTGAAGGCTCAGGAAACCTTTGCAGGTATTTTGAGTTGATTGGCATGTCACCATATTCTAATTTGTTGAGATAGTGAACTGGTGGGTTTTTGTTAAATGTGAGCCAAAATCATCACAATTAAAAGAACCAAAGACTTAAACTACTTCAGTCTGTGTGCATTGAATTTATTTAATACACGAGTTTCACAACTTGAGTTGAATTACTGAAATAAATGAACTTTTCCACGACATTCTAATTTATTGAGATGCACCTGTATACACACACACACACACACACACACACACACTTGTTGCAAAACATGCTGCATTGTGTACGATTTGTTATATATATATATATATATATATATATATATATATATATATATATAATTTATTTATTTATTTTTTTACAAATAAAAAACTTTCCACTTTTTTTTTTCTTTTTTAAATCACTGTTTTTCAGTTTGATCTCTGACGTTCGGCTCTCACTTTATGTGCATATGCATTATGCAACACATGCATGTGTACATAAGCTTGCCTAATATCTCTCTCAGCACCTGCATATTAGACAGGCCGTTCATATCAGTGATATGTAAAGAGAGAGAGGTTAGCTCCGCTCCTCGGGTGGCTTGGCTGGGTGCTGAAGCTCTTTTGAGCTGCGTTTAAATTACAGGCTGGATCCAGCGCCAGAGATGCAGCCTCCCTCCACCACTGCTCTTATGCTGTCGCTCTCCACCGGCCTCAAACAGCAGCCTGACAGCTTAATTAGCGAGGAGCCGCGGGAGATGAATAGGGCCGCGGAACATTCGCTTCCACCTACTCGATAAAGGCCGGCATCCAGCTGTAGACCCACGAAACACTGGGGACGCTGATGTCATATAGAGGCTGCTGAACTGCAACCTTACGGGGAACCGGGAAAAGAGTGAAAAGAAGATCTATTTCCTAGCGCATTAGCTAATGTACTGCGTTACCAATGACAGTGCAGTGATTAGCATAAGAAATCAGCTCTGTTGAAAAAAATGTAGATTCTATTACACTCTGGACCACAAAGACAAGTCAACATAAAATCAAAATTGTCTCTATATACTTTCTTGCTGTATTAAGTTAAGGTCTTGATTACTCATGCATGTTATTTAAAAATAAATAAATAAATAAATAAAACCCTACCTTGACTCAACTGTCCCCACTGACACTATCTAGCCTATCGCAGCTTGTTTGTGCAAGCAAATAAATAAATAAATAAATAAAAATACAAATAAAAAATTTAAAAAAAAAATTAAATTAAATTAAAAAATCAAGTAATTGCTACTTTTTATATCACAATTCTTACTTTTCCCCTCTCAATTCTGAGTTTATATTTCACAATTCAGACTATTTTCTTTCTCACCATTCTGAGAAATTGTGAGATGCTAACTAGCAATTGCAAGATATAAAATGACAATTTTCAGAAGAAAAGTCTGAATTGTGAGTTATACATTGATATATAATGCTATATGTAAAGATATGCTAATGATATTTAAGTCCCACCCTGTAAGTTGACAGGATTGGTTACATACGCTGTATATTTTATTTTAATTCACTTAAAGTTTATTTTATTGATTTTTTTATATAGTTTTAGTTTTCTATAGTAACCCTACAACGTGTAAAAACAGCTTCAAGATGCTTTTTGCTTAAAAAATGGCAACACCAGCAATTCAGAAAAATAAAAATCAATAAATTATTACATTTGCAATTATTAATATACATAATGCTATTTATCAATTATTTCACAAAGTAATTAAAACACACACACACACACACACACACACACAGGACATTTCAGTTGATGTGCACTTGAAAAAGAGAATGTGGCTCATCTAGGGTGACAATACATCCTCTTTTTCCAGCACATGTCCTGACCAGATTTATAAATTGTCTAAAATATTTGACTTTCTTTTCATATTTGCTGAAGATAATGAGTGAAAAGTAGTTTGACCAATAGCATGCAGCCATTGCACATAATCGACCAATCGTGGTGTGCGGGTGTGCGAGAAGATAGGATCAACAGAGATCCGTCAAAGCAATGCAAAATAATGCATACATAATGACTGTATGAGCATGACAGTAGGAAAACAATGTCAAAACGTGGACATGTCCGGTAAATAAAAAAAGAGGACGCACTTTATGGTTACCCAGATCTATCTTTTTTTATTAAGTTTTACTGCGCTGAAATATGCATGATGAAATATACATGTGCTAATAAAAACTTAGAGCTCATACTTACTGCCACAGTTGTAGTAGCTCCCATACGCACCGCCTGTCTGGAACAAACACAGTCTGTTCTCACTCACTAAAACACAGGCAAACACTTTTTATTGGCAGAAAATGACAGATTCATATTCTTCCACTCAAGATGTGAGTGTGGTTTCCACAAATAGGCTTGCAGTGAAATTCACAGGCACATTCAGCTCCTTTTCTCTCTCTCTCTCTCTTAAAGTCTTGCTCCCTCACTATTCTTCATTTAGTTTTCACACATTGAGAAGGTGATGTTGCCTCTGTTAGTTCCACCCTGTATAAGCCAGGTTTGCTCTCACTTACATCACACTACAGTAGATCCACACTAACTATCTTTTCTCTCTGCACAGCCTACTGTATGTATTTAAGGCCCGTTCGCACCAAGAACGATAATTACATTAGCATCCACGTGAACGCACCATAACGTGTTTTATTATAAGCTCGTTTTGTCGTCTGCCGCTTTAAATGCTTGTGCTCGATAAAGCATGTTGGATTCTGATTGGCTGTCAATGTTTTTATCCTTCATGGGCTGGAAAAATAATGTTGCGAAAATGATTCCAGCTATATCGTCCCTATGTGTCGTTATCTGTTTTCTTTTGCTGTGGACCATTCTTTTAAATTCAGGATGATTTATAAAATAATATCTTTATCGTTCGTTTTTATCCTTGGTGTGAACGGGCCCTACTCTTTATAAATTTGCAATAAATTTATACAAAAAAGTTTCTGAACAAACAGATTCTGCGCAAATGTAATTTAATCGACCATTTTTCCCTTCTTTTTCACAGATTATTTATTAAAGCACCTTTGGCAGGTTATTTAGCGGGGTGATATACAGTGTTAATGATAAACATTCACTTTTGAGCAAATAAAATTAGGGCTCTGCAATTAATCGAATTCGATTATCATGCGCATCTCGTCAGTAAAGCCGGTTCCGTGATTAGTAGTAAATCGCCATCACCTGTATTCAGATGGAGCGGCATTTACACAGAGCCGTAGTTCACTGACAAGCTAGGCAATATCGCGTTCAAGATCGAAAGCGATTCGTCTGCGATTATGAACGCGATATTGCCTTGCTTGTCAGTGAACTACGGCTCTGTGTAGTAAATGTAGTAAAAACATAACCACAGCAGACCGACTGTATACAGCAATAAAGGTCGGAACATTTGATTTATTTGCCATTGTGAAAGTTTAAATGGCATCTTGAGGAATTCTACTGATTTTTCTGTACGGCAAACATAAGACTCATACACGGCTCTCGACAGCTGCTGGAGAGATCCTGATTTGAGAGATAAGGTGGGAGGAATTGTGTGGTGCGATAGTGCTTTGATTTACCACCGATTATAGCAGCACCTCTCACCTCCCAATCATGCACTGAGAAACCGGACTAATTTTGGGCCCAGAGAGAATGCATGCTCCGCACGCTTATTGGCAGCACATATGGGAACACAAGAAACTGGAAACAGAAAAAGACTTTGCCAACATGGTTATTTGCAGAAGTAACTGTCAGAAAGTTATGTGCACAGATGTGAATGCTGATTGTGTTAGTGCACACTGATGAATCTAGCTATATTTAAACAAACTAAAGCTGAAATAAAAATTAATAAAAACTGTATAGACATTAAAAAAGACAAAACACAACAAAATTAAACCTTTAAAATAACAACAGAAAATAAAAAAATTTAAAAAAAAACTAATTCAAAATATATTTAAAAAAAAAAACTTTCTCAATGATACTAAAATAACACTATTTTCAGTATATGAAACAAGTGTGCGTATATATACTTTGCCATCACCAATAAAACCAATGGATGTTTATGCAAATTGTTATGTGATAGAAAAAATCGGCCTATCAGACAGCACTCGATAAGCGAAAGAGGGAAGTTGACATTTTTTAATTCAAATTTTTAATTCACCCCAGTCATGTGAAGAGGTCAGCCGGCCACACTATGTCATGCACACACAACAAATAAGACAAACAAATTTAAATGCTCATTGCAAGTTTTCCCAATAAAGGCAAAAACAATAAACAGTATGTTGTTCTGACAGTCCGGAGTTTGAATCCGTATCATGACGGATCCCCTTCTTTAGTCGGACAGGGTCACACAGATTATTTGATGCAGTGGGATCTTAAAAGATCCCTTGATAATGCATTCTGTTGCAGAAAGAGATTATTGTAGAAATGAACACAGAGCAATATGTGGTGATTATTGTGAATAATCATATTTATACGGCAGCGTGAATCACACTGCTGTGGGTGGGTGGACAGACAGATTTAATAGTGCAATATTCCTGTAGCATTAAGACAAAAATATAGTAGCTGAGAGTAAACAAATGAAAAAGAGATGGTCAAAACAACTGTTTTTCTGCTGAAAAATGACAAAAAAAAATATATATATATATAAATGCAAAACTGAATAGACAATTAAATTATATAGGGGGAGACCGAGGCTAGTTGTAACACTGTGAATGTCTCAAGTGACTATATATTTCATCATATTAAAGGAATAGTTCACCCAAAAACTACATTTGCTGAAAATGTACTCTCTCTCAGGCCATCAATATACAGAAGAAATTTAGAATTACATCACTTGCTCACCAATGGATCCTCTGCAGTGAATGGGTGCCGTCAGAATGAGAATCCAAACAGCTGATAAAAACATCAATAATCCACACCACTCCAGTCAATCAAATAACATGTTGTGAAGTGAAAAGCTGCATGTTTGTAAATTCATTATTAAGACCACCGTAGCTTCCAGCTAAAACAAAAGTGTTTTTATCAGCTGTTTGGACTCTCATTCTGACGGTACCCATTCACTGCTGAGGATCCATTGGTGAGCAAGTAATGTAATGATAAATTTCTCCAAATCTATTCCAATGAACAAAGAAACTAATACATTTTCAGCAAATTGTCCATTTTTTAGGTCAACTATTCCTTTAAGTCCGGTCACCCCATTATAATAATAATAATAATAATAGTAATAATAATAATAATAATATTAATAATGCACAGTTTATATTATATAATTATTAAATTATATCTCTATGTTTATCTTATAAATTAAGTGGACTAAAATGTATTTTGATACACAAGATTTATTTGTCAGTGTCCCTCCACAGCAGTGGATCTGTTGCCAGTCATAAAGTTATTACATTTCATCTAGTCCATACATACAAGCTCATCTGTCTGAGTAATTATCATCAGGCTATTACATATAGAATGCAAGTACAGTTTATTGATGTAAAATACATGTTATTCTGTCCTGACCCCAGGAACCTTCATGTACATACATAGGTTAAAGTGACAACCAATAAAAAGTGGAAAATAAAGCTTTTTTGTTGTGCTAGTGAAACAATGAACGTATTTCAGACAGTGTTTACGCTAAAATATATGTTTGTGCATTGTTTGGGCGGCGACGGCGGCATTCGTGAGGAGTAGTTGCTTTGGTTTTATTTGATGCAATGTTTTCCATGTGAATACATGGGGGAGCTTTTGCATTGACAATGGAGTATTTTAATTTGTTTGCTTCTTTATCTGAATATGAATTTAAGTATGTGCCTTAATGAAATACAAACTCCACATTTGAAATATACCCCTTTCAAGGCACATACAGTATGCTGAATGCTGTAAAAATGGGAATGCATCGGAGTTTAAAATATGCCTTTGTAATTTGTCAAGGATATAACTACTTACAATATATGCACTGTACAATATTATAAAATGGTAGCGATTTACATAAATTTACATGAGTGCTGCAACATATGCCATGAAATCCAGAATGTCAGACGTCAAGTTGATTGGTATTAGAAGGGTGAGCTGTTCGAGCCTGAAACCGCTTCCCGCTGGCAGACTCGGAAATTGACTAAAAGAGTGCACGGGAGCGCCGGAGTCCCTCGGGAATTTCTCTCATTAATTAGTCTTGTCTGAAACCAAATTACTTTAGCGGGCACTTTGGGCTTTGCATACCTCAGTGATCCACATCAAGACAATTATTCAAGATTTATTTTTCAAGAAAACATCGCCAAGAGTCCAGTCCGAACGTCACTTACCACCTGAAAGGTTTGGCTAATTTTTTAATAACTGATTCATGCTTTTTGTGTCACATTTCATCTAATTTATTATTGGTCGTCTGCCTAAGATGAAAACATCACCACTCTGACCGCTTCTGATTTATTTGGTTAACAGAACTGAAATTAGAGACCAACTCTCAATTAAAACTGGTGGAACTAAATGGACGTCAAATCTTATCAAGGAAAACCAAAAAAAAAAAAAAAAATGGATACAGCCTTCTACATCCATTTAAAAAAAATCCCTTAGCTGTTATTTGCGATGTTATTTTATTGGTTAGTTATTGTCAGAGTTGGAGTCATGAAGACCCATCAAGGCCACATAAATGCTGCATTGCTCCATCTAGGTCCAGATTTCATCTCGGTTTAGGGACTAAGAAAAGAGCCAAATGAAATGATTCAACACGGTGCCTTCATGATTACAGAACATTAGCAAAATATCTATGGCTTTGAATGGCTGTTTAGCCACTGCACAATGTGAACACTGCAATAAATTCAGCATCTTCTCAATTTTAGTTCATTGCAATGGATAAACTCATACTTGGACAGGTATTGGTGTGGTTCTGGGCCTCAAAGCATCAAGTCTTGGTCTGTCTCTTGTAGGGTCTGGTCTTGACTCCAACTCAGGTTTATTGGATCATCCTAACTGTAACACAGATACTAAGATATTATATCCAGGATACAGTAAGACCTAGTAAAAGAGTCAAAAAGGTTTAGTTTAAAACCAAAAAGCGACATGATTGCTGTTATATCAGAGATGCAATTTGGTTAGTGAACTAAACACTCCCTACCGCAAGCAGAGAACGAGAACTGCTGAGCACATCCAGACCGTTCCTAAAAGAGGTGCACTATGTTTTTCAATCAACATCAGAGCAATTTTTTAGGCCTATGAGGTACCATTTCATTTGCAGGGCATCCTCTGAAGACATCATCAAAGTGTAAAATACATAAATAACTGTTTTTATTGATGCATTTAAATAAGTCTCATTCAAATAAATGCCATGGTTATGGTCGAGAGAAAAGCAATCATTGCTAGGTTTAGCATACATTATAGATTGATTGTTCACAATGGAATAATAGTCGTGCTGTTGTTTATATAAATAACGATGAATAACAATCATCCGCGATGCCGTTACGTTCCCATCGGTGAGGCCCTGTTTTAGTGGATGTTTAGATCGACTTTCATTTCAAAAAATACTTTTTAAAGGATTATTTGCTTTTAATATTGGATCCAGTGTTATCGCTTCGCCTCGTGACAGTATAAGCATATCAGTTTAAACAAAGCACATGCAATTATTTTCCTCTCACAACCGACTTTTGCTGTCTCTCGTCTGTCACCTCTAAATATAACGCACTTGGAAAGTCTCTACATACATGTATAATTTACAGAAAACCTTAGATCGAAATTAAATGAACAGAAAAGGAAAACGAAAAGGTCAACGGAAACAATGACGCACATCAAACGACAACTAACTAATGCACATGCTATGGTTGGCAACAATATTTTGGCATGATGTGAATCAATGTCTTATTTTTTTAAATAGAATTGCTTATAGAAAACAATACCTGATACTGTGTAGTCCTTTTCAAATCAGTTTTATCGTTATTTCTCCTTCGGTGGTGTGGCACTTGAATCTCAAGAAAGAACCAGAGGTTCCTCACCGTTTGATAAAACGCATATTTTCACATGTCCCTTAAAAAATTTTATATATATATATATATATATATATATATATATACACACACACATATATATATATATATATATATATATATCACCCTCTGTATTATTCAAAACACAAGTGTGCATCATCTGATAAGATATCAAGATGGTATTATTATATCCAAATCCACTTGGGTGCTGCTCAAAAGGGCGAAGAAGGCCCAGGCGATGTTTTCTGCAAAAATAGATATCCATGCTTCATGCTTTTTAACGAAGTTCCAATATATCCACCGAGCAAACAAATGTCCTGCTGGTCCAACGTCAGCCAGAAAATGACGAACAAAGTGCCGGAATGAGGTTTGGTAGAGCAGCAGCATTGGATATGTGTGTTCAGCGATTGCCGTCGGTCCTCAGATGGACTTGCGTCGTCTCATCAGCCGGAGGTTTTCCGTGAAGCTGTGCAGCCCGGGCGACACGGAGCTGATGGGGGAGGGAAGGAGGCTGTTTTTCAGCGTGCTTGGCGAGATCTCCTCTATGCGGTAGGACACCGTCGAGTGGTAGTGATGGTACTGATGAGGGCTCAACTGGGAGCCGAATGAGTTCTGGTGTGGAAATGCGCTGCCGCTGCTTCCTCCTCCTCCCATTCCCAACCCAAGGCCGACCGAGCTCCCGAACTCGTGCGAATGGTAGTGCATGCAGGAGCAAACGGACTGGAGATCGGTGACCTCGGATCTGTAGCACTGCTGCTGCTGTTCTCGTCTTCGTCGACTCCTCTGCAGCGTGTCCTCCTGGATGTGGATGATCATGCTACTGCGGTTCCCCGCCAGGGAAGCCCTCTCCTCGGCGTCCCGCCGCTCGTCCTCGCTGTTCATGGTCAGGAAACGAAGGACCACCAGGTTGAGAAAGGCCCCGATGACCGTCAGCCCCACTAGGATGTACATGAAGCTGAACGCCACATAGAGGGGCTTTCTCTGCAAAGCTTTGTTCTTCTGCAGGGCCACAAAGTCCCCAAACCCGATGGTGGTAAGCGTTATAAAACAATAGTAATAGGACTGAAAGAAACTCCAGTCCTCATAGTGGGAGAAAGCCGCCGCGCCAATGCAGAGCGTTCCCATGCAGGAGAAGAAGCCAACGGTGACCATGTTCTCCATGGAGACTTCCGTGATGCGCATCCCGCAACACTTTTTGATGCGCTTCAGCATGTACTTCACGAAGGTGTTCATCCTCTCGCCGAGGCTTTGGAACATCACCAGCGTCAGAGGGATCCCAAGCACCGCATAAAACATGCAGAACGCCTTTCCAGCATCTGTGCCCGGAGCCGCGTGGCCATAACCTGAGGACCAAAGAGACAAGTGATCAGAAAAAAGATGACAACAAACAACAAAACAGAGTGTGCTGAGAATACTGCTTGTTAAAAATCTGGGCTGGTCACCAAATGTTGCAGGTGTGAAACAACACCTGGGTTTTTAACTTGTTTTCCAGAAAATAAAAATAAAAATGCAGTAATTTTTCACAAAATGATGCCATTGGAGAGCTTTTTTGAACTTTAATGATCCCAGAAACCAAATGCACTGATCATCACATTTTCATCTCCAAAGAATCATATACTCTATCGACTTGACTCAAATACCAAACACAGTGGTTTGCTGAACCTAAAGTGCTCCAAAAATCATTAAAGAACCTTAATTTTTGCGGAAGGCACTTTTCCCAAGTCGTCAGGAAATTATCTGTGGGATAAGTGTGATGTATGCCAAATTTGGATAAAAGTGTTAGCTAAAATACAAAGTAGTAAAGTAGAACTAAGAAACTGTTTTCAACAGGACCAGAAATCAAAAACAGATCCCATATTGGCAAGCAGAAATTAGCAACATGGTGCGTTTTCACTCTTTAATCTAATTGTACTCTGGTGACTGGCCAATTTCTATAACTTCTATCATCTTCACCAAATTCCAAGAAGCCAATCAGTCAATTTCCAAGAAGTGAAAGTTCCTCAAATTTTGGCTTTGCCTGCAAACACACTCAGGCAGAAAATATGAGCTGAGTCATGCACTGTCTTAGCCAAAACACTGAGTATAGGTCACGCAAATCAGGTGCCTCTTTGATCAGCTGTAGGCTCAGAGTTTAGAGGGGGGCGTCCAATTAGTGCCAGGTTTCCTCTCTTGCCCCCTTGGCCCTCTTCTTAGGGGGGCAAGACAGGAAGGTTGGCGTTGCAGGTTTAGAAAAGAAAGAAAGAAGAAAGGCTGGTGGAGCCAGTAAAGCTTTTAGCTTAATTAGACTTTATCTGGAAGTAAAAAGGCTAAATTTGCTGACTCACATTGAAGCCAGCGAGCCTTTCTAATACAATCTTTGCTGATGAGCAAGAAAATAAGGGACAAGACTATAGTAAAAATGTATTACATCCCACCTCACTATGCCAAGGCAAGTTTTCATCCTCCCTCTTTCATTAGCACTAAGAAGGTATCATTCAAAGAGTTTTAGCTACACTGGCGTACGTGTTTGTGTGATAGTACCTCAAAATACAGTGGTTTAAAGTGTTTTTAATAGGCTTGCTGTAAGCGATTTCAGACGTTTTGTTAACTTACACTAGACTTCACGCTGTCCCTTTAATCAAAAGCCCTCTTAGAAAAACTACTCACCATATATGTCAATAAACCTTAACACTGACACGTAAAGAACATTTTCTGATTGGCTAAAAAAGCGTGAGCCGCTTGTATGTCTCTTGTGCTGCTTACAGCACGTGCTCATTGTTTGGCTGGTTAGCTTCAGCAGTTAGTACATCTGAAGGGAAAAAAGCATATTTTTCAATAATGGCCAATCAAACGTAGCCGAAAGCAACACATAAAAAAAAGCCGAAAGCACGTGCCCCCTCAGATTTTTGAGCCAAGTGGATTTTGAATGCAGCTTCCAAAAGACAAAAAAATAGCAGATTAATATTTTCTATATTTAATACAATCATACCAGCGTGATTAGATCATTCAGTGGGGCACAGCATCAGCTGCTAAATTCAAATCTGCATTAGCTGGCTGTCGCTGAGACAGAGACGGACGCAAAATGTGTGTACGAATATGTAAGTAAGATATTCATTTCATAGTGTAAACAGCTTCAGTGATTTTAATGGGAGTTTTTGAGAGTGCTTGAACTTGTCAGTAAAAATGTTCTTTGATAATGTAAATGTTCTTTGATCTCTTTCTGTACAATGAAAGTGTTATGATTAGTAGCCTAACTTACAATGTTTTTTATTCACATTAACTTTCAATGTTAAATTCACATTAAATATAAAGTCAGTCATATTAAAATATGTTATGGCATGACACCCATATCTGTTAATTAAGTAAACAGACAGGTTTTTATGCATAGTTAATAGATTACATTATTAGGTTACTTTGACCATCTCCCACTAAATCAACTAACATAATCTAAGGTGAGAATCAAGATATTTCATGATACAGTTAATGCGTTTGGGAATGTTTCAAATAAAAAGGAAAAAATAAATAAAACATAAGTGCTGTTGTGGCTGCTGTGTGTCACATGACAATAATAGCAGCAAAGGGAAATATTTGGAGATATGGTTAGAAAGCATGAAGCTCGCAGTGTCAGAATGCCAGTCTGTCAGTCAAATCTGAAGCAAGACGCAACCCATAGAAATGCGTTACAATAGTGATGTCTCAGACTGTCTGACGGCAGAGTAAGTAAACAATAAATATAATATGTGCAATGTGCAAGTAATGGGGCTCCCTATAATTGACAGCATTAACTGAGATAGATTTTTAATGGATAAATGTTAATGGATAAAGGCTGAATTGAATTTAAAGACAGAGCCACAATTTGTTCGGTAAACAACTGTTTAACAAAAAATAAAAATAAATAAGCTATTCACTACTCACTCATTCATTTTTCCTTCCTATTGTACTGAAAAAACTTACCAAACCGTGACATCAAAACAGAGGTATGTACTGAACCAAGTGGCTGTCTTTGAGCAAGTCAATGAATCATTCACTAAACCACTTTAGTCAAAACCACAGAAAATACAGTATCTAAAAGATAAGTTACTCAACTTCTGGAATTGTATAAAAGCAATATCACACTTGCAATCACGCTGTTAGATAGAAATATATAAAATATACAAAATACATCTAAATGTACCCATCCATCTAAAAAAAGAGAATTAATTCATATCTCTACAGAAATAGCAGCAGATTTAATGAGAATGCATCCCATTGACATATAACCTCTTGAAAACCCTGGACCGCCAACGCCGCAGTGCTCAACACCCACAAACACTTGCATTCATTACCGCAACACAGCACGGCCATGCGGCTCAACTCCTGCCAAGCACTTGTGTGAACTTAACTGGCTTTAACTGATCTTTTGGACTTAAGGATTGATCTCCCAGTTCCCCTGAAGGCCGCCTGCCCACTCAAGTGTGCGGTTATGGATTCTATTTATAGAAGTCGAGCCTGATCGATTCGATTTGCAAGCAGCACCAGGGAGAGTTTTCCTTTCTTTTTCACTGGGTACTTACTGTGTTGGAGTTGCTCTTTTGACCTCATGTGCACACACGCATGAGCACGTATTGGAAATATGGGTGTGTAAATTTCATGTTATCACTCTCAGCTGTGCTGAAATATTGAAGAAAAATATTGCTGGGGTCAATAGATTGAAAGGTCAAAGTGCACTTGGATAGAATTGGCAGCATATATGACTGATATCTGAAGACAAAATTACATTCAATACAGTTGCATTTTAAAGATGGAACATATTGTGGAGCTGTCGATAATTCAATAACTTTGCATTTTTAACAGCACACTTTTGGAAAGCTCAGTCCTTTATTTTATGGAAAAGAACAGCATAGAGAAAAACCTTAAATTTATAACCACAGTGATAGTGAGCGTAAAGACATTAATAATGTTACAACAGATTTCTATTTTAAATGCGCTTCTATGGAACTTTCTAATAATAAAAGAATGCTCAAAAATTATAATTGCTAATACTACTGAAAACTCCAAAAAAAAATTAACTTAAAAAATATATTCAAATAGAAACTGTTCTTTTAAACTGTAATATTTCACTATATTACTGTTTTACTGTATTTTTAATCAATTAAATGCAACCTTTAAAAAAGAAAAATACATTTCTGACCCCAAAAACACACACTAAAATTCTTATATTAATAGGTTTTATTAATTACTATATAACATATAACCTATTATATTTTAAATTTGTGAAGCAAATTTGAGAATGAAGCAAACCAAAAGCACTTTGCACCCAGAATGCTAGTGCTAAATAAAACAAAAAAATGAACAAATCACCTTGAAATAATCAAGTGCCACCCAAACATGCAATGCCATTCAAAAATACAGTAAAAACAGTAATATTACAATTTTAAATTAATGTTTTCTATTTGAATATATTGTAAAATACAATTTATTCCTGTGATACAAAGCTGAATTTTCAGTATCTTTACTCCAGTCTTCAGTGTCACATTTCCGATCCTTCAGAAATCCTTCCAATATGCTGATTTGCTGCTCAAAAAACATATCTTATTATTATCAATGTTAAAAACAGTCGTGCTGCTTTTTTTTTGTGAATCAAGAGTATACTTTCACAAACATTTTTAAAAAATCCTAATTATTCCAAACTTTTAGTGTAAACTTTAAGCAATGCAGCATCACTGTTCATGACAACACAAGCTGGCAATGAAGATATGCAAGCTTTCGTGTCTCACCTGCATCATCTGAGCACTGTGGACACTCTCTCCTCCCACATGCTCACTGTCAACACAGCCAAAAACAGCAAAGACGGCTGAAGCTGCATGCTGTGAGTCATCTGCATAAGGTAAACGCTGACCTGCAACATGTTGAATACTCTTCTGAATGACTAGCACGTATAAAGAAACAAAACGAAATGACACTTTACATATCAGTCAAGGTACTCTTCATCCAAAACAAGCTGCAATGGGAACCAGACCTTTCACAAAAGTCTGGTTATGGAAGACTACGCAAGCCCTGATGTCAGTACATAAACTACAGTGTAGTGATTTTGAACCGTTCGTGGTAATATTGATTCAGCAAGCGACAAAAACATAGTATTCATTTTGCGTGATTCCCTGTTCACCTCGGTGGCGTTCCTCCTCCTCTTTCCGAGGATGAACGCTCACTTTAGCGAGAGCTCTTGAGTGGGATGTGAGGAGATTAGAGCTGATGCACGTAGGTGGTTTATTTACTGTCAATGCAGAGCCTTGCAGAGCTTTGATACCGTGAGAATTTAAAAGCATTTTTATCGCTATCTGTGGCAGTGGGTTGATCTTTTACACGGTTGGGTTTTCGTTCCAGTCCTGGCTGTTGATGAGCTTAGTCATCCAGCGTGTGCGTGTGGTCCCTCTCGCTACGGCATAGCCTGAGCTAATGGGAGAAATGTATGGGAAACTATGAAAATGATTCAGATTCAAAATAAACCACTTTGAAGCATCCGGTAGTCATTTGTATTTTAAAACCGAACCGCAGAGGGACGAGTTTGCGAACACTAACACTACAGCACACACACTGCACGTTTTTAGGTGTTTTTAAAGTTTTACAAACTCCTTCAAGGTGTGTAGAGCACTAAAAATCACCTTCGTAAGTGTGCGTCACACATTTCAGCTGAGCATCTGTGATCCGTCGCCTTCTATTTCACATTACGCAAGTGCTAATTAATATTGAGCTTTGACACTTTTATAACCCATGCAGTAATTACTTTAAATGAGTCATTATTGGCAGATTTGATTATCTGATGCAATAATATTCACGATCACATCACAACAACAACAGCTGAGTCACTGCTGTTATTCACACCGAGTGAATGCACAGGTTAACCAATTAGATCATCATTTAACTCTTTGTGTTCCTGGGAAGATGGAAGGTTAAGGCCTAACCATGACGCAGTTTACTACGATAAATTACAAACAAAAACTAGCTAACTGTATTAGGTGGAAAGCAAACAATGTGCATTTATTTTTTAAAGGTATTGCTGGTAAGGTCATTTTGGTTCTGCAGTAAACACGTGTTTCATTACTCACTACACAGCATGGTTTTGTCACAGTCTCTGTTTTTTATTCTTCGAAGCAGGCATCATTTTGATGATGCCGATAATCGCTTTTTCGTCAGCTCTGGTTAGACAACATCATGTTTATTCTGATATGATAATCTCATTATTCCATCTCTGCAGCAACAGAGCCATTCGTTCAAAAGAACACAGGCCGGTTGCACAGTCACAGGTGTGTGTGTGTGTGTGTGTGTGTGTGTGTTTTAAAGAGTGACAGAAAGCCCTTACAAAAACTTACCATGGTAACTATAGTCAACAAGAGACCAAAATAATACAGTATTGATAACAATAAAACGGGTTTACAGAGTGTTGTCACTGTTAACAAAAACTACAATTATTAAAATTATCAAATGAATAAAATTAATTGAAATAAAGCTGGAATAAAATAAAAAAAATAAACATTTGATGAAAAAAGTTAAACTTAAAAATCTTTAATGAAAATTAGAATTGTCGTCTTGTCAACTAACTGAAAAAAGTAAAATTACTAAAATTCAAATACAAATGAAGCCAAAAAGAAATATTTAAATGACAAAGCATATAACAAAATTACAAAACTTTAACTAAAATACAAAAAAGGCCAATTCAAAATATTAATAAATAGTGTAATACTATATCAATAATACTAAAACAACACTAGTGGTACATTAATAATAGCTATTGCTGTCATCTAAAATGTAATTAAACTTATCTTGATTTTGAAAAAAAAAAAACTAGTAGTAATAATATTAAAAAAAAATAATAAATAATAATAATAATATATATATATATATATATATATATATATATATATATATATATAAATATATATATGTATATGTATATATATATATATATATATATATATATGTGTGTGTGTGTGTATATACCATTATATACATTTTAAAATATTGTATATTTTCATAAAGAAAAAAAAAAGTAGTGAGAAACAATATCATCAAGATATTTATATGCCTTGAATTAAAAACAGAAACACTGAATTTCCTTTAAAAAAGCTTTTGAGTCTTGATTCCAAGTCTCTGAACTTTTAATAAAACCAGTGTCAAAAATATTATAAAAAGTTGATCACCAGTCCAGACTAATAGTCACAATAACTGACTCACTGCTATTATTTACAGTTTCACATGAGTGAATGTGCAAAAATGGACAGTTGATAATTTGTGGGGGGGGTAAACCTTAACCATCCCTGCTTTGGGCCTCACATTAACCAATAAGTGAAGAGCATGTCTCTTTGCCAGGAAGAGGAGTTACGCTGTCCAATCAGAGATGAGCACCATTACTGATTGTGGGCAGATTAAGGTAATGACAGTCACAGATTGTCCCTGAAGAAAAGAACATATTAAAGAAGCACGGAGACTGAATCTGCTTCTCACTCCATCATACTGAACAAACAGCAAAGAAAATCACAGATTAGATCTCTTTAATAGCTCAATCGATACAGAAATGAGATGAAGAGCTGCTTCTGAGATGTTACGTCAGAGAAAAAGACCACAGTAATCGCACATGTATGTGTCTTCACATACGTTTCAGAAGAGATTTCAGTGGCCATGTACACACTGTCAATTCATCTTTTAGCGTTTAATCCTGTTCTGTACACACTAAATGCAGGTAGTGACAAGCACATTTACAAAAACTCTATGCAGAACAGAACTGGACATCTTGTTTTTAATGATGTATTTACATGTGTGTCTGAGTTGTCTCTCTTCTGTATCATCACAGTGAACCAGCTACAATTTGGCTGTTGCCAGATGTAAAAAAAATTAAAATAAATAAAACAAGCAAATAAGAACAAGCCCATAATAAACTTAAATCCAAAAGCATTATCTTGAAAAATAAGCCACATATCAAAATATTGCAAAATATCGCACCTGTCTACTATTAACTCCATAAAATGGATCGCTTTATGAGTTGAACCCAAACAACAAGCCCAAAAAAGATTATAATAAGTGCTTATAAGTGGACATGACAACCCTTCAAGAGTGCGTTCTACAAAGCAACCTTCCAAACAAAAATGAAACACGATGGCTTTGTTGATGGTGGTTTAGTTAAAAATCACCGAACATAATGAGACTTTGGTCGCTGTAATACTACTTTGGTCAAAAACAGTGGCCTTAAAACATTAAAACAAAAAAACAAAACACAAAAACAAAAAAGAGCAACATCTGAGCAATAAAAAAAAAAAAAAATCCTCCGGGATTGACGAAAATCTGAAGTCTGGCATCTACACCAAGTCCACCATTTTGTTCATAAATAGAACAATGCAGTATGAACAAACACACACTTGTACACACATGGAAAGTCTCTCTCACACACACACAACTGCAAGAATGCATCTGGACACAAACACACTCTCACACACGCATGAATGAATTTGCGCATAAACACACTCACTTTCTCACACATACACACACACACACACACAAATGTCATCCTGCCATGTGATTTAATGAACTCAGTCACCCTTTTAGATGTAGTCTCTCAGAGGACTGAAGCATCTAATTTCTCATCAGATTCCCGCTGTTTGTACGCACCTGCTGTGCCTTTTAGAGAATCATATCTGATGTCCCACACACTGCTGTCAATCCTATAGTGTTTGTGCATTGTAAAAGCCTTCAAAAGCAATTAAAAGTTAGCAGGCTCTTGTTTGCGTATGTGTGTGCGTTTGTTTTTGTGTTTGTTTGCAGCCGTGTAGAGTGATTCCCTCTTGAAAATAAACGTGCAGCGTAGATGTTTGAGTGTTTGCACTTGAACAACCAAGAAAACATTCTTATAGTCTTCAGAAAAACAACTGAATGTGGCGCCCAAACAAATGCAGTGCAATTCAGTTTCAGTTTATTTAAAATCAATTTTGTTTCAATTCTATTTCCAATAGTCAAAAAATCAAAACAACCAAATGTGCTACTCAAACAATATAAACTTAATTTAGCTCAAGTTTTAATTAAAGTCTATTTGATTCTCTAGTTCAATAAATTCAAAATCAAGTTAATTCTAAATCAGTTATTCAATTCCAAAATTCTTATAATCACAAAAACAGAAAGACAAAACAAATTCTATTTAGTTGAATTCAAGCTATTATTTTTTTCAAATCAGTTTTACTCTGAATAATTTAAATTAAATTCACTTTAAAAATCTTTCATAAGTTTTTTTTTTTTTTTTTTTTTTTTCAGTTCAGTCAGTTTCAAATAAAATTACATGAACTGTTAGGGTCAGTTCAGCCCAATTCACTTAATGTCTTTTCAGATTTATATACACAATTCAGACAGCTGGAATTACCTTAATTTAGCTTTTTGGTTCAATTCCATATGATTCTGTTTGTTCTAATTAATTCTAAATCAAATTTTAAATCAGTTCTATTCCATTCTGACATTCTTATATTCACACACACACACACACAAACAGCCAAATGTGCCACCCAGATAAATTTCATTCAGTTCAGCTCAATTCAATTCTATTTAATTTATATTTTTAAATCAGTTTTAGTTCATTCAAATCATTCCAAATAAATTAACTTCAAAGAGTGACAAAGTGAATTCAGTTTCATAATAGTTCTTATACATTTTACCATTCGATTGTACTTTATTCTGTTCTACTTTAACCATCACTCAATTTTCAAAAGCGCTGTTTAAAACCCACAGTCAGTGATATTTGTGAATATCCATCGTTCAGATAAAAATCTGTCCCTGAGTGGTTTAATGTTTGACTCACTCCTTCCAGATAAACAGATGGAGCAGTGGCCAGCAGAAGCTAAGTGCAGATCTCGCAGCACACAGACAGTAGTGGAGATGCTGGAAGCACTAGATTACAGAGTACACACAGCCCAATGACTCATTACCTAAAGGTCAGCGTGTGGCACACAAGAGCGCTTTACTCTGACAGAACGTCAGCAAGAGGAGGGTGGCCATAACGGATCATTACAACCACACACGAGATACACCGAACCACAACACACAATACTGTGAGGGACCTCCGTGAAGTTGGCCCCCCACCCAACGCAAAACGTTGCCAATCGTTTGTGCTGGTTTGTGCTGTAAAAAATTTTGTTTGTGTTGCTTCGGTTTTTAAAATATTAGACATTGAAATATTGGCGATGACGTCACTCAGCCCCCCACATGCTCCAAATTCACGAGAAAATGGTCTTGTTTTTTTGTCCTCCGTTTGTGCTGGTTTGTGCCATAAAAATTTTTGTTTGTGCTGCTTCAGTTTTTTTAGATTTAGTGTGAGGAAACACACACATACAGTTGACCTTTTCCAGGCACTGCTATTCCAGCAGTGGTTTGCAGTTGAGATGGTATTGACACCAGATGTCGATAGCTCAAAGGTCAGTCATTAGGGCTGCTAAAGGACCCTTATTTATTATTAGTTTGCCTTCCTCAAGACTATTAGTATTAGGATTTGGCTTGAAGAGGAACGGACATTTCATCTCCCAAGAGACGCTTCAGAATGTCCTCTGAGATTCCAGTTCTGAGAACTAAACAGAACAGAACAAATGCTCACTTACAACAACAAAGAATATCAGTAACACTCTCTAGAAAAGTAAGCCTATTCTTAACATATTATAATTAGGGTTGTTGTAAGGAGATTACAATAATACAATGATTCATCTCATGATTTGTAGTTAGTGCTTAAAATTCCATTTTAAGGAAAGAGAAATATATAAAAAATATTTCGGAATCTGTTCTGTCTAGGTCACCAGTCAAGTAAGTCAATATGGGACAGTGATCACGTGATACTACAAATGGCCTTACTTCTGTTGAAACTCAAAACATTAATAATAATAATAAGTGTTACTAATATTGAGCCCCAATAACAATTTGTAATAATTGAGCAGCAAATCAGCATATTAGAATGATTTCTGAAGGATCATGTGACACTGATGACTGGAGTAATAATGCTGAAAATTCAGCTTTGTTCACAGGAATAAATTGCATTTTAAAATACAATTAAATAAAAAAAAAAAAAGTTATTTTGAAATGTATTAATATCACGATATTACTGTTTTACTGTACTTTTGATCAAATAAATATAGCCTTGGTGAGCATAAGAGACTTCATTTAAAAACATTACAAAATGGTTATTATTATCAACTTTTAACTGGTAGTATAGTAAACAACCTATGTGTGGTTTTAAAATAGGTTTTAAAATAGCAGATAATTTTAAGTCTCACACACAAACACACACACACACACAAACACAGTGAGCTTTAGCGTGTCAATGATCGAAGGTTTGGTGGCCATGTAATTGCCGTTGACAAAATGATACAACTTTTATTGAGCCTTTGGAATGAGTGATAGAGACACACACACACACACACACACACACACACACACACACACACACACAGAGAGAGACTAATGTAATAGGATGATACATCCAGTCTAGAAATAACAGTATTGTGCTGTCAGACTGCATTCAGTGTGTGCTAATCTGAATGAGGCCAGAGGGTAAATCATCAAGCGCAGGAGGAGATGAGAACGCCAGGCCTCGCCGCGTTACTCAGTGTGCTGCGAGACCCTCCAAAACACTCCAGTGTGATTGGAAGTGAGTGCAGTGTAACTGAATTGAACGGAAATTAATGATTCCGAAATGAAATTATGCTCAAGTGAATGGAGGAAAAGTAATGTGAAATCTGAAGAAAGGGACAAAGCTGTCTACATGCTCTGATTGAATTATTCAACAACAAAAATGGCCAACTGGAACTGACATCGCAATTCAATATCCACGTTTTCCCATGAGGTAACACTGGTGAACTGGGATACACTGGTGACTTTCACTTATCGAAAGTGCATACGCCTTTAAGGTTTCATTTGAACCTGTGAAAGCATTCATGTCAGACCGGACAGAGAACTCAACTGCCATCCTAACTATAGTAGTCAACATTTGAAGTGGATCAAAAAAGTTCAAAATTGTCCTAAGACAAGAATACATTTTGGTTTTAGGACAACTTTGATGAAAGGTTTTGATCCACTTCAAATGTTGACTAGTGTATGTGTTTAAGAGCAAAACTAGATGCCATTGAATGATTCGTATTCATACAGACAAACGTCACGCACAGAAATACCATTCAGACAAAGTAAGAGACAAAAAAGTAGCTAGATGAAATTCAATGGAACAGAACACAAATATTTTCAAAGTTTAGCTGTTTTAAATTGACACAGAATCTTAAAAATATGGCATTTAGGACCTAAAATTACAGTGAGACACAACACAACAACCAAAGACTTTCAAAAAAAAAAAAAAATAGCATAGACATGTAAAAATGGGTTCTGTGTGAACCATCCCTCAACTACTTGCAATGCACATTTGTATGCATGAACATATGAATATGAATATGAACACTGAATGGTGTTACATCTTACTAAGCAGCAAGTTTCCAGCAGCAAGTCTTTTTCTGTCTTCACTGCTAGGAAAAACTATGAACAAAGTGCCAAAATCACAATCAGTCATTCTATAAGTAATTTTCCCATTCATCTTCACTTTAGGCAAAATATTTAATACAGTTCTAAGCCATGAACCAAATCAACCAGTATATACTTCAATAAAAAAAAATTGGAAATCAGAACAAAAATAAAACTTTGCACTCTGTGCAATATATAATATGGTAGATAAAATAAGAAATATGTATTCTTTCAAATATATAGAAAATTTATTGGATTACAATTACATTTAATGTGGAGCGGGACTTCAGACTGATGAGATTTCACCGTTTTCAAGACTATGCTGCAAAAAAATGTCTTGCCATGTGTTGCTTATTGTCACAGCTGATTAAGTCAAAACTCTGGATGTGTTTTGTCACTTGACACTGTCTGAAATATGTTTGTATGAATGATGTAGCTCTGTATGAATGTCTGAATCACTTCAGCTAGTCTCAGTGGTGTTTATCTGAATGGAGTAACCTTTAACATGCTGTCTTAGCTTGTTTCACTGGTGTTTGGCCTCTCCATTATTCTCCCTCTCCTGTGACATCTGACAGGCTAAAACACAAGGTTCAGATAGTTACGTTCACGCAGAGGGTCAAAGAAACATGCTATTTTATGTTCTACACACCCTCTTACCATAGAGTAAACTCAAATAATGCACTTTTAACTACCAGCACCATACTTTTCCTTTTGAACAGTGCATGATGGGATACAAGTGACTGATCTGGTCAACTATGATGTGTACCTGGATCTTTCATACAAGGTTTCTGCAGGCTTTATAATACAAAATTCAAGACTTTAAGACCAAGTAAAATGTATGAAATAAACTGAATGGAACAGTACATCATTATGGTCTCTAAATGTAAATGTCTAAAATGTTATGACCTAAATATCTCTTCTTCCAACCACTAGAATATGGAAAAACTTTTACTGTACCTTCTGATCACACCACAAAAAAATAATGCTCCTCTTTAGCAATTGTCCTGTTTTTCAGTGCAAATGTTTAAATCAAGATGCATTTACTTGAGAAGGAAAAGATAAGTCTTGTTTTTTTGAGAAATCGATCAAAATGAAGTTTATGATTAAAACAACAAATATCTGTCAATGGGCAAAATCAACTTAATTCAAAGGGAAAGAAGTTTTCATTCTCCATTGACAGATGTTTGTTCTTGTTTTAAGCATAAAGTCACTTATATTTGTTCAATTTCTCAGAAAACTATTTCTTAAGTTTGTATTCAAGTAAATGCATCTTGATTTAATGTTTAGATGTTTGTATTGGTGAAAAAAGTACTGAGGAAAACTATTAATTTAAGACTTTCTTCTACGATTTAAGACCTTTTTAGGCCTTAAATTGCAGAAGGGCAAATAAATTAAAATAAATTTTAATACTTTAATACTGAAACAGTAAACCGCTTAATAAACAGTTTTGTATGAAAATTAATTTCCATCAAACTTCCAAAGCATCAAAATGGTACATCTAATGATCTAAAACAAACTTTAAAGAGCATTAGAGGAAACCAAGAACACATTTAAAGGGACAGTTCACCCTAAAATAAAAAGAATTTAAAAAGCTACTGATGGAATAAATGTCTATTTTCATTATTCCAATTCTACAGAATTTTTCTTCAGGAGTTTTTTTTTTTTATTTTTTTTATTTTTTTTTGACATTAAATGGATAATTCACCTCAAAATGAGGATTCTGTCATTATTTACTCATTCTCATGTTTTTCCATCTTTTTGTCTTTCTTTCATGGAACACAAAACACATTTTGAAATTTTGAAAAGTCATAGAGGTCCAATGTTGTATTGGATCCCACTAACTGTCATTTGTAGGGATAAAAATATTCTTCAAATTATCTCCTATAAAGAATCCTACAGGTTTCATCAGCATAAATGACGAAATGATCTCTTTAATGTCTACTAAAACATATTTCTCTATAGAAATGGAATAATAAAAATATACATTTACTGCATCAGATGCTATTTTAATTATTCCCACCAATTTCCAAGCGACAGAATTTCTCAGGTTTTGGACACAGCCTTTATCCTAACCACAAAAAAAAATCAGAGGAAAAAGATAGGGTCGATAAGGATACAATTGGAATGACATTTCAGGACCAACAAGGCATTTGACCTAGGAACATGTCCTACTTGATGAAATCGCTGTAAGCATGGGATGAAATTGCCAGTCTTATTTTAAAGGTGGCGTACTAAAAACGGTTCTAGAGCAAGTGAAGATCATTGAGCGCTCGGCCCTCTCACACACACACAGATACATAATCTTTCCCACTCAGAACGTACAAAGGTTATTTACACACATCAATGAAATTGCTCAGCTGTCATCTGTCATTACATCACCATGCCGTACAGACACACAAAAGTCATCTGTATCAGCCCCAATTCCTGCATCCCTGCTGATTGCTACAAGTGCCGCTCTTCCTCCGGGCAGCTTATATCCATGGTTACGGGCCATGAAAGGATGCACAGGCCGTCAGGACTCTCAGAATATTTGCCAATGCTCTTCTGATTCCATAGCTGAAGAGTTCCAAACTTCCTTTGGCATTAATATCAGCAAAAATACTGCATGCAAGCCTCATATCACCAAGTATAATGCCAAGCGTCAGATGGAGTGGTGTGAAGAATGCCACTAGTCGACTCTAGAGCAGTGGAAACCTGTATTATTCTTCTGTTTGGCAGCCTGATGGGCGAGTCTGGGCTTGGTGGATGCCAGGACGGACATTACCTGTCTGACTGTATTGTGCCAACTGTAAAGTTTGGTGTTTTTCAGGGGTTGGACTAGCCCCCTTACTTCCAGTGAAGGGAAATTTTCATGCTTCAGCACACCAAGATATTTTGGACAATGCTAGGCTTCCAACTTTGTGGGAACAAATGTTTCATGTTACAAATGTTTCCATATCATTGCTGTTCTTCTTCACTTTCTATTCATCAAAGAATCCTACAAAATTTGTTTCCATAAAAATATTAAGCAGCACAACTACATTGAATGAAGAAATTTTACTGAGGACTAGAGTAATGATGCTGAAAATTCAGCATTGCATCACAGGAATAAATTACATTTTATAATATATTAAAATGGAAAACCACATTCTTAAATTGCAATAATATATCTGTAATTATTACTCTTTTTACAGTATTTCTTACTGTAAGAAATCGTAAAAATTCCAAAATAAATAATTATTTAAATATAGTACTATTTCACAACATTACCGTTTTTACTTTTTAAGACTTCTTTAAAAAAAAAAAAAAAACTTTTGAATGGTAGTGTGTGAACAGTAAATACATACAATGCTGTTAAAAAGTTTGGGTTCAGTAAGATTTTTAATGTTTTTTAATGGAGGCTCTTATGCTCATTAAGGCTGCAATTATTTGATGAAAAATGCAGAAAAAACAGTAATATTGTGAAATATTATTGCAATTTCTAATATTGGTTTCCTATTTTAATATACTTCAAAATATAATTTATTTCTGTGATGCAGTGCTGAATTTTCATCAGCCATTACGCCAGTCTTCAGCGTCCTTCAGAAATCATTCTAATATGCTGATTTATTATCAGTGTTGAAACTGTTGTGCTGCCTAATATTTTTTTGGAACCTGTGAAACATCCCAGAATTCCAAAACAGCCATAGATGTAATCAAATATAGATGGTAATCAAAAACAATTAAAAAAAAAAAAAAAAAAACAGCCATTAAACTGCAAGCACAATGTGTCGATACTGGGATTAATTTATATCTTAGAGGAAAAAAACAAATGAATAAAAAAATTGGGTTCTAAAATGACTGCTGTGAGGAAGATGAGCTATGCGGACGAGGGCTCACAGCCCTAATGATCACACACTGACATCTTGTCAAATTTAACACAGACATTCGTTAAATGGCACAGAGCTCAAGCAGATATCACAGTTATGCACATCAAATGCTGTGTATTTATAGTCTGTGTAGATGTGTACCTGCAGCTCACTCTGTGTGTGTGTGTGTAAGGCTGTGTGTGAGTCACACAATGCTGCTCGAGTGACAGAAAAACACTGTGACGTGGCAAGAGCTACTTATGACCCCGTTACACTTTAACACACAAACACCCGCACATCTCCTGCTAGAGCTGCTGTCAGATAAAATGTGCACACTCACACACATAAGTGCACAAAAAAACAACAATTCATGCTCTATTAGTATCTACTGTCCTTAAGAGACACACACGTTTACTTGTAAATGAGATCACACCGTAGACTTATGGTATACCATAGACTTAAAGTGCCCCTATTATGGATTTTTGAAAATTACCTTTCATGCAGTGTGTAACACAGCTCTAAGTGAATGAAAACATCCTGCAAAGTTTTAAATCTGAAAGTGTACCGTATATAAAGTTATTGTCTCTCAAAAGAAAGAGTCGACTCTGAATCATTGAAACGAGTCTTTTTTAAAACAAATCCCAAGCCGTTTCATGTTGAGGTCAACATGAAACATTAGCATATTGCCCGCCCACTTGTTGGTCTTTTCGTGTTGGTCTGAATGAAAATTCATTCTTTGCCACTAGATACCACTTTAGGAGCGGTAAAAATAGCCATTTCCCTGGTAACGCTGTACACAAAGCAGCACTGTGCTCACAAACGCTGCTTTATCAAAGCCACTAGAAGGTAAGCCTGCAACCATTAGCCGAAAATGCGTAACGGCTAAAGCTAACGCTTCTGGTCTGCCAGTATGTGCGAAAGGAGACCAGAGGCTTTTTTTTTTTTATTGGATGTCAATGGGGGAGAGGCTTCACTACGCTGAATAAACAGCTTTTTAGAGGAAACGGCTTGTCATTTGATAAATCGACAGCCTATCTAATCTTCAACATGTTTTACACTAAACAAAACTTTTGGATTGAACTATTTTTAGAGTTTACCATGAAAAAAAATGCTGTTTTATAAGAGAAGTCACTGACTTTTTGCGACAGGTGGGATTCCGATTACGGCACTTCCCATTCATTCCTATGGTATCTGTAAATGGCCAATGAGTGTCGCACAACTCTGACTGAAATTCAGTGACATCAAGGCTGTAATGTGATTGGTTATTACAGCACACGTGATCCAAGTTAGCCGTTACGCTTTCTCCAATAGCAAGTAATACAGACCCTCTCATCTCCCTATAGTAAGAAAATCTCTGGCTTTATCAGGCATTACAGGCATGATGAAATGGAAATGAGACCAATCGACCAATCACTGCAGATTAGCATCAAGCAAGGAGGGGTTTGGAAAAATGAATCGTTGAGAGAATTGTTTGGGAGTCATTGAGCAAGTAAGGTAAAAATAAATTCATATTATAAGACAATGCAAGTGTTTTTTTTTTTTGACATTGCATGCATGTCAACCTGTTGTTGGGGACTCCAAAAACCAAAATATGAACCTTTCATAACCCATAATAGGGGCACTTTAATAATTATATTTATATACTAATAGAAACTTTAACACTTCCCCTAAAACCTATTAGGGGTTTTAACTTTATAAAGCATTTTTTACTTTTAGGAACTTTCCGTTAGCATAGCTAGCTACAATAAATAAATACTATAAATAAAAACACACATACATACGAATATATGGAAAAATACTCCCAAATAAAACATTTCTGTATTATAACTAAACTGCAATGTGATATATAATTAAAGATTAATTAATTTATGAATTAATTTTCAAAAAGAAAGATATTATCATTTAATTTCACGGGAGGGAGAAAGAAAGAAAGGCTAGTTAGTTAGTTTGTTAATTTGTTAGTTCATTTATAAATAGTTTTTTCCAAATGTAGACCCCCAAAAGAAAGGTTTTGTCATACTTAACTAACCTCAGGGAACAATTTTGTCTAAAAAAAATTAAAATAAAATAAATTAAAAGTATTACAAATAAATAATAAATTAATAAAAAAGTATAAAATAATTATTTAAAAAAATATTACATTAAAAATCATTTTGAACATGCTATAATAATAACTTTAAATTCACCTATGAAGTAAATAAAACTTTTTTTACCCGTTCTTTTCAAATAAAACTAATTATAATTACTACAAACTAAAGCGCACCCTAAAGGAAACAGTTTTGCATTTTTACAAAAAAAAAAAAAAAACATCTTTATTAATAAATAAGACTTCACAAATGCTGATGAGGATTTTGCAAAACATGCATGAGAGATGGATGAGAAGTGCTCTTTCAGATGGGCTGTGCTATCACATTATTGCATCTCGCAGCAAAAGCAGTCTATTTTAAACAGGGCCGCCCTGCCAAAAAGTATTTAACCACAGATGTCTCACATACACTCCCACACGCACAAACACACATACACACACTTGCACCCTCTAAACTGTAGACGGTGCTGTTTAGTCAGCGTTAAACTAAAATTGTGCATGAATGATTGTAGCAATTAGGTTAGAAACAGCTCAATTACTGTATCCTTACCAAACAACCCACATCTCACACATACTTGCTCTCTATTTTACTGTACATGCATAAACACACACACTCAGTCATGTGACTGTATGAAGTCATCCTGATGCTCATAACGTGATCATCTAAATACTCACTCTTAACATCTCAATCGTCTCTCTTTTGAGAGACTTTCTGACAATGTGAAAGAAGTTGCACTTCAGACAAAGCGATTCCTTTCACATTCTTGTTAGCCGTTTCTCTAAGGAAAACACAAGCCCTCTAAACTTTTGTATTTCCTCTGCGAATTGCTTCCGGAAGAGAGAATGAAGTTACTGAGATGTCAAGCGAGTCAGTGAAAATAAGAGCATGAGAAAGGCAGAAATATCCTCAGGAGAGACGAAACATCAACCCTTGCTTTCCTGAAGCTGCTGCTCAAATGTTAGCCAATCCACTGAATCTTACTGGAGTAGAAGCGTATAATATCAACAATCTCCTGAGTGATGCGCTACCAAAACCACATCTATTAAGATCTAAAAAACTGTTCTACAATCTTGTAGTATTGTAGCTTTTAAATGAACAGTTCACAATTAATGAATGTTCTGTCATCATTTCGACCGGAACAACATGATGAATTTTTGAAAATTATCCTAGCCAATCTTTTCAGTATATTGACAGTTAATGGCATTATCAAAATGACAAACAATGGCATAGAAGTACCATAAAAGCAGTCCATACGACTTATTTTTGCAACATATTTCAAATGTTGTCAAGTCATCTGAGCTGGTTGAGGAACATACCAAAATATAAAGGGGTCATCTAGTATGATTTCACCTTTTTAACTTTTGTTAGTGTGTAATGTAGCTGTGTGAGCATAAACAACATCTGCAAAGTTACGAAGCTCAAAGTTCAGTGCAAAGGGAGAAATTGTCTTTTACAGAATTAGCATAGCATCGCCTACAGCGAACGGCTGGTAAGGGACTACAACAAAATAATTCCGGGTTAGTGACATCATAAACCCAGATAAACCCCCGCCCCCAGGAACATGCGACGAAGGGGGCGAGGCCATGCTGCGCTGCTTTAGAGAAGAGGAAGAAAACTAGGGTGCACGTAAAAATCTATTCATATACTGTATGAATCGCGATTCTGTCTTCTAACGATTCTAATGGATTCACAAGTTTCAAAATCAATGTTCTAAAACAGCGGTTCTCATCCTGTTCCTCGCGTCACCCTGCTCTGCACACGCTCTGCATCTCTCTCTCTCTCTCTCTCTCTCTCTCTCTCTCAGATCAGCTCAACACCAACAATGAACTGCTCCATTTATACACTTATTTTCACATAGCTATGAGAATCGTTATACATGGACGCATGCGGTTGCCGTATTGTATTAAAGCTTTAATCATGCTAAAACCGTATATTAAAAGCTAACATAGGTAGCATAATAACAGCGTATCTAAAAGTATGAGACAACAACAAACAAAAAAATAGGCCTACCATTAAAAGTCGTGCTTGCACAGGTTCTGCATGATCCTCTTCACTAATATCCTCTGCATCTCAATCGGGCTCAAACTGATAAGCAATATAGACGAAGCCATTGTTTACAATACAACGAAGCACATGCTGCTAAGGTGAGGGGCGGGACGTTCAGACACGCACTAGAGGAGGTTAGCCAATCACAGCACACTGGGCCAGCTAACCAATCAGAGCCCATTGCAAATTTCTGAGGGAGGGCCTTCACAGAACCATGAAGTCAATCGTCCATTTTTATGCTAGCTGAAAAGCAGTGTACAATACAGGTAAAATATGTGAAAAATAATGAGATTTTTTTTAAAAAACAAAGCATGAACACGTTGCTGTGCACCTCATAAACACAATCAAGCCTTCGAAAAAATCCATTAGACCACCCCTTTAAGTTATTAAAACTGAATATATTGACATCCAAAGATGTTTTCATGAGAGTTTGTAGTAAAGCAGTGAGTTTTTTTAATCTTTCAGTTGATCAGTTGATTCAGTTAACCAAACTGGTCTGAATGATTCATTCAGGAATCACATTGATCTGGCACTTGAGTACAACTCACTGATTCATTTCATTCAATTCAAGCATTTAAGAACTCACTGGAAAGATTATCAGTAAAGAACCATTTAAATTTTAGTCTGTTCCTCACAGAAAATTATCGTATGACTTCAGGGGCCTGTTTCAATAAGAAGGTTCAACCAACTCTGAGTTTAAACTTCAACTCTGAGTTGACTTACTGTGAGATGGGAAACTCAGAGTTTTCGGTTGCAGAACGGCTGAATTGTGTTAGTTCATTCAACTCTGAGTAGGTTGACTCTGAGTTTAGCGCGTGCACCACAACTATGAAAAGTCATGATCAGTGGAGCTCCGAAATTACGATTCACCATGGCAACAGCACCCAACAAAAAGACGTCTGCATACTTCCGTCAATGCGGAATACTTTTACAACCAAAAAAGTATAAAAACACAATTCAATCAAGGTAAAGCTTTAAGCATAAAAGGTTCATAGGTGCAGGCTAAATGACTTTACAAGCATTTGACATTAAAAATATCATTCAGTGTTTATTTCAATGCACTACAGCTTTTCCACACTCTTTTCACATAATTAAATATTCTCTAATCCAACCTGTTACATTTCTTAATTAGAGTAATAAAATTAACTACTCAGTCGACAGCAATAAGGCAGAGGCTCACAAAATGGAGGGAAAACCTTCACCAGCACCACTGACAGATGAAGAGGAGATGGTCAAGTAGCCTATTGGAAGAATTTTAAAATCCAAAAGGAAAAAGAATAACAGTTGCTTTTGTATTTGTAGGAAATAAAGATGACCAAACAAACTGTGAATAATTTGTGTTTATTTAACAGCTGTGGTGGTGGCTACGGCATCTTGTAGCTATTAGGCTACCCCTCCATCTGGCATCCGTCCATTCCATACAGTAATCAGTTTCATTTTCAGGAGGTACGATGGTGGGAATATGTGTGCCATCACTGCATACAACCACACTGGAAATCCTGAAGGAAATTCTAATTACTTCCAGAGATCACAGAAAGACGTTATCAAGTGAATGTCATTTATCAGATTAGCCTCATTTAAACCGATTTCTACACCATTGACCTATAGTCCAGTGAAACTCTTCTTTGACGGATTTGTACCAAGGAAAAAATTCTCAGAATGAGTGTTAGAGCGACGCACACTTTCCTTATCTGTCTGCATACAGCGGCCTTACTAATCTGCTCTGCATCTTCGATGTTTTAAAGAAAACTACCCTTTAAAATGGTATCGCTCAAAGTGCAAAATGTGATTTAAGTGCATTTTTCTTATTTTGCAAATTATCTGCCAATGGGGTAAGAAATTAAAAATATTCTTGTTTCTGTTTGCATTAAGATTATTTTTCTTATCCTATGGCGGACAATTTTACATATTTTATGTAAATTGCACTTAAACGGAAAATCCCCCAGGAAATAAGTAACTATCTTAGACCATTTTTCATCTATATAAAATGCATCTTAACTTAAGAATTTTTAGATATTTGTACTTGAAATAAGACAAAAATACTCAGTAAGAAAAGCATTTTTTGCAACGTGAATGAACGAATAAGGTATTTAAACATCGCTTATGCTTTAAAACGGGGGTGGAGACCAAAAGAAACTCTTGGGTTTAGCAAAGAAAACCTGCTCCCAACCAGGTTAGGTTCACAGAGTAAGTTACCACGGTAACTGACTCTGAGTATAAGTTACCTCTCTTTCAGAAATGAGCTTGACTCACCCTGCTTTCCAGGGTTTGACAAACCTCCCATTTTGAAACGGAAAACCTAGAGTTTCCCTCATTTCAGGGTTAACATATTCAGAGTTTTCACTTAACCTCCTTTCTGAAACGGGCCCCTGGACACTTATAAATATGGAAAAATATAAATAAATACACCACACGTAAGTATTGCCTCATATTGATTGCATTGATGGTGCATCCTTTTTGGCTTCTTCACGTATAACATACATTATAACCAGTGTTGCCAATTTAGTGACTTTTCAGACCCCAGCAACTTTTTTTTAAAACGCGACTAGCGACTTCTTGGACAAACCTTATTTCGTCCTTGAGACTCGTCGGTATTTGGTTCGTCAGACGATCGCTCCATTATAAATCAGGATTTTAGTGCAGATTAACATCTTGGAAGGGAGAGCTGGTTATGTAGTGTTAATGGGTGATGTTTCAGTCACTATTTCATATTCATCCCCTTGTCTGACAACAGAAACAGTAAAATAAATAAAAACAGTTCTATTGAGAATTTGGCTGCATTAAAATACACTACATGAGCACAAAGAGGCAAACAAATGTAAAAAGCAATACGACGCAATGACGTTGTGAATATGCTAATAGGGCGTGACGTCATCTAGCGACATTTAGCGACTTTTCAAGCAAGCGTTAGCTACTTCCCACTGAAAGAAGTTGGCAACACTAATTATAATTATCAGATGAGAACAATATTTGAACTGAACTGAGCTGGATAATGACACTAATTTTGCAAAATCAACACTGTTATTGAACTGAATTGAATTAACATTGAACTAAACTGAGCTGAATAATGACACTATAATCTTCCTTAGAGCTGCTTATGGTTGAAATTGAATTGGTTTCATAATTGATTCAGTTTAAAACTTATTTTTGTGCTTTGAAACAATCTGTATTGTATAAAGCGGCATTTAAATAAAGGTGACTTGACTTACTGAAAAAGTGCACATGAAATATGCACAATATATGCCTTAAGAGAGACTACCTGTCATAAAAATATTAACTTTACCCCAGACGGCCTGTGCTAGAAGTGCAAGTACACCAGTCACGATTTCTGGAAGTGTTCCTGCAATAAGACTGTCCATTAAACATACAACCCCCGACAGGAAATGACATCATTAACACCTGCTACTTTATTGTTACTCAACGGGGAAGCATCAGGATGTCAGTCAACACCCAGACCTCATACTGGATGATAAAACAAAGAGCGAAAGCACAAAAGATGAGGAACAGAGCCAAATATTAGTTATGCTGACTCACAGGAAGAGAAGAATTAAGGAGGAGGAGTGGAGATGAAAGGAGAGGAGGTGAGATATTAACTTCATAGATCAGTATGTCCTCTTTTAGCTTCTTGCAGGACTTTCTCAACGAATTGAGGGGTGTAAGAGAAGAGACTAAATGAGAAGATATGGGGAAAGAAGAGATGAGAAGATACTAGATGAGGGGAGAAAAGACGAGAAGGACGAGGCAAGGAGGAATTAAACAAGGAGACAGACAAGATGAGGAGATACGACGAGAGCAGGAGAGAGAAGAGGTGACTCTTCGCAATTTAAAATGAAAGCAGTGCCCTCAAATGAAATCATTAATACATCATATTTTAATCATCTACCGTATAAAAATTTTAAAACACAATTTTAAATTCTCATACTGCTTTGAATAATAATGGAGTCCAGTCCACACACTCATTTCACATTACAGACTACAGGACACACACCGATCAACTCCAGATTCACCTCTAGATTTACCACAGATTCATGTGTCCAATACATCTTTATACCATACTCAGAACGCATAGATCAATATTTAAGAGAAATAACTGCTTCACGTCAATGTTTTATTAATAAAAAGTACTTTTTTGATGCTAGTCCACTGGTATGCTGAATGTTTTATGAGTTCACAGTAAAGAGTGCGACGAAAATGGTCTCCTGATATGCTAATGCTAGCCACGAATCTACAACACTCGGAAAAAACACTCTTAAACTTCAGCAAACCAATAAACAGGCATAACTAAAACTCACTGCACAGTTGACATCCTTAATGTTTGTAAAATAACTCATTAACGTTTATTAGCATGATTGCAAGTGTACTAGCTTGAGGAAAAGTTAGAGGTGCTCTACCTGTTGGCCACAGGAAAAAATAGTTGGTAAATGCTTTTTTGTTAAATCATTTTAAACAGATATTTTAATTATGCAAAATGTAATGACATTTCAACATGCACACTGCAACTTTAATATGAATTATACCATAGTATCTGTGCAATACATCTGATTTACCTTCTTCTTTTTTTTACCTGTGACGTGAGCTTGAACTCAAATAACATTCTATATTCCAGTAACATTGTTAAAATGTTTATGAACAAATTTACCTTCAAACAAAAACGTAACATGGTCAGAAAAACTGTATCACTCAATCTTACATTTGGAAAACTCATCAGCATTTCAAAAAATGACCACCATGATTAAGCAATATTATTGGAGCTTCAACCGCAAAGCGTTCAGCAATATTTAAAGGAAACATGTTGCTCTCACAGCTTGTTGATGCTCTTACAGTATCTACAGAAGCAAATAAATCTAAAGCTATCAATGCAGTAGTTCCCCATACCTAAACATGACATTTAACATCCTGTAATATTAAACATGAACTTCTCAGCTCTGCACACAAACTCCTGTATCTCCCAAACCCCCATTAGCTTTATTTCTACCACCCTGACCCTTGTCTAATTAGTTCTCAATCACATGATTATTTAAAGTGCCCCTATTATGGGTTATGAAAGGTTCATATTTTGGTTTTGGGAGTCCCCAACAACAGGTTGACATGCATGCAAGGTCAAAAAACACTTTCATTTTCTTATAATATGCATTTATTTTTACCTTATTTGCTCAACGACTCCCAAACGATTCGTTCAACGATTAATTTTTCCAGACCCCTCCTTTGATTGGTCGATTTCATTTAAAGCAGTGTTTGTGAGCTTTTAACGCTCCAAAAGCAGCACCTAGTGGCAAAGAATGAATTTGCATTTTCATTCAGACCAACGCGAAAATCCAAGTTTTCCCAGGTCTGCGCGCGCACAACAAGTGGGCGGGCAATATGCTAATGTTTCATTTTGACGTCAACGTGAAACGGCTTGGGATTCGTTTTAAAAACGACTCGTTTCAATGATTCAGAGTCGACTCTTTCTTTTGAGAGACAATAACTTTATACACAGTGCACGTTCAGATTTAAAACTTTGCAGGATGTTTTCATTCACTTAGAGCTGTGTTACATACTGCATGAAAGGTAATTTTCAAAAATCCATAATAGGGGCACTTTAACTACTAGCTCAACAACTCGCCAAGTTCGTGAGAGAGTGTCATCTCATTGGGTTGGAATACTAAAGCACCATCATTAACCATCAAGTCAAACACAATTCATATAGTAGCTATATATGTTGCTTATTTCACTAGTGGCACCGAGGAGACTTGGGTAACATTTTAATGATTGTTCCAAAACAACCGATCCAACCAGCTCTTCAGTAATTGCAGAGATGGTCTTAATATTGGGAGATACCAAAGTCTGTGGCTTAACAATTGAAAAAAAAAACTCGGATCATGTGTGACTTGATGTCACGAATCCTGTCTATGAACTTCCGTTTACTCACCATCAGAGGTCACTCGCTCACCACATTGACTCTTGTACTACACTACTGTTGCACTTCACCATCGGACTACAATTCCCATCATCCATTGCACTGACGAGACAGCTGTCACCAATCTCACATTGCACTGATCACACAATCACACACCCTACATAAACCATGGACTTCCTCTCACAGATCGCCGAGTATTGTACGCACATATCTCTCTCCTAGCGATAGCTACTCTACGGAGCCCACTTAGGTGTCATAGTCTTGCCTTGCCTGTTTTCTCGTGTTTTGATTTCTGCCCGTGTTTCCTGGATTAACCCTTTGCCTTGCCGTTCGGACTCTGTTTGCACCTCGTTTGGATTATTGCACGTGTACCTGGATTATCTCTCTGTCTTGCCCTGTTGGATATTGTTCACCGATCACAGACCTACGCTTGCCCTAGGATTACTCTTTGTCGTGCCTGTGATATACCTGTTTGCCATTGTTTGACCCTTGTTTGTTTCCTGACCACGCCTTTGTAAATAAAAAGCTCGCATATGGATCCGCATGTCTCTCGTCTCGTCGGCTCCGTAACACTTGATAACCAATCATATTACAGCCTTGACGTCATTGAATTTCCATCAAAGTTGTACGACAGTCAGTCACAGTTTGTGGATACCATAGAAATCAATAGGTGTGTTCGACTTGAAGCGGCGCTGCGCAGAATGATAAGTGTATGACATCAAAGTGCAGCGAGAGCGATAAGAGAGCAGACGAATCTATGTTTTGAGGGTGCCTTGGAGGCTCATTTTGAGAGAGATCAGTGACATACAGTATGAATGACAAACCCATGAATGACATACTTATCTTACTTGTCAGTGAACAATAAACTGGGTTCAGAGAATGTATTCTGACATGAAAAATTGTTTAAACTTAAGTTTTAAGTTAAAAGACCCCTTGGAGTAAATCATGCTTGATATATATCACCACAAATATTTGTTCAAATATACGAAAATTTGGGGTCGGTAAGATTTTTTTAATGTTTTTGAATAAAGTCTCTCAATGCTCACTAAAAGGCTGTGTGTATTTGATCAAAAAAAAAAAAAAAAAAAAGAAAAACGGTAAAAACAGCAATATTGTGAAATATTATAATTTTTTCTATTTTAATATATTTTACGATTTTCATTTATTTTTGTGATGGCAATGATGAATTCTCAGCAGTTTTTACTCCAGTTTTCAGTGTTACATCATCCTTATACAGACCGCAAACTTTGAATGTAATATTAACCCACTATAATGTAGGAAAAAAAAAATCAGTAAAAATATCAAACATAGTTTTACAACTTGCACACATTTTAAGTTACAAAATGTTAAGTAGTTTTGTCCTGGGCTCTATATTAAAATAACCGTAACAATTATTTCAATATAGTCATACTTAAAAATGTCTGAATGTCATTAGATAATAATATATCAAATCAAGTATGTATACAGTATGCATGTGTCAAATTCTATCATTTTAAACACACTTTAAAATAAATGCCACTTGGTTTAATATGTAGTTATGTAATGAAGTGACATTCATATATTTTTTAAGTGTGGCTTATGTGCCCAAATACTTTATGGGGCCACAGTAAAAGACGTCAAACTTTGCGCCTCAAAAGCCCCACGCTGTGAAGAAACGGATTTGTTTAATTCAACTCACACAAAGCTGCCCTTTTTCCCAGATGTCTTTCAGAATTAAGTCGGTGACCAAATTGAGCACTCAGCCCCTCATTTCTTGTAAGCGAATGTAGAAATTATGTATATATTTCATATTTTCCGCCATTCATCACTTGAAATAAATTGCAGCCTTTATGAAAATGGTCCGTAATTAAATCCACGGTTTAATTCATTCTCAGCTTGTACCGATTCAACTCCAAAATTGATTATGCTCAACAATGTACAGTAAATGAATTCCAGGCCTTCTTTTTTATCAAATGTGGTGTTTTATCACAAAAACAGCTCATTATAATAATCTTTTTAATCCTGCCAAGTGATCTGACAGGGCACGTGTCCTCTGAATGCATTTGAAGTCATTTCCATCGATCAAAGATGCAGCGAACAAATCGTTATGATATGACGACAGATATCCTTTAAACGGATGGAAGACATTCTGCATTCTTCTTTGCATCGCGTAAGGTAAAGATAGAACAAGATAATGTGTCATTATCTAAATGAATCTCAACACCGCCTCTAAAATCTTCCTCCCACTTAGCAGATTGAGTCCAACTGCACAAACACACAAACATACAGACATAAACACACACACATACACACACTGCAAATGAGCTTTAAATACCTTCTTTTCCCACCTGTGAGAGAAGGAGCATGCCAGAAGTGAAGAGTAGTAGAAATGTGTGTACATAAGTATATGTGTTTGTGTGCATTTACATAACTAAAATTGTCCCCAGAAGTAACAAAATCTACTTTTGGAGACATTTTGGGGATACATATTAAAAATTAAAAAAAAAAAAAAAAAAACAAGTCAATATATGTGTTATTGTATTTTGCATACTTAAATGCACTACAAGGTATACCATGGTATTTCAGTGTGATATCAATATGGTACCTTGGACTTGCCACAGTATATGTCCAAAAACATAACTTGTTAACATTGTACAATGTTCATAAAACATTGCACAACCATACAACATGCCTAAAAACATATTATTACCATGGTAAATGCCTAAAGACCTGAAGTTACTATGTGGCAAATACCCTAAAATGCCTATTGTACATCCAAAAACCGCAGTATTACCATAGTACCATATTCCAGAAAACCCTATAGGATTACTGTACACTTTCAAAAAAGTACCATGATACTACCACAGTATTTTTGGTACTTTTTTGTAAGTGTAATCCCATGGGGTGGTGCATGTAATACTATATAAAACATGTCCAAAAATATGCTTTCACATGGTAAAAAAAAAAAAAAAGAAAAGAAAAGGTATTACCATGGTAAATGCCCCAAAATGCATGTTATTACGATAGTAAATGTCCCCAAAAACTATGGGATTGACATTGCACATTTCATCATATGTGTACATAAAGAATGTGATAAACATCCTAAAACATGGATATAATACTTATTCAAAACACCATAGTACATGGAATTAAATGGATAGTGCACACAAAAATAAAAAAAAATTCTGTCATCATTTACTCACCCTGAAGTTGCTCTAAACCTTTATTAATTTCTTTCTTCTGTTAAGCACAAAAGAATATATTTGAAGAATGTTGGTAACCAATAAGTGCACAGCATTGATTTCCATAGTATAGAAAAAAAATACTATGAACGTCAAATGGCTACCGTCAACTGTTTGGCTAAACTGTTATCAACAGTCTTCAAAATATCTTCTTTTGTGTTTAACAGAAGAAGGAAACTCAAACAGGTTTGGAACAAGAAAAGGGTGACTAAACAACGACAGAAATTTCAATTTTGGGTGAATTATCCCTTTAACAAGAACTATGGTACTATTATTTCTCTCAGTCACTGATATAAAATCATAGCCACACAGAAGTGTGCGTGTGTGTCCATTGACATCTTATGACCCTCTCGTTCTTATGCAATAAAAATGAGAGTGAAAGAAATAGATAAATATTAAAACCAAAGTCAAGGGCCATTGACAGCTGTCAGTCAAACAGCAGTTTGTGTTTACGATGAGATTTCTAGTGAGAGATGATATGCTTTCACTATGACACACATGCACAGCTCTTTCTCTGAATTTCTGCAGATTTAAACCTCCTCCATGCTCACCTGATTTGCAACTCTATGAATAAGATAATGCCAGTTATCACGGACATGAGCCGATATTGCTCAGACACACATATAATCTACATATCACTGCATTTCACAGTTTTTTCCCTCGTGAACATGCATGCGTGAGTGTGTGTTGGAGAGAGGATTTGCACACACAGACGTAGAGCACAGTTACATGCTGACCTGCTCCCATGTTTTATTCATGCCAACATGTGTGTCCCAGCATGCACTGCAACATTCCTTTATGGACATATAGGTTTGTTAATGCTTTTGGAGAAATGACTACATTCACGCATGAAATGGAAAGTGGTGTTCTGGGTTAAACACTCAATTTAAGAAATACCCTATTCACTCAAAGTTATTTATTTTTTTTTTATACTCGTTTTGAGCATTTGTCATTCATATTTCCTCTAGTAATCAACAGCATTACAGACACTGTCAATGGAGCTTAACATGTCTTTTAACTATTTTTTATATATATTTTAATTAAAAAATATTAAAATTAATTTAAATGTATTTCCAATATAATTAAATTGATTTTTTAAATTATTTCAATTATTATTTTATTTTTACATTATTTTAAAAAAATTAATTAAATGAATATTTATTTTAATATCTATTTTAAATATGTAATTAAAATATTTTACATTTACATAATTTTATTTTTTTTTTTTCAACAGTCAACATTTAGACTGAATCAAATTCTGCTGAATCAGTTCTCCCAAAGATTCATTTGTTACACTGTAAGGTCGATATGAAGTATATTTATATTTGTATAACTTTAATTTGTTAAGAGAGTGCACACAACACGCATCTAAATCAACTTATATCTTTACTATTTTTATCATTAGCTTGACCCGTCAGTGAAGTGCAGCACCTGTCCGGAGTGCTGTGTGAAAACAACAGCGCTCAGCATATAACTCTGACCTGTTAAAACCCCCATCAATAAAAATGTACTACAATATAAAAACACCCTTTTAAGAGCGCCATCCATTTCCCCTCGACGAAAGCGTTGTAACAGCATGTTTAGTCAGCAAAGAGAGACCTCAACGGCAAGCCGGCTGAACTTAATTGAAAAACAGATCACTCATAAAAATGGCAGAGTGCCATGCAGCTACTGTTACGCAATGGAGAAGGTATTGTGGAAAAAAACAGCATAACACTGTTTGAAATTCATCTAGGAAACTAACTGAGCTGGATTCCCGTCTCCGCAGTTCTCCGTGAACGGGAAGATGATCCGAGTCACTGGATGAAAAAAAGAGACAAGGTCAAATCATCCCCTGTGCTCAGAGCAGTGCTACAAGTGATGCATAGAGAGAGAGAGAGAGAAAATGAGAGAGAGAGAGAGAAAACGAGAGAGAGAGAGAGAGAAAGACAGAAAGAAAGAAAGAAAGAAAGAAAGAAAGAAAGAAAGAAAGAAAGAATGCACAAAAATGATGGTATCGCTATGATACCACACCCCAAAAAACAAGGTATTACATACCATGCTACATAAAAACCGCAGTGTTTATATGGAAAAAAACAACAACAAAACAGTACAAAATACCATTTTTGGACATGTACCGTGATGGTACCGTGGTATAACTGGAAGAAACATATAAACAAATTTTAGTACCATGACATATCTCTAAGTACCCATAGTATTACCATAGCTGTATCATGATACTGCCACAGTACTATAACATGCCATCATGCATAAATAAATCAGTACTATTACCATAGTACATGCTTAAATAAATAAATAAATAAATAGTATTACCACGGCACATTCCAAAATGAAATAAAATAAAATAAAATAAAATGTATTTCCATGGTACACATCATGCATGCATCAATGAATGAATGAATGAATGAATAAATAGTATTACCATGGTACATGCCTAAATACATAAATAAAATAAAATAAAATTAATCTATCAATCAATCAATAGCATTTCAATGGTACACATCATGCAGAAATAAATAAATGCAAAAATAAATGAATAAATAAATATAAATAAATAAATATTATTACCATGGTACATAAATAAATAAAATAAAATAAAATCAATCAATAGTATTTCTATGGTGCGCATCATGTATAAATAAATAAATAAATAAATAAATAAATAAATAAAGAATGAATGAATGAATGAATAGCGTATACCATGGTACATGCCTAAATAAATGCATAGTATTACTATAGTACATGTCCACATACAAAGTACTTTTTGATAGATGGATAGATAGATAGATAGATAGATAGATAGATAGATAGATAGATAGATAGATGGATGCCTTTATCATGTTTATCTCTTCTTTTGGTTGCTATAAGGATTTTCCATCAGATGATATGAGTTATAGATAGGCAGAGCATGTTGGAAATTAGTGGAAAATCGATTTAGCTTTATTGGATAAGCAACCGAGTGTGACTGTGGGCTTGTAGAGCTGGAGCTAAAAATAGCAGCAGAGAGAAGGAGAGTGAGCGGTCTAATGCTTCCACAGTAACACGCTGATGAAAGCCACTGCTGTTGATCCAAGATGCTGCCGCTCGCTACAAACTTTACATTTTGTGCAATCAAGCGTTTGTGCTTTATGGAACGAGAACGATCGTGATGGGAATGTTAATTGCTACGTTTTCCACACGCTCTAGAGATCTAGAACTCTAGAATGAATGACATAAGCCTGAGAAGCCGATCACACACGGCACGTTCTTGTGTTTTTCACAGCCAGATGGAGCTTTGAACAGTTTGGGAACGTGAAACATATAATTTCTGTGCCACTGATGTCACCAAAAGGAATCATGACTGTTCTCAAACAGGTTTCTCAAACACTGGCCTGTCAAACAGAATCTGCTCCAAACTCATGATAGTACCAGGATAGATTCAATCAGGAGCGCAAGACTGATCTAAAAAGTGTAGGAGAATATATTATACCTCTTATCATCATAAATATTAATTAGTTGATGTAACATTCGCCCTAATTGATTTGCTATAACACAGGAAAGTGGACATAAGACATAGAGGACCAGAAATTAACTTAATAACTTCCCCTTAGAATTGGTTTTCAGGTTTTTCATAACTTTATTATGGAATATTTTTCTAATCCTATAAAACACACACAGCATGCAAATTATTTATTTATATTTATGTCTAATACTTTAACTCAATTCAACTATTAAATCAATGAACAATTCAACTGTCCATTTGAACAACTAGAACAGTTACTTATAAAATCAAATAAGTAATGCAAAGGACCAGGCTGAGACTTAATATTATGAAGCAGGCTTACATTAAATGTTATAAAAAATAATAAAAATTAAAAATAAATATAAAAATAGATAAATTAATATAAAATATAATATAGATTGAATGCTAACAGGTATGCATGTATAAATAAATAAATAAATATTGTGAAACATCAAATGTAAAAAGTAAATAGAAATAATGAAAATAAAATAAGAAATAGATAAAATGTTTAAAAAGTACATAAAAATAATAAACATAAATAAAAGTAAATAAGCAAATAAAAACAACATAAATTAATGTAAAATAAGCACATGCATACTTCAATATACAGTAAACTATTATGAAACATCAAATGTTAAAAAGTAAATAAAATAATAAAATAAAAATATGAAATATATCAAATTATAATAAAATAAAAATGTCATATATCAAATGTTAAAAAGTACATAAAATAATAAACATTAAAATAAAAAATATTTAAAAAATATAAAAAAAGAATACAAAATATTAAATGTTAAAAAGTTAATAAAAATAGGTAAGATAAGTAAATCAATCAAAATAAACTTAAATCGACATAAACTTTTGTGAAATACATCACATTTAAATGTATAAATAAATAAATAAGAAATAGAGTATAAAGTAATAAGGCATTTTTTGTTGCTTTTGGTGACATTTTTGCCCAGAGCCCTGGCTAATTTCTGACCTTGTTACAGCTTACTGTCCAAGGACAGTTTACTCTGCGGTTGCCACATGTTGGGCTGGAAATGTGCCTGTCTGCATTTTTCTTTACACCGCTGCCAACAAAGCAAAATAACTAATAATGATTTTGACATTTCAGAAAGTATTTGCTGGTAGTTCAAACAGGTTTAGTCTCTTAAAATTCAGATTGCAAACAAACAGAAGTGTCTTTTCCACCGCCCCGAGGTTGACTCTTTCCAGCTCTCCAAACTCACCCAGAGCAGTGTATTGTGGGTAAAGCCTGATGGCCAGCGGAGGGGCGCCTCTGTACGGAACAGCACATGCTGCATGGACAAACTCAGACGCACTCAGCCTCTGCGGAAAGGTGGAAACATTCCGAGCAATTAATCACGGCAAGTGGAACCAGCTCCCCGCACAATCTGCTCGACGCCGAGTTAGCGCCGCACACATGACCAAGACACACAGTGTCTCCACGGAAACCAAGGCTCCAGGCTACTCTGACATTTCCACCCCCCACATGCATACACACTACCGCACATCCACGGCATCAAAACTAATACATCTGTTAATTATTAAAAACATACTGTCACTCATACTGTGCTCAGAGCGCTTAGGAAATGCAAAGGACCGTAGATAGATAGATAGATAGATAGATAGATAGATAGATAGACAGACAGACAGACAGACAGACAGACAGATAGATAGATAGATAGATAGACAGACAGACAGATAGATAGATAGATAGATAGATAGATAGATAGATAGATAGATAGATAGATAGATAGATAGATAGATAGATAGATAGATAGATAGATAGATAGATAGATAGACAGACAGATAGATAGATAGATAGACAGACAGACAGTTAACAATCAACAAGTGTGTGAACTGTTGCCTATGAATGCATTATTTCAGGTAATGATTTTTATTTTTAAAGATATAGAGATATCTGATGACTTTTGGGTAATATTTTGAGTAATATAAGAAAGAGTAATATTTGCACCCTAAAATTAGTTTTCAGTGGCATTTTTATACTTTTTTTCTGTATATGTTTTTTTATATATTATTATATCTATATATTTTTCCTAAAAACACACGTCACAAATATGAAAGTTTAATACTTCAGGTAAATGAATAAACTTAAACTGTCGCTCTGGACAATTATAACTATTCCTTATAAAATAAAATTTTCATAACCATATAAAAACATGCTTATTGATATTAATAGAAAAGTCTAATATTTCAGTTAAATCAATAAATAATAACTATTAATTATAAAAAATTTAATAAATAGCTGTGAATAATGCACAAGGATCAGGGTGAAGCTTATAATAGAATATTTTGAAATATTTCAAATGTTAAAAAGTATAAATATATAAAAATAAATATAAAATAAATAAATATAATATAATTATCAAATTTTAAAAAGTAAATAAAATATAATCTATATAATGTATATAAAATGTTAAAAAGTAAGTAAATATAAAGTAATATATTATGAAATACATCATATGTTAAAAAGTAAATATAAAAATAAATAAATATAAAATAATTTATGACATACACCATGTTAAAATGTAAATAAATATAAAAATTATATAAATACAAAAAAATTCATATGAAATACATCACAGGTTAAAAAGTAAATAAACATAATAAATATGATGCAAAAATATGACTTTTGGACCCATTTGTTTGTGTTTCCATCAAATACTGTGATCCACATGCATACTAAACCTTTAAACTGAGTCACTCGCTAGAACTGCTCAATGGACAAGCATCAACACACACTAATATAGTTTACAGCAAATGACATTGGATTTAGTTTTGTGCTTGTTTTGAAGAGAATTTCATTTGAATATCAACTGCACTCTTAAAAATAATTTGAAACTGATATTATATTAAAGATTTAAATAAAGCCCATTCTTGTCTCACAGCTTGAGTGGAAAGAATGAATGGAAAGAGGAGAATTGCGTTCATGCTGAAACTTTACATTGCTAATGTACGTGTTTACGAGCCAAGCTGAGCCACCTGGTCACTTGAGGATCGAGCCAGTTCCATTTCAAAATCCAAACTCAAGAGATCAATTCAAATACAGACCACAATTCTCCATTTCTGTGCAGATACATTAAGCAGTGACGGACTGAATGTGCCAGATCAATTCAATTCATTGTACTGAACTGAATAAAATTATACAGCATTCATCAAGCCCGGTAACCCTGACATCTCACCTGCTGAATTACTGATTGTTTAGGAATTAAAAAGCAATTCAGCCAGTATTATTCTCAAATAAAGCACTGCGCTAAATATACCACAATCAAAAACTTGTTATAGAGGTCAAAAAAGAGGAAGAATTAACCAGGAAGAATTAGCTTTAAACATGCATGATTTGTAATTTAATGTTTCTAGACATTTCCAAATAGAATTTATAAGATAGTTTGTGCTAAAGTTTCAGAAAAAGTAAAGTTAACAAAAAAAAAAAAAAAAAAAAATGCATTTTTAACCCATTTACTTCCATAATCAGACTTCTTATATGAAATAAAGAAAATTTTGAAAGAAAATGGGATTTTATTCATCAGGAACTGATTGGATGAAAACAGAAAAGTGTGTTTAATTCACTCTCAGAAAAAAAAAGGTACAAAATCTGTCACTGGGCCAGTAACTTTTCAAAAGGTACACTTTTGTACCTTATTTACCCCTAAAGGGTGTATATAAGTACCTCAAATGTACACATTTGTACCTTTTGAAAAGATACCGCCCTGGTGACAGCTTTTGTATCTTTTTTCTGAGAGTGTAGAAATATGGTACATTTTTACATCAAGAAGGGAAAAGTCTGATTTTCCATATAAAAACAAAAATATTGCCAATCTCAGTCAAACCAAATAAACCTATTCAGGCTGTAAAAGTAACTCCTAACTGTATTAATCCAGTAAATTGTTTTACCAGTCTTATTCTATATGGAATTAAAAAAAAAAAACATTTATTTTATCCATATTTATTTCAAATTACAAAACCAGAATTCTTCTCAAATACATAACAGGTGGTACGGAAAGTTATGTTTTCACTTCAAACTGAACAACTAATACACTCATCATCAAAACTAGGATGCTTTGAGCAATACTGCAGTAGTGTAAACACACACACACACACACACACACACACACACGTGCAGTGCACTGCAGTATTGTCGCTGTCCTGCTGAGGTGTGGCTTCACACACAATTTTTTCCTTCTCAACAATGCGAGGATACACACAGATGAGATAATGAGGATGTCTAGAGCCAGTCATTCTGATGCTTTCGCACCATCATCCAAAAAAAAGATTTCATTAAAATCACCAGAAAGAAAGAAAGAAAGAAAGAAAGAAAAATTATATTAAGCACTGATTTTAAATCATGCAATACTTTGAAATAAACCAAAGTACTGAATGATTACCATATGCATATGCCATGGTATTCTATACTTTAAAATAAAGTAATTCAAAATGTACCACATTATATTCAAAAAGCCAAGAAAAGGAAAAAAAAAATATGGCCAAAAAGCACTGAATTACAATGGCAAAGCAGTAAAGAAAGCTGTATAAAGCCACATGAGCACATCAGTGATGCATTAGTAAAAAATGCAATCAAAACCAATAGCTATATTCAAATGATCTGCAAATGATCAACAAATGACCAGCAATTACAAGCACAAAGCAACAGTTTATTCAGTCCACAACACTGTGTGCTCACCTGCATATGCGTGTGTGTTTCTCGTAATCGTGCTGTAACTGTATACAAACGCACACAGCAGAACACACTTTGTGCATTAGTGTCCTTTTACAGAATGGGATGCTTATTCATTATATACAAGAGCTGCTGTTCACACACCACTAAAACACCGTCAACACACTGAGTACCAACATTCAAGTACATTCTGTACAGTAGACCTGCTGTGTGGACACGCAACATACAGTGCTGAACTGGCGCATTCCTGTTATGCAGAACATTTACATGTGCACATCAAATATGATTTAAAATATTGAATTCACACTTTCTAAAGATGGAAATCATAGTTTAATTTTTGTCTACAATTAACAGTGAACATGGGGTGAATTTTAAATCATTTCAGTGCTCTGGTTTGACCAGATTTTCATGTAAAAATAAATATATAAAAAAAAAATGTTACAAAATATATCAAATGTTAAAAAGTAAATAAAAATAATAAAACAAATTCATGTAAAATAAACACATGCATACATAAATCAATACAAACGATTATGAAATATATCAAATGTTAAAAGGTAAATAAAAGAAAATAAAGTAAAAATAAACCAATTCACTATGAATTTTGTACATTTTGTTGGCATTTCTGACCTTCTTTGTCATTTTTGTCATGTCTTTGTGTGCTGTACTAATTTTAACATGAAAAATGGACTATTTCAGTTTTTTCTTCATTTTTCAATTAAACCATATTTCTTCAGAATATTGCTTTAATTGGCAACTAATTTCGTTTTTTTTCCCCTGTGTCCTCAGTATCACTTCTCAAACTAACAAATGCTTGACGATATCATCCTCAAGGAAATGGGAAGTGACATCATCATGGAATAGTGATGAATTTAAGGAATTCTGTGATGTTTTATGCTCTTCACTGATTTCTCACTCCATCCTTTTTGAGAAAATGACAGAAACTGAATTTTATAATTTCAAAAGGTGAATAAAATAAGTACTCAAAACCCTCAGATAGCTTAACTGTCAATCCCTCACTTACAGTAGCATTGACTAATCTGACTTCTTCATTTATGCCCTGCCTTCTTTCCATTACGTAAACTGTCAGATTAAAATTGATATAGTTGACCAGAGCACAGATATAAGTCTGGTTTACAGAAAAGAGTTTGAAAAGTGCTGCATAACAGGAATGAAGCAGCAGTAAAATTAGTGTGTATTCAAAACGAGGAACGTTAGCCATTCAAAAGCAAGGCCTATAAAAGACCAGCACTGATTATAAAAGCAACATATGCAACCCGTGAAAGGAAACCAACACCTGAGTATGTGTGGCAGAGAGAGAGAATATTTGGTGCTGCAGAGTTGCATTTCTAAACTAGATTTGTATCTCCTGAAGGAAAAGTAATTCTTGCAAAGTAGCACAAAAATAGTGCTGAAGTTTTAAGCTCTAAACATCATTGCTTCTAAATGAAATGCTGCTTGCTGTTGTCCAGCATCATCTTCATCACACTCAGCATCATCTTTGCAGCAGCTATAGATGCTTAAACAGATGCAATAAAGAAAGGACCAATCAATATGCAAATACATCTAGATTTAAATGGTGAATATTCTATTAATGCAAGTCAAAAATTCTAAATTTGAATGGAGTCTGAACACTGAGCATTAATTGCACAAGTTTAATACTTAAGATAAAGGCTTTAGAAACCAAAAAGAGAACGTCTAAGGAATATCAGTACAGTGCAGCCTTCAAATGCTGCAATAATAATGTGCACGATCAGTGAGGGGCGACCCAGCTGTAGCTGCAACCGGTACCTGTTGCATCAGGATTGATTTTTACAGCGTTTCCAGTGAACCATTAATGACACTGAACGTTGATGCATTGAGAAATTAACTCAATCAGTTATACAATACTGCAACACGCAAAACTCTGGCCTTTATCTGACCTCAGCGCGTGTGTTTGTGCGAGAGAGCCACTCCAGCGCGTCTCATGTCCTCATATGAACTGTCACTGCATGATCATAAAGACGCATTATGAATGTTTTATGTCGTGCGGTGCTCGTTCTCGATGACTTTTGTTTCGGTGAGCTGTTCTTTCAGCACCACGGCACAAGACTGAACTACAAACTTCACGCAAGTCCACACTACTACATATGCTGTGAATATAGATGATCCTGCCAAATCTACAAATGTTTTACATCTCAATACAATAAACTAATTAATTAGTATTCCCATATCTCTTTAACAAACATTACGCAATGCTTAACAGATCAGCAGCTCATGCACATTAAAATCTCAATATGAAAACACATTAACAGAACCAAAATGACATTAAAGTACAGTTTAATGTAATTTCAAGCAATTTTTAAGGCATAAACTGCAATTTTATCAGGTTACGCATTACATAAAGTGACGATTTCAACACTTGGGTTAGAAATGTATTTCAATGCAAATAATCGCCTTAGAACTCTCAAACTACTGGCCTGGACTAGTTATGTTTTTTTTTTTTGTTTTTTTTTGTGTGATTTCTGAAATTATGCAACAAATGACACACGTGTGGTGTGATGAAAACAGTGATTTTCTGCGCATTCAGAGTCCTGCACTAATAACGTCCCTTCATCTCACCAGATAGACCCCAGTCTGGACTTTTCCCCCCGCTGAAATGATTAACCAGGTACCCCACGCGACGTCCATCATCACACCATACGAAGTGCAAAATGCTCTCTAACAAACCCGTTTAAATCCAAACGAGACTCTTTTCGCCACCTCGCGTGAAAGACACGCGGAGAAGGAGCCGAAACTCACCTATAGTGGTTATGACAGTGATGGCAAAGTAAAAGGACCCTGCAAATTTCCACTGGACCCCTGCTCTGTGCGGCTCGGCCTCCATGATGATGGTCTCCAGCTTTTTATAGTCATCCTCACTGATGTTGTACTTGCCCTGGAGGCGCTTCTCCTCAGCCTCCAGCTGCTCCTTCTCCCGCATCTCGAAGTCTGACTCGAGCGCGTCAAACACCGCGGCCCCGACCAGCAGATAGGTGAACGTGCAGACGATCAGGGACAGCGTCCGCACGTTCTGCCTCTTCATGGCCACCAGGAACCGACAGCTGAGGGGTTCATGTCCCCTCTTATCCCCCGGGAAGGCGCAGCAGCAGTCTGGAAAGGGCGGATAGGGGCAGTGCTGCTGCTGCTGCTGCGTCTTCGGACACCGGTTGCGGTTGTAACAGGTCCCTTGATCGTGGTCCTGGCTGGTGGAGAGACACAGCAGACTGCTGGAGCGCCGGGACCACAAGCCCTGCAGCCGCGAAACTCTGCGCAAAACCTGCCCGAACCACAGCAAAGTCCTCCCGGCGCGCAGTGCCATCAACTAGCGCGCTCCCCGCGTGATCTCCAAAGAGCTTCTGAACTGGAGAAGGCGCCAGAAGCCACTGGGATTCATGCTCGAGTGACAATTACGCACCTGTTAAATTTCCTTCTACGCTGCGGTTAAACAAACTCATCGTCGTGGCCGTCAGATATCCAAACTGCCCTGAACATCTCCCAGAAAAAGTTTCACCGACCTGTTCATCTGAGGATCATCTTCAGCTGTTCTCACTCTGCCGGTGCGTGAGTAATGCCGGTGGTACCTGAGGAGGACCCGCGAACACGCAGCAGCATCATCTAATGAGCGGCGAAGACGCGCAGCGCAGGACTGATGCTCCAAACGTGATCCAACCCAGGAGAAACTCACTTATTCCCGTGGCTTTGCCGAAACGCTGAGCTTGATGATCCTAAGAACAACAGGTCCGAGCGCGAACGTGCCCATCTGTTTCCCCGGTAACGCATGGATGGATGAGCTCGACTCTCATGTGGCTCCGCTCCGGTAAAGCTGCACTGTCACGGTATGCCACCGCAAGCGTCCGCTGGCAGACTTCAGTGTGTGCCAGCCTGAGAAAACACACACACACACACGCACACGCACACGCACACACACACACACACGAGCGCGCATCACCAAAGTGCACACACAGATGGAGACGCGCGCGTGTGCGTTGCGATCTCAGCTTGAAATCATTTATGCAATTTGCACCTTCTCAACAGGTGACCTCGAAAAAAGAGTGGATTTAGGTAAAATGGACTATTTTTAAGGTAAATCATCAAGAGCAGCTGCTCGTTAAGTCCGGTCTAATTTATTATTTTATGCTGAAAATGTGCATCAAACACTTTTTAAATCCAAGAGCTATTTTAATGTCAGAAACCCCCAACCATGTTAAAGGACAGTGAAAACAGTTAGTGCGAGCAAAAAAAAAAAAAAAAAACCTCTTTTTATTACATTTATTTTTATTTTAATAGATAACGTGGCATTACGAGAAACAAATTATGGCAGCATAGGCTAATACATGCGCGAGGTGAGGCTGATAGAAATTGAACAAGAATTATATATAACATTAACATGAATATTGCAATAAAAATCCACTTCCCATAATAAAACTCGCTGAACTCCTTGATGCTATTCCTGTGTGAACCTTTGTGCGCGCGCGCGTATGTTACGCATGAGAGAATGTGCCAAGCAGCCATATGGGTAAATATTAGTTCACCACAGGAGCCAGTAAAATATGGTAATTTTTATCAGTGAACATTTCTAACGCGATTAGAGAGGGGGAAAGAAACAGTTAATTTAACACACATTAAGCACTATGTCTGTGGAATGTTGTTACACTGTATGGGGTAAGTTGTCACAATGAAACCTAAACAGCCTATTATAATCTGTAACAGTAAAAACAATTCTGAAACAAAATTTTTGAAACAGTATACATGTAAAATGTCATCAAATCAACAAACTGATAAATTGTGAAAAATTGCATGTGACAACTTGAGACATCCTGAGAACACAGTTTAACTTTTTAGGTTACATTTTACCTTCAGTTGACTCTTGTCTGAATGTATGCTGCTTTGGTCTCCTCTATACAAAACAGGATCTATGTCTGAATAAAATGATCAGATAAACTGATGTAGACATCTGGACATTAAAGACGAAGGGTTAATCAAACATTGTGTGAAATGGACTGTTGTGCCAGTGTAAAAAATGCATTTGGACCTTCTGAAAAGAGTTCAGTTTTTCAGAGCATCCATCTGTGAGGATCCTTGACTAAAATAACTGTTGTGAGCTGGACACCAAAAGAATATTTTGGTAGGTAAATGTAGGTCCTGTCCCAATATTTCAGCAGTCTCCTGGTGTAAGCAGAGGTTTATGAAGATATGAAGGGTAAAGACAATTTAGACAATACTTGTCTAATATATAAACTCACTCGGTTTGTAATGCACAAGTACACACACTGCTGTAAATGTCTAGCTTTGGCCTTTAAAGGATAATAGTTAATCAAAAATGAAGCATTTATGATCATTTACTCACCCGCATGTTGTTCCAAATCTTTCTGACTTTCAAGGAGATGTTTTGCGAAATGTTCAAGCTGCTAGTTTCTATACAACTGATGTACACAGTGACCACATTACCATCAAGCAATCCATAAAACACACAAAAAAATATATATGTATATATATATATATATGTGACCGGTACAGTATATTTTGCTACAGAATAACGTTTTGTGAAAACAGGCCAAAATTTAAGTCATTATTCACTGAGAAACACCTCCACCTGCTTTTAAAATCCAAAAATGTCACGCTACATTCAAGAACCAATCAACTGTGTGCCGTTTTGGTAACACTTTATTTTAAGTAGCCTATCTTTTCTCACTATTAACTAGTTGCTTATTAGCATGCATATTACTAGCATATTGGCTATTTATTAGTACTTATGAAGCACATATTAATATTATGCATGACTGTATTTTAGATCCCTTAATCCTAGCCCATGCCTAAACTTATCAACTAACTTACTAACTATTAATAAGCAGCAAATTAGGAGTTTGTTCAGGGAAAACTCTTAGTTAATACTGAATGTGTTTCCTATTCTAAAGTGTTACTGCAAATTCTTCACATCCTTATTTTTAATATATGTAAGAGTGGGCATGGCCATTTGTAAATTTTATGGGTCTGGCCCGTCTCACCTCCAGCTGTTTTTAGCTGTACAAAACAGCTCGTTTTGCGGCTTAATATTGTAAATTGGTGTGTCTTACTATGTTATTTCAATGCATTATCTTAATTATGAACACATTGGTTTGTAGTGCAAACAGTTTTACTGTTTACTGCATGTTGTTGTTATTCTTCTCCTTATTTCCCTACAGCGGCTAATGAACCGGAAGTCTCGCCCATACTTCCTCGTTGACGAACAAGGTGGATATGGAACAGATTTACCCTGCGTTCCATTCGGAAGGGCTCATCCCTATGCCCTAATCCCTTCAAAGGGGTTTACCCTCAGGAGTGAGAGCTTCGAAGGGTTGAAGGATGTAGGGGCAAACAACTGTTTCTTGAAGTGCCCTTCTGCGTCATCGAGGCGCCGTCATGATGCAAAGAATCAGCGCAAAGGATCATGGGAGCCCAAAGTGTCCATCAGTTGTACCCTTCGAAATCCTTCCCAGCAAACAGGGGATATCCCCCGGACGTTCCGAACGTCCGCTTAGGTCCGCAGTACGTACGCTTTGTAACGTTCGCGGGCGGACGTTCAGAGGACGTCCGGATTTGGTCCGCTGTGTAACGTTAGCTGGCGGACGTTTTGAGGACGTCCATTTACGTCCGCATTTGGTCCTCTTTTTGATGTTCGCTGGCGGACGTTCGGAGGACATTCGTTCGAGCCAGTTTACGAACATTCCTGTTTCGTCCCTCATCTGCCATTTCCATAACAACACTTGAAAAATCCAATCGCCCATGCGTGGGCTTTTATCAGACCTGACACCTTACAACTCAGACAAAGAGAGTTGACAAAATTAAACTAAAATATAAACTCATATTGGATTTTAAAGGGTATTAGGGTGAAGTCAGCTAAAATGGCTATCAGCCAAAATGGGCGAAATAAGGTTGTAGTATCATATCTCTTTACATTTTTACAGAAAATCACAATAACTGATCTTGCATTGTTGCTTCAACACTTGTTGACATGTAACAATAATTTTGATTGGTCTGAGTTTCTTAAGGTGGGCAGGGCAGAGTGTTACATGAAGCTTGTCAGAGAAATTGTAAGGTAAGTCAGCCACATAGTAGATTTCATTCATCACTAATAAGGGTAGGCCTACTAAAGCAATTATAAGTATGCTTACCAACAAAGCAAAGGTTTATGAACAATGTTTTGACATGCTCTTTCAAATAAAAAAGTTTAATTTAAAAAAGAAACTTCGGTTTTTGTGAAAAAGGTTATTTTAAGTAGAAATGGCTGGTTAAGCTAAAATGGGCCACAACTTTCAGCTAAAATGGGCTGCATACACACACATTTTTACACAGAAATTCAGGGTGAAAATAAGTTTATAGGCCTAGATATGCATGCATACAAAATCTAGTCTTAAAAAAAAAAAATAAAATAAAATAAAAATAATACATACACAAACTTACCAGTCAAAAGTTTTTGAACAGTGAGATTTTTAATGTTTTTAAAGAAGTCTCTTCTGTTCACCAAGCCTGCATTTATTTGATCCAAAGTACAGCAAAAACAGCAAAATTTCAAAATATTTTTGCCATTTAAAATAACTGTTTTCTATTTGAATATATTTTAAAATATAATTTATTCCTGTGATCAAAGCTAAATTTTCAGCAGCATTACTCTAGTCACATGATCCTTCAGAAATCGTTCTAATATTCTGATTTGCTGTTCAAGAAACGTTTTTTATTCAGTTGAGTACATTTTTTTTTCAGGATTCTTTCATGAATAGAAAGATCCAAAGATCAGCATGTATATGAAATAAAAAGCTTTTGTAACATTATACAATATACCATTCAAAAGCTTGGAGTCGATAGTAAATAGAAAAAATATTTTAAAATGTTACTGTTTTTGCTGTACTTTGAATCAAATAAATGCAGGCTTGGTGAGCAGAAGAGACTTAAAAAACATTAAAAATCTTACTGTTCAAAAACTTTTGACTGGTAGTGTACATGCACACAAAGGACACCAATGCACAGAAACACACACCTATACAACATGATCAGTTCATTTTTAATTGCATTGTTTAATGAAATATTCATTCAACTTTCTATTTAATGAAATGCATGGTGCTGTTGCTATGGTACACTAAATACAATAGTGTCAATTTACTGTTAAAAATAAAATGATTTCAGCCGAAATTACCTGTGTTGTTCTCTTTTTATATTAGCACATTTTATCTGAACAGTTGGCCCATTTTACCTGAATGTTGTGCCGTGGCTCAAGACGGTACCTGCTGATACTCTAACTCTCATAATTTTAAAACAATTATACTTTTTTATATTTAAAAAATATATACATATTTAAGAGACCCATGCTAATTTATAAAAATATCATTAGTTCTCACGCATAGCTTATTTGATGGTATTATAAGTCATTTACCAAGATGTGGCCCATTTTAGCTGACTTCACCCTATTCCTTAAAACAAAATCTCTTTTTTTTAACTGTGATAATGGAATGCAAAAAAAAAAAAAAAAAAAAAAAAAACATTTTACTATAGTATAACAGATTTGAATTCATTGTAAAATGAAGTTAATGTTAAATTAACTTTCATTGTAATTCATTGTAAAATGAAGTTAATGTTAAATTAATAATTTTCATTTCTTGAAAAAGAAAATAGGAGTAACTTCTGTAATTAAAAATGTCATCAAATCAGGAGTCTGTTTTCAGCATTTAAACATCAAAATCATGATACCCTTCAATAATGTAATTGAACATATAGTCTACAATTAGGTTTATGCATTCCCCATGCATGAAGAAAATAAGGTTGCATCCTAGGAGCTCTAAAAGAATGTTATAGAGTGATGAATGCAGGAAAACATGAAGAAAAGAAAGTGAAAAATAACACAGGTAAGACAAATAAATTAATTCTTTCCATTTACATTTTAAACTGTTGGTAAGCCGACAAGAAAAGTTATTTAGGAAAATTATTATTTTAGTTATTGCATTTAAGACTGCTATACCACGTGCAGCTCAAAAAAGAAAAAAGAAAAAAAAATGTAATATAGCCGCATTAGGAGATAGGCTACAAGCAAGTGTCGATCAAATGAGCACATGATCGAATGACATCACTTTAGGGCACGCAGCATGTATCCATGGCAACGCTCAGCTGCTTAGTGACAGTTAACGGTCCTCGATGATTTCCTCAGACACGGCCTTGAGTTTTAGCTTTTGTCGGTCGAAAAGGTATTTATATTTTTACATTTGTAGACATTAGCTACTGTAACCAATTTGTATCTTGTAATGCTTACATTTTATGAAAAGTTTACCTTTTTAAACGTTTGCTGAAGTCCGTCGTGCGGCTGCTGATCGTTAGCCTGTGAACACTTTCGAAGCTAACGTTAGCTAACATACACACTGAGACGCCTATATGAGCCAAAAAGCCCATTTGGGACGGCCTATCTTCATATGTGCGCTAATTTCAGACGCTTGGTATAATCCAAATTGTCAACAACAACTTTACAAATCTTTTTTCAATGGATAAACGGTACTCCTAGACATATTAAATCAATCATAACACTACTGAATGTGTTCATTTTGTTGTTTTAGGTTATAAGACAACGGGAAGAATTGCCATCGGACTAACCCCACAGCTGACAACCAGACACACACACACACACACCGCAAAAAAGAGCACCGCAACTTTAATTGTTCAGTTAAAATAAACATATTTTGCTCCATACAACGTGTCTGTTGTCTTTGATTAGCCTAAAAGTAAAATAAAATGACATTCAGAGGACTTAAAGCGACTTAAAATGAAAGTAGCCTAAACGTCCCGAATGGCCGCTGCACGTCCTGTGAACAGATCTGTCTGAAGTACTGCCGCTAAGTTTAGTTTCATTTTCTCACATTTCAAAACCCCCCACAACAGCCACCCACACAGACACACACGGGGGATATTTCTAGATGTGTGAAGGGAGAGTTGACTGCTTAATGAAGAACGGACTTCAGAGGAAAGCGCTGTAGGTCAGAGAACACCTGTGAAATATGATTTCATACACAAGCTCACGTGTGGAAATCAGCCTTGGGGAAGCTCTTAAACTGTATCTAACCAAAAAAGTTGTTGACACTACACTGTAAAAAATTTACATTTTGAAAAATTGTGGAAACTGACAAATAAACATTGACTCAACAAATTGCTTCCCAAAAATTACCCCAAAACAAAACAAAACAACAACAACAAAAAATGCCGATACTGAGGAGCGACAAAACATCATTTATATATATAATGAACATGAACATTATATCAAAACATTATTTATGCAGTTGTAACTGTAGGTTAAATGATTCATGTCCTGCATTAAACAGTTTGTAAATGTTTCTAAATGCCACTTCAGATGCAGCTTATGTGTTTCCGCTGCATTGCAAAGATGAATTTTGTTGATAGTCATTTCATTTGCTTGGTAACAGCCCAAATGTCTTATTCTAATTGACTACTAAAATGTAAGAATTTGACTCAAAAGATGATGCACACTTTTAGAAAAATGGCTTTATAAAGGTAAAACTCAGTTTTATTTTTTTTACAGAGCCATTGGAGAACCACACAACTGCAATGAAAATTGGAATAGTAAGCATCAGCAGTTGCACTTCAAGAGCCTTGTCAAGTGTGCTAAATGTCTCCGTAGTGCTGGAAGCGGAGGTGGTGCTTGACAACTTAGGAGACTTTGTAAATGTATTTATTGTACTATTTGGATTATTGTATGCACTCAACATGGAGTACAACAAGGATTTAATAGGTTAGTTCAAAATGAAAATTGTTAATTACTCACCCTCATGTCTTACCCAAACCCGTAAGACTTTCACTCATCTTCAGAACACATATTAAGATATTTTTGATAAATCCGAGAGCTCTCTGACCCTCCATAGGAAGCTATGCAACTTACACATTCAAGTTCCAGAACAGTTGGAAAGACATCATTAAAGTATTCAGAGTGAGTCCAGTGGTTTAACCTAAATTTTATGAAGCAAAGTGTTGTTTGCAGAATTTACTACTTTATTTACAAAATAATATCCAAAGTGTGGTGGTGCTTCCCCTATTGGGTTGCAGATCAATGTTTTAGTATATAAGGTGGTTATTTATTTCTTTCTTTATTTTTGCGCAAACAAAGCACTCGCGTCGCTTCCTAAAATTGAGGTTTAAACCACTGGAGTCACGTTGATTATGCTAATGATGTCTTTCCTACTCTTCTGGACCTTGAATGTGTAAGCTGCATAGCTTTCTATGGAGGGACGGAAAGCTCTCAGATCTCATCAAAAATATCTTAATTTGTGTTCTGAAGATGAACAAAAGTCTTACAGATGTGGAATGACATGAGGGTAATTAATGACAGAATTTTCACTTTTAGGTGAACTAACCCTTCAAGTTCAAATTACCTCTTATGAGATTATTATTATTTTATTTTATTTATTTATTTATTTTTTTTGGCAAATATTTCAAGTGTAAGATGCTGTTTCATGAACTCAGAGTACCTTTTGTGAGAATGGTAATATTCAGGTGACATTACACTAAACACTGGTTAAAGTAACCTCAGATAAATTATGACATTTTATGGTGTTTTTGATATTTTTGCATGTTTGTGAATGTATTAGCATTTAAAGTGCAATTCATCAGCTTTGTGTATCTTATGAGAATTAAAATGTATGATTTTGTAAGGTTTACTGTGTAGAAAATTTCAATGTATTTATCATTGTAAGGTATTTTTACAATATTGTTGTAGATTTGATTAAAAAATGTATTAAAATGTGTCAGTGTTCAGTGTATCATCATTTAATTCTTTTTTTTTTTTTTTTTTTTTAATAATTTTCTTTTGGAACAACGGGGAATAAACAATTCAGTAAGGTTGCTTTAGCAATATAAATTTGCCAATATAAATTTTTAGATTAGGTAAAACAAAAAATGTATGCTACTACTATTTAAAATATTTAATTGATCCAATAATATGGTTTGGTAGATTTAATGTTTTTCCAGTTGGCTCAACATATTATTTCTCATTGAGCCAATGTTAACGGACATAACGGCAGACATTTAATTGTTTGATCAAAATTATTGCTAGGAACAATTTAGTAGTCGCTGATAATGGTAGGGACTTGTCATAACAACCCTACTAAATTCTGTGCCCTTGAAATCATAACAAGTGACGTCCAACTCTGGAAACTATAGTTCTCTCCTTTAATACAAAGAGGTCAAGCAACAGATTAATGGGTTAATTCAAATTTCACAAAAAGCTTTGGATGTGAATATAATATAAGGGAGTTGCTGTTTTTTTCACTCTTCTGAGGAAGAACATTCACTTGTTTGGCAATGTACCCACACAGAGAAATTTTGGTCAGATTTTTAAAATGTTCATTCCATCTCATTTTATAAGTGACTTTTCTTTCTGTTTCAAATGTTTCTTTGGATTGTCTGACAACCCAAAAGTGAATACAGGTAAATAAATCTTAATTAATTTGTGTTTCCTGCTAGCTAAATTTCACATACATAAACAAAAATGTACTGGCTCTAAATCTCTCTTTTCTTTATTCAGATTGATAGACGAGTAGCCTATATAATAATAATAGGCTAATAATAATAATAATAAACAACAAATTGTTGTTGTTAATCTGACAACACATTCTTTATGAAAATTATCAGTGGTTTTACTACAATCAATCAATCAATCAATAAATAAAAACATGGTTACTACAAAAAAAATACACTTTTACTATAATAAAACATGGTTAATTTTCTTAAGGGATTTGTGTAAACTTTGTTTCTGTTTTCTTTGTTTTCCGAAGTAACGATCTAAATCAAATGATTCGCAATCTGCACTTAAAAGATCCATCCGAATAATGATTCGGGAACCATCATTTCAGATCATGACTTCGGAGCGCGGAGCGCGGATTGCGAATCATTCTATTTGCAAAATGTTTTGCGAACCCGCTCCGAAGTTCCGATCTGAATCAAAAGATACATGAAAGTGCTCTGAAGTTCTGATCTAAATCAAATGATTTGCGATACGCGATACGCTTTTGATCTGTTTTTTGCTACTGAATCGCTTGAACTGAATGATCAAAGTCACGAGTTTAAATCAGTCGGAGAGGTTCTAGCATAAATGACTCACTCAGTTGATTTGGTTTGTCTGTTCCTCTGCTTTTCGTGTCTTCAGCCATGTTAACATGACACTGTCAATACTGCTACTGGTTTAGCTTGCTAGTTTTATGACATTAACTGAAATAAGAGAAAAAAAATATGTTGTTTACAAATAAAATATCAATCTTTCTATTCCAAAAGTAACATTCAACACAAATCTATGAACACATTCAGGTGAGCTAACCGGTTTACTGCCAAAGTCCCTTTAAGACAAGTCATGTCACTCGGCGGCCATCTTTGAAACGCCTCTCGGCATGCAAGTGCAGCTCCTATCACTTTGTATGGGGAATCATCAAATTCTCCCAAACTGTTCACTAAGCTTACGATTAAATTTCATATTTGAAATCACCAATGAAATCTGACAACAATTGTGTCATAAATGTTGTTTCTTTTACTCAAATAGCATTATAAAAAGCTTATTTTTCAGGCTAGATCAGCTAGTGCGCATGCGCAGTCCTAGGCGCACGTCTCAGAATGCTGACTGTTTCTATAGCAACCGGGACTTCTAACCATAGATATGTACTGCGTTCCAATTCGCCTACTTATACTATGCCCTAAAAGTATGTACTCTTTTTGTGAAGAAAAAGTACATACTTTTGAGTATGTAGCAGAATAGTAGGTAAGCTTTGGGACATACCACTTCGTCATAGCTGCGTCTTTAACAGACGCTCTGTTGCTTTGTTACGTGCATCCTGTAACTGTTTAAACTGCCCTGTCAATCATCTTGTCACAGTTAACATCATCCACATTTCGTTTAATTTGATTTCCTACCGTATTGGAGAGAAATAAAGAAGCACATCGCGGGTCTTTCATGCGAGAACTCTGCTCATGTGTTTGCATAATGATGCATTTAAAAGTTAATGACCAAACGTATCACTATAAAAGTTCACAGTGTTGCTGCAGATGAAATATAACGTGGATAACATTAAATTAATATTTTTTAATCAGGTTAGACATTGCTTAGGCCTATTTATCACTCAAATCTCTTTCTCTACTTGTCCGTCGGTCGCGCATATCCGCCATGTTTGTAGTTTTTTAATACTTTTCATGCGTATTTGTAATAATAATCGAATCCCCGTCCACCTCGCAATGTGTTGTGGGCAATATTAGCCTTTAGAGTGTGCATCTATCTGCACTTCAAATTCTAACCAGAAGAAGTAGACCATCCGGGAATCTTTGGCAGACTTTTTTAAACATACTACGATTTGGGACATACTAATTCTATTTTCGAATACTATTTAGGATGGATAGTATGCGAACTGGGACGCAGCAATTGTTTTGGCTAGAAGGGATATGTATCCGACCGGAAACTGACAATGAATCTAATTTTCTACCTATTAGATTGTGTTTTATTAACGTCTACACCTACACCTACCCCAACCCTAAACCTACCCCTTACAATAATGCAAAAATAGTAATTATTGTTGTACAGTGTGACAAAAATTACGCTGTACTGATATGCGCATGCCCAGTAGCGCATTTCCAGTCGGGTACCTATCCCTTCTAACCTTTTTTACTGTTGCAAAACTTGCACAAACATACACAAACAGGGAGCGAAACATGAACACATTCCAACAAAGAGCAACCACAAAAATGAGAACAGAAAACAAACAATCTGGATTTGCGCGCGCCACACCATAGCATTATCTATACATACAAGTACAAAAATAAAATGACTTCCTTTTAGAAAAGTTGTCATAATACATAAAAAATTTGGCACTCTTTTTGTTGTTTGTAAGTCTAAGAGATAAAACAAGAGAGTCCAATTCAACAAGAAAAAGGGGGAAAGATAAAGGTGATTTAAGCCATTTTTGTTCATGAATGAAGAATTTTGCATTCAATATAAGAAAATTAACAACATATAACATCTTTGAGGACGAAAGTATGGGGCACATTTGTAAGGTTAGAAACATAGGTGCTTAAGTCAACCCATAATTTGTTGGTAACACCACAATCAAAAAACAAATGGGCAGCTGTTTCCTCAACAAAACCTCAAAAAGAGCAAGACTCATCAACATCAGAATATTTAGAAATAGACAAATTAACGGGATAAATTTTATTAAGGATTTTATAATGAATCTCCTTAACCTACTGGAACCCCAGTAGAATTTCCCTCTTGGAGTAATCTTTCTCTTTGTCTGAAATATTTTGCGAATATGTCTGTTATTACATTTCCGATCTAAAATATCGATACCACCCAAACATAAAGCCGGATAAACATTATTGCCTTTACTGAATTTAAGGTGACTTTTAATTAACTGGGTTAAGCCTACTGGGATGGCTCTCATCAAAGTATTATATTCTTTTGGTGGGACTGGAAAATTATTGACATTCACAAATTGTTCATATGTTAAAATATTACCAAACTCATCAAACACAGATAGAATACAGTTCAAGTTGTTATTAAACCATCTAGGGGAAAAAAGAGACTTATTTCTAACAGTTATATCAACATTATTCCATTATTCCAAAATAGCCCCTAAGTCTCAGATTATCATGGATGTCACTCATCTTTATACAAACTAATTTATGATCAGATAAGGGGACAATGGTGGGAGAAATATCTTGGTTGAGAAGAAGAGATTAAAAATAAATCAATCCTAGATCTAAGAGACAAAGTTTTATTTGACCAGGTAAAATATTTTGTGTAAGGGTTAAAGAACCGGCATGCATCAGTCAGGGAGAGATCCATGCAAAGAGACAAAATTAAATCATTATTCATTCCACCGTCAAGTCTAGGGGAATAAAACAAACATGATGCGCTCCTGTTCAAGACGAGACGGCAGAAAGCGCATCATGTTTGTTTTATTTATTTTATAAAAGCACAACGTTTTGTCGATTTTGTGACTCCACACAAATAAAAGTAGACCCTTTACAGTTCCGAATGATGTATTACTCTTACCTTTATGAGCAAAAATTACGGCGTAACTGACGCTGGCGTCTCAATGTCCTGCAAAGTGTGCTTTAGCTTCCACTCTCCACACAAACTATTGGATACAGAGCACATTTATCTAGGTTTAACGTTTAAACATTGTTATGTGCTTGAATTGTTTTATATCTATAGATTTTATTTTAGGCAAGTCGTGATGATTTGAGAAGGCTATATTGATCAAACATAGACTATGATCAGCTTACTGTATGCCGCTGCCCGCTTGGTCACTTTAAAAAACAAAAACTTATATTTAACGAACAAAAAAATGCTCCAAACATTTTTCTAAATTAACTTAATGAAAAAAATGAAATGAAATATAATCACTTTGCCATTAGGTTACATACAAAACTGAACTATTTTAATAGCTGAAACAGTAGTATAAGCTAATTTGGGAGAAGGGGGAAAAAAGACGGGCTTGGGTCGGACTTGGGCTGGTAATTCTGATGAGCTGTCGGACACAGGCCGGGCTAGGGCCTGAGCATCTCGGGCCAGGGCCGGGGTAGGGCTTAAAATTGAGGCCCATGCAAGGCTCTAAGTAAGACCCGCCTTCTTTGATTTGATTGGCCATCTCGATCATTTTGACATTGACGAGCACTGTTGGACCGCTGAGGCAGACCAGCCTAAAAGTTTAACTTTTAAAACTTTTTGTCATCCTAACAACAAACAGCTTTACTCATTCTTATACACAGAGTCTTATACTGTCTATCAGTTATGACTATTTTAATCTTTCGAAGGACAAAATAAGTGGAAAAACTGTAATAAAAATTAGACAAACGACATAAAATACAGGCCAGGAGCGAGGCCCTCTAGAGGCGCGAGGCCCTGTGCGGTCGCACACTTGGCACAGCCCTTGCAACGGTACTGAATATGCTAGGTTATTGTTTCAATCCAAACGCTCGGTTGAGACTGTTGCGTTAGGAAGCTCACTTGATTTGACCCAATTTGGGTTGATATCAGTAATAAAAGTAACCCGACGGTCCTGGATTAGGAACAGTGTTGCCAAGTCTGCGGTTTTCCCGGGAAATTTTTTTGGGGAACCCTCCTCGAAACGGGATTGGGCTAGTTTTGAGCAGAGCCGTTGAGAATCAGAGTTGCGACAAGCTTTGATCTCACCGCTGCACGGTCACGTGGTTCATGGAGCTCTCAATAGTTCCAAACAACTCTGCGCTGTCAATTTGTTTGAATGTGTTTAAGTAGGATAAACAGCAGTTTCACTATATTTGCAGCAATTTCTAGTGATTATTAACACATCATGTGCATTGATTGTGTATTGATAACTACGCTGGCTACGTTTTACAATCGCATTTTATTCTGTGGATTGATTAAGAGACAGCAGTAATTTTTTTTCTAATATGTTTATTATTTGTATTACAATTAGCATAGGATTTAGGGTTAAAATAGAGAAAACGTTTTTAAATTCCAGTGCAAAGAGGCAAATTAGAGGCGTTTGGTGGCCAGAAAAATACTATTCCTATGTAATGCCATGGTTTAACCACTAGATGCCCGTAGGCAGTTTAATAAATGTAGCCTACATATATTTAGCTCTACTCTAGTTGCTGTAAAGAGTTTTACCGGTCATAACAGCTTATTTATTTATTTATTTATTTATTTTATGTTTTGCATTGTATATTTAGATATTATCAAACACTCAATGTTTATAAGTTTTGCTTTTTTTAAATGTTGAATTTTAAAAGATTAATTACTCATATCCCTGCATTATTTTATGACATTTATGTAAGAAGACAATATAAGTGAATGTTAAAAAAGGCCAGCAAATACGGAATTTAACCCAATAAAAAATTAAAATAACGTTTAAAAAAAAACACAAGGCAACCAACTGCATTTAGGGAAACTCTTTCTTGTACAAACAACTTGACAACTAGAATCTGGTTATGATCGCTGTTAAGGTGTTTCTCACGTTATCTAACTGCAAATATAGCAAAACTGCCTATTATCTAAAAATAAACATTAACTATAACACGTTTCATAAAATACAACTACTGGCCAGTTTCCGAGAGGTAAACTAATGCATTAAAATGCCAAAAACTGCTGTAATTTCTTCAACTTTCTGGCGAGTGTCCTTGAGAAACACTGAAATGAATGGGCTTCAATGCTGGAACTATTGGTTGTTTGGAACTATTGGCTGCTCCATGACACGCTTTACTTCCGCATTGCTCAGTTCCTATGGAAGCCTATGGGAGTGTCGCAACTCTGTTTCTCAACGGCTCTGTTTTTGAGTAGCAATTGGGTGGGTTTTGTTGTGAAAACCTGGCAACCCTGGTTAGGAATGTGGAGGTTCAAACGCGAACTGTTTGGTGTGCGACGAAATCTGTCTGCAGTGCTGAAGATGGAAACGTGTGGAAAATAGGAAAAAAATAATCGAAGCGCAGACGAGGGACAACTTTGAAACTGTGTTCGTTTAAAACTGGAGCAGTGAATGTGCTGATCGGGAACTGGAAACAGCTTGAATGGCGCTTGAGTCTATCCGTGTTTGCGGCACTCCTGACAGGAATATGTGTTGAAAATACAAGAAAACTAATCGAAGCGAAGAGGAGAGATTTTTGAAACTGACTGGAATGTGTTCTTTTAAAACGGGATAGTTTTGTCCGAGTATGTTCTCACAACAAAGCCGGGAACTGAAGTAGTCAAAATGGTGCTTGAGGACGTGGATCACAACGGTAAAATCAAAGACGATAAAATCCTGTCAGTTCGCTAAAACACATAGTTTAATATTGACTTTCAGTGTTTATTACTGTGTTTATTGACGTGATGGTTTGGCCATAATAGTTTAACTTCGTCAGTGGGTGAAAAACATGAACAAATTAAACAAAATCTTAATTTTGTTCTTAAACTTTTCAAAAGAATTTGGTTTAACTGTATAAGCTGTATAAGTATGGAGTTGCTTTGCTTTTTCTGAACTGGTGTAATAAATTTTTATCTTTTATTATCTGTTGCCTGTGTTGTTACTGTTGTCATATTGTGTGTGATTTTAATTTAAAAACCCAAATTTCAAATAATATTTGAATTAAATAAAACAGTCGCCATGTTTATTGATATATTACCTGATATATAAAGTATGACCTACTGTATAAACAATCGTTTTAGATTAATTTGTTGTAGCTACTTACCCTGTAACTACATGGAATAAGGGGGGGTATTACAGGGTATTACAGGGGGGGTATTACAGGGGGGGGTATTACAGGGTAAATACAACAAATGTTGTATTTACCCTGTAATTGCATGGAACAAGTAGGTAACAGAGCACCACTTTAATTTACAGCCTGCAAATGTATTTACACTGTAACTACACGTAATAAGGGAGGAACATGTTGGGCTTAAACACAGAACAAGTGTATATTTGCACAGTAATTACAGAGAAAAACATTGCACTAGTTTTAAGTTAATTGTTTGATGGCCAAACGAAATCTTTTTTTTTTTCCTCTTTTTTTTTTTTTTTTTTTTTTTGCTATAAAAACATCACAGTATACATCCACTGAAATACAAATGTTGTATCATGCATTTTTTTTTTTCTGCGAACAGCTGGAAAGAGGTAAGCTTGTTTTAAGCTGCATTGAACCTTGATGGTATATCATGCAAAGTTATTTGGTGATAGTGGTGTTGGGGAGTTGCTGGTGTGACTCAGCTGAGATCGACGAATAAGCTTTCATAAAGTAAGCTGACTTGTGAATTATAAATCATAGCAGAAACTCATTAACTCATTTCATTAGATGTCCAGTTTTGTTGTTCAGTAATCATCATGTTTCCTTTAATAATATAATGGTTAAAAATACCTAGGCCTATAATAAAATACTAGTATAAAATTATACAAAGAATATTGTATTTCTAAATCACTCCCAAATAAGATTATTGTTTAGGCCATACCACGTAATATTAGAATAGGTACCCCTTAGTTTCAAAATACTTACAGTATAAATGATTTGTAATTTTACAGGTTGTTACCCCTTTATCCCCAAACGTTGCATATTATTCCCCTATACCTACACTATAATTACAAAAACGTTACGCTGCAACTTCAGTTTAGTTACGCAGTTCTTTGCAGGCTGCATTTCTGATTGTTACCCCCTTATTACCCAAACGTAACACACTGTTCCCTTATACCTAGACTTACGCTTTATTGGTACACTATAATTACAGAAACGTACACTGTAGATTCAGTATACTTACGTAGTTCTTTGCTGGTTGTAATCTAAAGCGTTACCGAAAATTGAGTTTCCCCATTGATTCCTCCAAAACCTAACATCCGTTTCCCCTGAGTGAATTTCTTGAAAAAAGATACGATCAGCGGCACTTCTTTTACAAAAAAAATAAATCAATAAATATAAAAAATAAAAAAAAATTGCTTTTCTTTTCAAACTGTCTGGCAAACCTCAAACATTCAACGAACTTGTACTCCATAAGAAGAACCACCGAACCATTTAAACAAAAACAACAAAAGAAGCTTTCTTTAGCTTTACCCTAAATGTAAAGGGAAAGGTGGTTATAGTAGAGTATATTGGCTTCAAGGTGAAAAACAATTAAAGAAAAAAAAAAAGTCAAGATTAATATTAAGGATAACAACAATTAAGGAGGATCAAACATAATAACTTCCATGTTACACACAACTTAAAATAGTTTTTACGCCGATAGTACCCGTTTTACACGTTTTAGAATATTGCATGAGAAAGGTAGCCAGTGCAGTCAGTAACTCAGCTTAGGTAACATCCGAACAGAAGACTTGCTTCCCATCAACCAAAGCAAAAGAACTGCGGAAGCTTGCTCTCTTGCCCTCCTCGCGTGCCTTCTTCACGAGAGGCCATAGCTTGTCCCGCGCTGCTCTATCGTCAGGAGACTTACCGTGCGTTCACACCGAACGTGGCGAAAACGTCAAAATTCGCCCTTGCCGCCCTGCCAGCAACGCTGTAGAAAGATTCGTGGTCTCTCTGACGCTCTGACGTAGATCGAATGCTTGTCTTGTATTTAAAGGGGCCGCAAAGCAAACAAGCATGTTGATCTTGTGCAGACTGACCATAAGGAGGGTATAAGTTAACCTCATGAAATATTTTAAATGTGAAAGTAAGAAATTGATTGATGTTAAGAACTTTGTAGTTACATGTTTGCTAACGAAATAAACCAATTAAAAGCCAATTGTGTGGTTGTTCATGGTTAAGTGCTAGTCTAATTTCAAAATTATAGGAGACATTTACTAGCCTTGGTCTTTAATTAACATTAACATCAATGTATAATTATTTAAGCCTAAAGACATTTATCATTATTTTCTCCAGCTAAGCAATTTGTTGACAATACCACAGGAGAGACCATAGAACACTTTTGTTTTTCCTTGTAGAAAAAAAAAAAAAATAGGCAGAAGTGACTGCTTTCATTTTAAAATATGCGACATACACCTCTCATCTTCATCAGATGTAAAAACATTATTATTATTATTATTATTATTTATTTATTTTTTGCCGCAGCTCTCTACAACACCCTTTTTTTTTTTTTTTTTTTTCGTTTAATCCAATATATGTTAATATGTCAGAAATATTCTGCAGCAGTAACACTGTTTTGCATGCTCTGGCGCTAAAGTTAGTATGAAATTCACGCTTATTTTCAGAAAATATATAATGTTAATGCACATCAGCAACTCACCAGGAACACCAACAATCTCAGACACCTTGGTCCACGCATCTTTTTTTAAATTTATTTATATACATCGTAGATTACTGGGAAACCTGCCACAGCAATAATCAGCCTCTCCATTTTGCTTGGGAACTAATGTGGTCGGAACCAAAGTTTAGACTGAGAGGACTGCGTTCTCTGGAATCCTCTCAAACGGTGGACTTCTACATTCCGATTGGTTGCCGCCCAACCGCGTCATAGATCATTACCATAAAGTTGACCTGAATTCAACTCTCTTCGACACTCTCACCGTCCAAGACGCGCCACGCCACTGGCTCACATTGAAAATGAATGACTTTCGGCCACGTTGACGCTCTCGCCGCGTTCGGTGTGAACACACGGAGGGGCTCCAAAAGACGCGGTCTGTTGTCAGTTAGAAATTTGCAGCCTTTGGCAGCTCCCCAAATCATGTCAGGGATGCGACGCAGTGAGAAGAGGATTATGATCGATCTGGCCTTACCATCCGCTCGTTTCGGCCCCAGACGGTGAGCGACATCGACACCGTCCAGGAGCCCGTCTTCAATTCCAGGAGTGATCTTCTCTAGCATCTTAAGAACCATGCTTTGGACATCCTCTCCATCTTTTTCCACAACGCCGTTCAACTTTAGACACCATCTCCAAATGTAACGACTACATTCCTGTACACTTGTTTTCAATGATTTGTTTTCCTTTCTCAAAGCGTGGACCTCTGATTCCAGATGATTAAGAGCTTCTTTATGAATGCCAACATGCACAATGAGCTGTTGCACCGTCGCTGTTAGACTTTTGATTTGTTTCAAGGTTGCTTCGGTGGTAGTTTCGATCGCTGAAATCTTTTGAAAAGTCTCGTTGTGCTTTAAAGCCAGTTCGCGTATTGCAGCCAAGACATCCTCATTAGGATTTCCACTAACGTTAGATTCCGCGCGTTTCGATTTTTTCACTGCTGGCTTCTGAGGAGTATCAGAAAGGGCAGCGACAATAACCTCATTATCAAAGTCTGGACATGTGTCAAACCATTGTGATTCCGTATCTCACTGAAACTTCAGTCCTGTGCTACTAGAAGCCGATGCTGAATCAACCATATCAGATGCGTTGGAAGTTATCAAGCCAAGTTTGTTTAACTTTCTTCTTTCCTCTTTTTCCCATGCATAAATATGTCAAAAAGGAATTATATTACTTTTTTTTTCTTTTTTCTTTCCCTTACTTATGTCCACGTTATCATCAGTCTAAGCAGTTGGTTATATCACCACTTCACCTTTATTTCCCTGTAGAACAAACACACAACCGCCTACATCGCCGCCATCTTGGCTGACACTCCCCCATCCCTTCTAACCTCTGCCCTTCTAACGGCAGCTGCAGTAACACGCTGACTTTACCGATTAGCAATTGGCTCTTTTGCTCAGAAGGCGGGGCTTCCAGCGATTGAGCGGCCATGTTAAGCGTTGCATTTTTCCCCATTCAAAACTATAGGAGTGACACGTCTTGGGTATTCTATAGTCTTTGTTTACTGCTAACTAGTGCACCTCAAAATACAAAGTTATAAACAGTATAGTTTTCTATATTGTATTCAATAAAAGTACAGATGACTACAGTGATGTATCTTTTACATCAGCAGTTCTAATTTTGTATAGCTAAGAAGGCAAAGTAAATTCTTATCAGCTTGTTTAAAAATGGGATTTTAAACAGGGGTTTTACAGATATCGAGAGAAATTTAGAAACCCAACATATATTGCATTAGCCTATTATTATTATTATTATTATTATCATTTTTAAAATAACACTTTTAATCAGTAACGATGCATTAAATTAATCAAGTAAAGGCTTTTGTTACAAAAAGATTTCTATTGCAAATTAATGCTGTTTTTTTTTTTTTTAAACATTCTACCTATTAAAATGCCTCTATCATGGATTTTTGAAAATTACCTTTCATGCAGTGTGTAACACAGCTCTAAGTGAATGAAAACATCCTGCAAAGTTTCAAATCTGAAAGTGCACCTTGTATAAAGTTATTGTCTCTCTCTCAAAAAAAAAAAAAAAAAAAAGTTGACTCTGAATTATTGAAACGAGTCATTTTTAAAACGAGTCCCAAGCCGTTTCATGTTGACTCAACATGAAAAATTAGCATATTGCCCGCCCACTTGTTGGTCTTTTCGTGTTGGTCTGAATGAAAATGGAAATTCATTCTTTGCCACTAGCAGAGCCGTTGAGATGAAAGTTTAAAAGTTAAAGTTTCTCAACGGCTCTGGCCACTAGGTGCAGCTTTTGGAGCGTAAAAATAGCTGTTTCCCCGGTAACGCTGTACACAAAGCAGCACTGCATAGACAATAAATAGACAATAAATACTATTTATTATTATAAATAGTATTTATTGTCCATAGACAATAAATACTATTTATTATTATAAAATTATTATATGTCTATGGCTTTATCAGGCATTAGAGGCATGATGAAATGGAAATAAGACCAATCGGACCAATCACCGCAGATTAGCGTCAAGCAAAGGAGGGGTTGGAAAAATGAATGGTTAAACGTTGTTGAGCAAATAAGGTAAAAAATAAATGCATATTATAAGAAAATGAAACTGTTTTTTGACCTTGCATGCATGACAACCTGTTGTTGGGGACTCCCAAAACCAAAATATGGATTTTTCATAACCAATTATAGGGGCACTTTAAATAATACTGAAAAAAAGTATCCTGGTTTCCACAAAAATATTTATTAGCACAACAGTTTTCAACTATAATAATGATAAGAAGAAACCTTTCTTGAGCAGCAAGCTAGAATATTAGAATGATTTATGAAGTTATTTTAAATTGTACAATATTTCACAACATAACTGTAATTTTAATAAATATAAAAGCAGCCTTGGTGAGTATACGAGACCTTTTTCAAAACCTTATTGACCCTAAATTAAGTCAACATACAAAGTAAAATGATTTGTAGGAACTTTGTGAGTAATGATTCATAAGAATTGGTGAATCAACCAGTGAACCAGTTTATTCAAATGAGCCATTTGATTAAGGTCTCACTTTACCCACCTGTAAGGCTTTGTGTGCGATACAACATCAAAACCAGCACTTTGTTACACTTATTTTCTTGTTACAGGACAAGACTTTCTCTGCAATGTGTTGCAGTTACTCCCCAACACGTGAACAAAGTCAGATCCATTTCTGTTTTTTCTCTTGTTTTCAGCTTTGCACATTAATTTATAAAACTCTCTCGTGTAAGCGCAACCTTTTCTCCCAGATTGTTCTTTGCCTAATCTCATACTGATCCTTCTTTGGTTTTATCTTTTGACCTTTTTGTCTCTTCACACCTGTACTGGCACATATAATGAAGGGCGTGGCTGAGAGAGAGAGAGAGAGAGAGAGAGAGAGAGAGAGAGAGAGAGAGAGAGAGAGAGAGAGAGCGCGCTTAGGTAAATCTCTGAGCTCAGATGCCACATGGAAATTAATTGAACTCCTGGTTCCTTGGAGCTCATTTGCATGCAGGAAGGAATGGGTCAAATCCCTCAAGTAAAGAGAGGTTCATTTAAGCCAGAAAAATAAATAATAATATAAAAAGCGATGTTTTTTCTTTTAGTTTAAAGCATTCATTGCCTTTTCTCTTTTGTTACTGGAACCAAAGGATGGATACACTCTCTCTCCGTCTTCCATGAACTGAAAGAACAATGTGTATTATTGTCTGTGGCTCAAAGTGAAAGAATGAAATGATTTGTCACATATACATTTAAAATTTATACAATTATAAATAAACCATACATTGTGTGCATATGGAGAAATATAATAAAAATTAAGCTAATATTTGGCTCTATCAACAGAAAATAATTCTGACTCATCCCTCAGTTTGAAAAATCCCTCAAAATATGTTGTTTTTAGTTTTATTATTAGGCTTTATTAGTAGTATTGTTATTCTTAACAATAACTCATTGCACAAACACACTGTGTTCGTATTTGTTAATTATTCCATAAAAAATGTGTGTTAATTCTGTGCTAATAAAGAGCTTAACTTGTACTGAACTCGTAACATTAAGTGATGTGTTTAAGGTACAAACACTCTTACAAACCTAAATGCTTTGGGAACAGTGAGCTAAATATAAATGAACTATATATAGACTTTAAACCCTATTCTGTAATGCAATATTAGAGCCACTTCAGCTAAAAGACCCTCAATTCACTGTCAGAGTTCAGTAAGTGGGTGGCTCAATATCCCAACGCTAATACAACATCACAGATCAATACACCGCTCTCTTTTCAGGTAATATCGTAAAGTTATTCATGAGCAGTGCTATTTCGAGCAGTTGCGCTTCATTTGTCTGGATTTGTCTTCATTTTCTCTCTACTTTGGCATTTTGAGGCATTCTTGACCATATTTACTCTGCCAACCAATTTTTCTAGCAATATATGGTACAAATCAAATCTTGCTTCATCCATATAAATGAGAAAAAAAAAAAAAAAAAAAAAACTGTTTGCATCCACATGCAAATGTGGTTTTAAATCTGAAATGTATCTGATCATATGACAGAGATCTAAACACTCATAAACAATGATTAATGAAAATGTATGATTCTTGATATCAATTTCAGTATCACAGCAAAAACTAATATGGTAATTAACAGTTATGTTTTCAAAAATAAATAAATATGATTCATTAACAAATGAAATAAAAATAAAAAAAACAGCATGCAGCCTTTAGGCATTTTCCAATTAGGTAAACACCACTTCATGTTTTTCAAAGAATTATTCATGTAAACAGTGAGATATAAAGAACAAAGAAAAATTAAAAGCAGCAAGTGATTTTCTCTTATTCTTTCCATTTTTGTACTCTGATTGTTTTTAACAACAAGATAAATGGTAGTAGGTTTATCAGGCTACTTTTACACTGCAAGACCTAATGCACAGCTCCAATATTTACACATTTGTCATGCATGTTTATATTCTCTTCAGACTGACTGCATTAAAGCCATTTGCACCAAGAAGCTTAAAGCAATAGTTCAACCAAAAATGAAAATTTGCTGAATATTTAATCACACTCAGGTCATCCAAGATGCAGATGAGTTTTTTTTTTTCATCGAGCAGATTTAGAGAAATTTAGCATGACATCACTTGCTCACCAATGGATCCTCTGCAGTGAATGGGTGCCATCGGAATGAGAGTCCAAACAGCTGATAAAAACATAACAATAATCCACAAGTAGTGAAAATAAAGTGAAAAGCTGCATGTTTGTAAGAAACAAGTCCATCAAGACAGTTTTTAACTTCTGTCCATAATATTGCTTTCTCCAGTGAAAAAGTCATCTCATCTCAATCAGGAGAGAAATATGCACAGATAAAGTGCTGTTTACAAGCCAAAACAGCCCAAAACAATTTTAAATAAGTATGTCGGTGGATTTTGATGTGAGAGGACAACAGGAGATAGACTGGAGGAAGTGTTATTATGGACTTGTGTGGATTATTGTGATGTTTTTATCAGCTGTTTGGACTCTCATTCTGATGGCACCCATTCACTGCAGAGGATCCAGTGGTGAGCATGTGATGTAATGCTAATTTTCTCCAAATCTGTTCCTATGAAGAAACAAACTCATCTACATCTTGGATGACCTGAGGGCGAGTACAATCAAATTGAACAATGTTCCATCTATCAAGAATTCATGTGTAATTTACATCTATGCCTTTGGCAGACATTTTTATCCAAAGTGAATTACATTGCATCAAGGTATACATTTCATGCATTCCTTGGGAATTAAACCCATGACACTGGGCATCGCAAGCGCCACTGTCGCTTTTAGCTTGATCGTTTCTTTTATAAAGCTGCTTTGGAACAGTATGTGTTGTGAAATGTGTTCTACAAACAACTGAAGTGAATTGAAAATATGAGATCTGTGCATTAGGCCTTGCTGTGTAAAAGCAGCTGTTGATACTGAGTCACTGAAGTTTTGAAGGCTGCGCGGTTAGAAAAGTGTGTTCAAAAAATAAACAATAAAAGAAGGTGGCTATATCTGGTAGCACAGTCAAGAACGTTCAAGTGGTTGAAAATGACAGGTGAACACAGACACAAAATAATATATCACAGGAAAAGTTGTTCTAGATTTCCTTTCATCTCATAAATTAGCTTCTCATTATCCGCTTACCTCTGGGGAGAGAAAGACCAAGAGAGTGATACAGACAGATCGTAAACAGACAAAAAGAATACTAGAACAAAACAATACTGCTGTCGTTTTCCACGACACACACACACACAAGCTTTGGGACTTCACAGGGCCGCTCTTCTGTGTTCTCTGCACTGGATCTCATGTCAGTGTTCACACACAGATCCTACAGTAGAAACACAGTGAGATGCATTGATTTGATTCATCTGGCAGATATAAGCAGAAGCTGATCACTAAATTATTCAGACCATCTCCAACCAAAACTGTTGAAAGAACCTCTGGGTCCTGCAAAATCACACACAAACACATAAAGGGTCACGTGAAGAGTAGAGACCCCTTAGAGCACAGTAGAGTCATCTGTAGAGACAGTGAGAAGAGTTCATTCAAATTCTGCTCCTCCTTAAAGGCACAGTATGTAAGTTTTCGCTGCTAGAGGGTGTGTATTCAAAACAAACAAAGAAACAAAGGAGTAGTTTGATGACGCCGTGACTGAGTGTGGAATCATGGGAGTTGTCGTCTTCATCCCCACAGCTGATCCAATCCGACGGGACTCAGGCAGAAATCATGTTCATGAATGAGCTAATGTATTAAAGATTTATTAACATCGTAGTATGAAGCAGAGTGAGGTGGAAAGCCATCGAAGCGAAACGAGCCCACTGAAGCAATTGCTAATGAGAGACGAGTGTGACACACGGCTCGAAAGCAGCGGAGCTTTTATTATGCCACAGTCGACCGCTTCCGCTCATTCCGGTCGTGTTTATGTGTGGCAAAGCAGAGCTGTTTTGTCATACTAGATACATTTGAAAGTTCTGTTATAATGCTACTCTGTGCGGTCGTCACCTGTCTAATAAAATTCATAACATATTAAAGCGTCTTTGGTGTTTACATGTTTTCTACAAAACAAAACCGGAAATCAAGGGTGTATGGCGTCATTGGCAGGCGACACAATTACACTATGGACACAGTCCGTGTCAGTAGTTAAAATTGCTTATTTCTCTGGATTTACACATTCTTCGAAACATTTGGGATAATGTAAGTACACAAGTCAGCAAAATATATAACACTGTTCTAGTCGTTTTTGGATATTTTAATTAAAAAATCTTATATATTGTGCCTTTAAAGCTGCAGTCCGTAACTTTTTTTGGTTAAAATGATCCGAAATCAATATTTGAGCAAGTACATAACCAGCCAGTGTTCAAAACTATTGCCTTACTTTAGCCCGATTCACAAGGTTAGCTTATAATAATTTCTTCATTCTAATTTGAGTGGTACGGGTAGGTTTTCGCGGGAATTTCGAGCATGGCACTGCGTCATTACGTCACGTCTGTAAACATAAAGAAGTTGTCCCAGCTACTAGGCTATAGCACGTGCTGATGCTGCAGGTGGCGCATCGTTTTTAGCCTTTTCTCACAGCAGCTGGAATTATTAAATGTATCATTTTGATGGCGGATTGTAATACAGAAAGTATTATGTGTTTATGAAACACGTGAATGAAATTAAATTACATTCCAGTTTTAAATGTGCTTCTGATTACAGATAGCCTGAGTAGACACAAGATTTGTATTTTAAAGAAAAGCAGTTCGAAGGGAGCATAGTTTTCTTTTTGGGTTAAAAGAATTTCTTAATAAGAAATTTGAATAGCATGACAATTAGATTAAACTGTACAGAAATTGAAATCTACACGCTAAAACACACTATACTCATAGTGACGCAATGCTGATGTTGTTAATTTGAGAATAAAGTATAACAATAATAATAATTTGCACGGTTTGATGTGACATGAGGTAATCGATCGTTAGATTAAATCACCATTGGAAGCGCGATTTATTGTAATGCTTTTTTCCTCAGTTGGCCAGAACAAACGTAACTGAATTGTTACTTATTCAGATGACAATATCTGGTGAAAATTCTAATTTGGGTCATATATTCCAAGACGTAGACTAATCTGTGATTGCGAAGAACAGTAAATATCCACACCGGTGTGGTGACTGACAGCTACATATACTCCTCAAAACATTAGATTCATCCGCGCTGGAGCTGTGGCAGAGTACAACCCCACGCAAGCAAGATAATTCCGCAAGTAACTGCAATTCCAGGTTTTCAAACATAGATGGCGACAAAGAGGCAAAACTTACGGACTGCAGCTTTAACATCAAAATTCTTTACGTGAATGTCACACTTATAGAATTATCAGACAGTATCTTGTTGAAAAAATTATCAGAATCTTGAAATGAAATTGTTGAACAATGCACAGTAGATTTATAATTTGAATTGCTAAAGAATTATTTTTCCCCACCAAATTTATTGATCTGTATTTGTAAAACACATTTTGCTTTGTTATAGAGACAGTACAGAGCAAATAAATAAATAAATTAATTAATAAATAATAAACAAAACCAAAAAAAAAATAATAATAATAAAAAACCCCTATAAATTGCAATTCTTTTGAATTTTCTATTCATAAAATAATCCTGAAAACTGAATAAGAGAAAACAGTTTTCAACATTGATAATAATAATAAATGTTTCTTGAGCAACAAATTAGCATATTAGAATGATTTCTGAAGGATCATGTGACACTGAAGACTGGAGTAATGATGCTGAAAATTCAGCTTTGCATCACAGGAATAAATTACAGTCTGAAAATATATTAAAATAGAAAACTTCTTTTAAATTGTAATAATATCTCACAGTATTACTGTTTTTACTGTATTTTTAATCAAATAAATGCAGCCCTTGTGAGCATAAGAGACTTATTTCAAAATCCAATATTATATATTATATTCATAATACTGAGCAAAAGATTTATTAAAAAAATATCTTAAAAACAACTTATAATTCCAGAAGAGGAATTGTTTTCTAAATTTGGTTATTTAAACTGAATTACTTTTTCATTTCTCAAAAATAAATAAATAAATACATTAAAAAATCTTGTTTTTTATGCATTATTAGTACACTGTAAAAAAATGATATGGTCAGTAAGTCATGGTAACTTATGTTTTTACATAAAATAAGGTGAGCAATTTCAACTTTTTTATAAGTTATATTAAAATCATTTAAATTGAAATGAATTGTACAACCAACAACATTTTACTTACAAATATAAGGCAGCAACTGAAGTTTTTGAACTGAAATAGGTGGATTTTTTATTATTTATTTAATTAATTTTTTTACAGTGTCTTAGTAGTATTATTATTATTAAAATGAATTATAAATGATTTTTTATTACTAAAAATATATTTTACTGCACAAACACACTGCCATTTGTTGCATTTGAACCCATAATTAATGTAGACTATGGGTCATATTATCATGTTTTGTCAGAATAACTTTCCATCCTGGGATGCACCAAGCAATAGATGTTGGCCAAAACACCGTAAATACAGTGTTTATGGGAGGCATATAAAGCTCCTTATTAAAGGTATTTGGCCTATACATATTACACTATGTTTTTTTTTTTTTGGATAGTCATGACCCACCAGTTAAGAGCCCTGTTTCAGCACATCCAGCGAGAGCAAGAGTGAGTGAGAGCCAGAGAGACGTGACTGTGGCTCTGCACTGCCTGAAGGATGCTGTCTGCTGACTGATAAGACACCTGCTCATTCACAGGTGGTTGTCAAGGAAACGGAGAGGCACAGAGAGGCCACTCAGACAAACCAGAACCGGTCGGACCCTCACGGCCAAAGATCCAGATCAGACCCCACGGACACACACAAATCCCTCTCAGCTCCACCCTCCGAGTATCTCTCTCCCACAATGCACTACAAGAGAACAAGCTGAATGGGGAAAACGGACATTAGCACATGTACGCTCGACCATTCAGTGTCTCTTTTGGAGTGGCTGAATCAGCAAGAATAACTTGAGCAGTCTCTGGTTCTCCTTGCGCACACTGTGAGAGCACACCAGGAACTGACGCTCACTGCTGAGTGTGTGAAAGTGCACTTAATCCACACAAGTGTGCACTTACAACAGCACAGTTCAGCTTTAGGTTGTAGTAGAGCGTGAGAAAGCACTCTGTGTAGTCATAAGGTATCACCATTATATATGGCGTGCGCACAGACTGAGCTACGTTGTACGCAAATCACAGCCAAAAGCACAAAGTAGCTTCAAACAGCTGATAAAAGCATCACAAAAATCCACAAGTAGTCTACACCACTCCAGACCATCAATTAACATCTTGAAGTGAAAGTTTGTAAGAAACAGATCCATCAAGACTTTTTTAAACTTCAAACTGTTGCTTCCAGCTAAAATAAGAGTCCTCTATCCATAAAATTGCTTTCTCCAGTGAAAAAGTCATTTCATCTGAATCAGGAGAGAAATATGCACAGATCAAGCACTGTTTACAAGCAGTCATAAACAGCCATAAACTGATATGTTAGAACAACAGAGGATGGACTATTTTACTGGAGGAAGAATTATTATGGACTCATGTGGATTATTGATGTTTTTATCAGCTGTTTGGACTCTCATTCTGACGGCACCCATTCACTGCAGAGGATCCATTGGTGAGCAAGTGATGTGATGCTAAATTTCTTCAAATCTTTTCTGATGAAGAAACAAACTCATCTACATCTTGGATGGCCTGAGAGAGTACATTTTTAGCAAATTTTCATTTTGGGTGAACTGTTCCTTTAAGGCGAGACATTACAGGTGAATCGGGTAAAAAACATCACAATACATCAAGATAATTCTTTTCTATTAAAAGTTTTCTAATTTTATGACTACAAGTTATGACTACATATGCAAATGATTCATTATGTAAATAAATATGCATTAATTTACATAGATATCTGGGACAGAAATCTAAACATCGGATAAAGCCAGGCTCAAATTTCTTGTTTAATTCTGTTGGCATATTAGTGTTCAAGGTTTTTATAGAGGGGTTCTTGGATCTCTTTTTATCACTGCATAAATCAAAAAATACTAATTCACCATATTTTTAGGAATAAAATGCAACATAAATCAGGTGAATGTTACATGAAAAAAAACTTTGTAAAAACTTTCAGAATATAGATGGGAATAAAACTAAAGTTTGATTTATGTACTGTAAGTGCTACTGAAGTGGAGATTTCTGGATTAGTGCATTAGTAAAAACTCATTTTGAGAACTCATTTTTGTTCTGTAATTAAAATCTACAGATGCAAATAGATAAAGTGAAAGAAGACCTGTTTTAGAAGCAAAATCGATGTGAAAAAAACAATGGTTTTGTCTGTAATTTCTTGCTTTAACTACCTGAAAAACCTACAAACTGGTGAATTTTTACTGTAATGTACAGAAACGCATACAAGCACATGAACACAAATGATTGTATTTAAGCTTGATTTATGAGTTGCATTCTTAGAATTGCCAAAAGGGGCACTTTAGCTGACATTAGCATAAACACACCGCTTCTGTGGTAATTTTCAAGCTTCGGTATATGCAAATGAACTAAGACTGAGTTCAAGGTCAAACGGATGATGTCATAGGTCAGCAGTGACACCCTTGAATGTGCTGTACATTTAGGAGGAACAGTACCACAGCATTAGTAGAGGTTCATTCACTTGAGAAGATTAAGAAACAGTATTCTGCATTTTCACTGTATTTCTTGTGTGTGTGTGTGTGTGTGTGTGTGTGTGTGTGTGTGCGTGTTTGATGAAACCCCTGAATTTTTCCATCCTGTGGTGACAGAGCAGATCAAAGTGAATGTCAGGAAACCTGTGCTGAGATAATCTCATTCATGACGGAACATAAAGGAAACACACATAAATGGACATCAAGGACACACATGCGCGCACACACACACACACACACACACACACACACACAGAGTCATAATTGAAGTCGTGAGGTCTGGGCCGTAAAAACTCAGTATTCTGAGTTTGTTGGGTTCATCATTCAGAACTCGTGTGTGTTTAAGCATCTCGGCTCATTAACTCACGCTAATTGAGATAAATATGAAAAGTTCAAAGTGTCATTAAAATGATTCATTTCTCTTTGATCACTGCTGATTGTCTTGAGCAGTTATCTGAACATTTGGAAGTTTTAAACAAACAAAGGTAAAGGTCTGTAAAAAATATAAAACCTTATTTTTCTATTTAGCATTTATTAACAATTAAAATTAATTTATGTTAAAAATTTTACTTGAAAAAGCAAGTCCTTAACAGTCTTTCCTCGTACAAAGATAACTGTATCAAATTATACAGCATATTAAACTTGCTACCACTGGGGAAGAAAAAAAATTACAACTAAATTGTCGACACTGCATTTAATTTCAGATGCCCGTAGAATTCACAATTTTATGCAAGTTTTTATTTTTTCTCATTTATATTTGAAATTAAAATCAGTGTCTACAATCAATAATTTAGTTTTAATTTGTACAAGGAAAGACTAAGGATATTATTAAATGATAAATTTACTAAATTTTTTTTTTTAATCCGATATTGTTAGGCAATCTAGTTATTGTTCTTTTCCTTCTGTAACCTAAACATTCTACATAAATGGCCACTGTAATATTATCTGAACCTTTAGATGAATCATTTTAAAACAAATGACCTCTTCCGTTAATGACTCTGTGATTTAGAGACACAGATGGACTTTGAGACAATCTCAGCGCTGGAATCCCTGAGTGGACATTTAATGCTAACTGAATTACTGCAACTGCAATCACTTACCATTACAGCACATAATGTAGACCATTTCAACTGCCTCTTGCATTATCGTCGCTGGACCACACCACAATAAAAGTATTAATATCACATTTCCAGCAATCATCAGTTGCTAGAAAGCTCACCTCAGAAAAATGACCTCAGTTCCTGGAACAATAGAAGGTGAAAATCAGCACACATTCATATCCTGTTGTGCTCAAGTCTTAAGTCTGGGTGTTTTTTGCATTTTAGAGCAGGCCTGAAACACATTTAAGAAAGTAATTCTAAAGTCCTGAAAAACTCTTCAAACCACTATATTTTGATTATTATTTTGAGTTTTTAATTAACATTTCAACAAGTCAAGTGAAGTTAACACCAATCTTTAGCTTAGATTCATAGATAGATTAAAATCATCAGCAGAATGGACATCAGATTCATAAGCAAACACATTCAAGAGACTAGACCCGTTTCTTAATTACATAAACTATATCAAAGTCATGGTTCCCACACACGTCACAAAACCATTTATCCATCAACCCCCAAAAAACTGATCCAAATGTGCTAAAAACTGTATACAATCCTACATGAAAATATTGTGACAGATGAAACTGATATTTACATGCACTATTAAGGCAAACCCCTACAAAACCTGCCGAGAACATATTTCAGCCCAAAATCAAAAGAAGGAAAATTATGTTTTTTTTATTAAAAAGCCTGTTTTTATGCAGTAAGATTTTGAGTTGTGAATTATTCTTATAACAATTAGGAACATTTCCACTCCTACTCTCATTACCATAATGCAATAAATAAATAAATTAATTATATAAATAAATTATATTTATATATATATATATATATATATATATATATATATATATATAATTTATTATATTATATATAATTTAAGTTTAATCTGTTGACTGTTTAATGTTGATTATGTCTGTTTAATATTTTAAAAATCTGTAATCAAATCATTGTACATATTATTGCAATATAACAAAAATGTTGCAGGATTGCAGCAATATAACTCTAATGAGAATTACTATTTACAGTTATGAGAATTACAAAAAACAATTCAAAAAATAATTACAGTAATGAGACTTAAGGCAAAAATGTTCTTAAAATGCCATTAAAATAATGTCACAATGCAAAAAATTAATGGTTAAAAATAGGCTTCAACTAAACATAATTTTCTGTGTTTATTTATTTATTTTTTTGGTATAGAGCGAATGCAGTTCATACAGTAGAACTGCATTCGCTCTAGACTCAATAAATATCCAGATCAGCTCAGTAGTCGTCTAAATAACAGCAGATCTATCCCAGGTCTCTTACAAAAGTCTACTGAGTCCGTCAGATCAAAGGTCAGAGTTCAGAGGCTCAGGCGGCTACTTCGATGGGCTCCTGTGCTTTGATGTGGACGCTGGGCAGACAGAACCAGGTGGGCGGCAGGTTGCGGGCCGTGCTGTCATCTTGGAACTTGATGTTCAGATAGAAATCACCGGTGTATAAGAAGAGCAGAGCTCCCACACACACTGAGTTCTCTGTAGGGTTCACCTGCGGATGAGAACATCACACTCCTCAAACACCTGCTGACTTCAGCACTGCAACCTACACGCTCCTCACATACATGTCCTATGGCCCTCAAATACAAGTCCTACAGCAGCAGAAGCAAACACAGTCCATCCTCTTCAAAACAACCAAACTCAGACTGCTTTAAGTGGACCAAAAAGTGAACAGAGTGAACGGGAATTCAATGTTTCTGGTCTTAAAAAGGGCTCAGATCTCACTTTGTGTGTGTGTGTGTGTTACAACAAAATATAATAATAATAATAATAATATCACCATTAGTAGTAATAATAATTTAAATATTAAAATCTAAAAATATGTTATATATTAAATATTGTCATGCAATATACTATATATTATATTATATTATATTTCTGACATAATTACACAAACTACTAGTTAAAAATTCATATATATAAAAATTCATATTATAACTGAATTTATGCTTCTCATGAGCTTAAAAACATTTTAATCTAAGAGTTTATGATTCAATGCTTGTAATTACTGTTTGTACAAATAAATGAATAATTTAAATATAAAATAAAATATAATTTTTTTAAATTTATTTTTTGTTATTATTGATAATAATAGTAGTAATAAACAAATATTAAAATAAAAAATACATATAAAATTTTCATGCAATATTACATATATTATGCATTTATATATTTCTGTCATAATTTCAATACACTACCAGTTAAAAGTTAGGGTACAAGGGACTAAATTTATGCTTCCCATTATCTTAAAAATATTTTAACTTAAAGGTTTATGACTTCATGTTTGTAATTATTTTGTTTGTACAAATAAATAAACAAATAAATATATATATACATACATATACGTTCAATTATTAGATTACTACAACTAGCACTACTACTCGTCATAGTAGTAGTAGTAATAAACAAAAATATTAAAATCTAAAAATGCATTACATATAAATATTAAAAGAATTATGTAATATTACATATATATTTATATTTCTGTCATAATTTCACAAACACTACCAGTAAAAAGATTGGACACTAGTAACAATTTTTTTATTTTATCTCTTGATTTTAAAAACATTTTCATCTGAAGGTTTATGATTTAACAATTGTAATTATTTTTTTAAATAAAGATAAAGAAATTCAAGAAAAATAAATCAAGAGAAATATAAATTTTCATTTGTTTAAAATGATTGGTCTTTACTATCTATCTATCTATCTATCTATCTATCTATCTATGTATCTATCCACACACACACACACACATAATATATATACAATGTATAAGTCTTGCAAATCTCTCTTGAAAACACCCTAAGTCTGAGGATGGAAAATTATTGTGGGAAACTATTTTTTGCAAGGATCCTTGATCAACATATATGTAAGTGGACTTTCAACAGCTTGACTGTGATTGAGAGCTAAACGTTTCTCAGATGTTGAGGATGTGACCCGGCTAAGACAGTGTCCTGCTGCTGTGTGCTTTACTGTGTGCGTCTTTAGCTCACCGTGCTGATGTAGAAGGTGTTGGAGCCAATGAAAGTGATGGCATCCTGCAGGTCGTAGTTTTGGACTCCGTTCTGATAGTCTTGGAAGGGGACGACGGTCAGAGAGAACGGTCCGACGGCGCTCTTGCTGCGGTTGGTCATTTTCACCTCTAACGGCACAGCATCTCCGACCCTGCAGTCAGCGACCACATCACAGTCACACGGCTTTCCGTTAACCACAACATCTGCAGACAGAGAGAGACACGAGACATTCAGCCTAAAGCATGAGAGAAAGTAAAGCAGTCTTCTCTTCTGTGGCGCTAAAAGAGTGTTTATTTGTTTTCCCGGAACAGATGAATATACATATGGAACGTTTTATGTGACGTTGGTTTTGTACGTGTCACCACAGTTCTGACTTGAAATGTCCATGGAGTGGCGCTATAACTCTAATGCTCCGTGACTTTTTAAAATAACGTACCATCTGCACTACACCTAAACCTATCCGATAGTATGAACAAAAGTGAATGTGATGTAAAAAGCATGTCGTTTTAGCTTGTTTTTCTGTCTCTCATCTTTCAGCTCTTTCATCATGAGTCATGTTTTTGACGGGATTCGTACCCAAGGATTCTGCATCCTAAGTCTAATTCTGTGCGCCTGAGCTACCGAGCAAGCTTGTTATGTCTGGAAAGTGAAACATATGGAGCTGTAATCATAACTGTGTACAAAAACGATTACAAGTGCTCGCTGTTTTACTGCCTCTAGTGTTCATTTCTGTTGGAAACTGCAGTGATATGTACTTAATTGATACGTATTTCGCGTCTTGCGAGAAAAAGTTTACACTGGTACGTTTTCATCATGAGATCAGGTAGTGTTTTTTCATCTGCACATTGACTGAATCCTGAAACACATTTCTCAAAACTACAACCTCAAAAAAATGAACTGGACAAACTCTGTAATCAAAACTGTATCATCTTTAATGTAATTCAAATGGTTCATAAAACCATCAAATATAAATATACGAAGAGCACTCAATACACACTGTGTGATTTATTAAAAGCAATATGAACCCCACCATTATGAAGGAATGCAACAGCTTGAAATTTTAAACATGGTGCAAAACTACCAGTAAATGACTGAATACACTTCTTTAGTATTAAGTTTTGCTTTTGTGATTACAGTGTGATTCAGAAAAATGAAGCATTTCAGGAAAAGAATACTTCCAATATTGTGGATGCGAATAAACACAATAAGAAGTTTGTAGAAGAACCGTACATAAAAAAAGGAAGTAATAAAAATGATTAAAACATGTAGAAAATAACCTGCTGAAAGGAATAATTAATTCAAATATACCGTATATACGCTATTGTTCAAAACTTTGGGGTCAGTAATATTTTTTTAATTTTATTTTTTAAAATAAATTAAAACTTTTATTAAACAAGTATGCATTAAATTGGTTTAAAGTGACAGTAATGGCATTTATAATGTTACAGAAGATTTATATTTTAAAGTTCTTTTGAACTTTCTATTCATCAAAGAATCCTCAGTAAAAAATGTATTGTGGTTTTTACAAAAATATTAAGCAGCACATCTGATTTCAGTATTGAAAATAATAATAAAAGTTTCTTGAGCAGCAAATCAGCATATTAGAATGATTTCTGAATGATCATGTGACACTGAAAACTGTAGTAATGATGGTGGAAATTCAGCTTTGATCACAAGAATAAATTATATTTTAAAATATATTAAAATAAAAAACATTCATTTTAAACTGCAATAATATTTCACAATATTAGTATTTTTACTGTATTTTTGATCAAATAAATGCAGATAATTAAAATCATTATTATAAAATCACTATTATAATTTCAAAAACGTTACAAAAAAACTTACTGAACAAACTTTTGAACAGTTTTGCAGTTTGGACTATTTTTAACATTTTTGCAGCTCAACGACTTCAGTCCACATTCACTTTTATTGTATGAAAAAGAACAGATGTCCTTTTATTTCCACAGAAGAGAAAATCACACAAGTTTAAATGATGGGGGTGAGTAAATGATGACAAATCTTGGGTGAACAAACCCTCTAAAATGAAACGAAACCCACAAAAACCATCTGCTAGACTGTTTCAGTTGATCATCAACCTTAGTTCTGACTCTCAGAGAGTCAACAGTGGCAACCCATGATGCACCAGCAGTGATCTCAGAGCAGATCATGAATAAACCCTCACTAAAAACAAAGAGGAAATAGTAAATAATACAGGTTTTGTGCTACTGATCGTGAAGAAAGTTGCATCTCTCACACACGCTCTCAGCTGTCGCTATCTATCACGGTGAGGAGTTCTCTGTGTCTCTTCAAGCGCCGGAGGCAGAGCTGTTGCAAAAGCCCTGTCCCCAGAGAGCGGCATGCTGGGAGATGCGGTCCCTGCGGGCCTCTGTCAATGACATACAGACAGACAGCCTGCCCTGCAGGACTACAGCAGCTCACTGCAGGACGAGTCCCGCACAGATAAATAATCTCTCATTGACAGGACAGCTGTAGATGTCAGGAACGGCAGCGCTGCTCTCAGAGGACTCTCTTGGAGCTCTGAGAAGCGACAGGTACGGCCGTCTGTTTGGGTACTGATGATTTAACAGTCGCTATCAAAAACCGAGAAGGCAAATGTCAGGCTTTTTTTTTTTTTTTATAAGCCGAGCCCAAATGTTTTGCTTCACATCATCAAATATTCATGGTCCCTCCTGACTGACGTAAGACTTGGTGAAATAAAGTTTTTCACTCTGCAAACCCAAATGTTATTTCAAGTCCCAAAATAGCATTTCACCAGAAACAGAAAGTGTTTTTGGAACAGAACAATGCCACCGGCACCGACTAAACACAAGCTGTTTAATCAAGATTCGTTCCAACAACTCCTGTTTCATTTAAAGGTTTGTCTTTAAATGCCGGAGATCAAGCGCAGACCACAATACACATCGCCACTTAGCCGTCAAAATAATGTGATGTATTAAACAATATTCAGCTTTTTATTTGAGTCAATTTAACTGGATTATGAAAAAAGGGTGTTTCATGGGTTATTTATATATATCTACACACGTGTGTACACTGCTTTTCAAAAGTTTGGGATCAGTAAGATTTTAAATGTTTTTTCAACAAGTCTCTTCTGCTCATCAAGGCAGCATTTATTTGATAAAAAAAAATACAGAAAAAACAGCAATATTGTGAAATATTATTGCAATTGAAAAAAGGTTTCTATTTTAATATACTTAAAAGGTTCAAAAGAACAGCAGTTATTCCAAATAGAAATATTTCCTAACAATAGTCTTCACTATCACTTTTTATCAATTTAACACATCCTTGCTGAATAATAGTATTAAAAAATGACTTTTTCATTGAAATACATCGCACTGCAGTAAAAAGGGTTATGAATGCCATTTTCATGTTGACTTTAAGAACATCTTAAGCTTTGTTGTCTTTTCATCCACTGCAGCTTTAGTAAAACACAAAGTCATGATTCAGAAAGTAAATCCACCAAAAATCATCCAAAATATGAATCATGCAGTTGTACCTCCTTCTCAACACCCAATCTTGTATTCTGAACACAAGCTCAGAGGTTGATTCTGTTGTGCTATTTCAGGAGTATCCAGAGACGATCTCTCTCTCTCTCTCTGTGTGTGTGTGTTCAGTTTGTAGACAATATGAGATCACAGTCTCCACTTTTCTGAAATTTTATCTTATTTTCACTCAATCCACTTTGCAAATAATAGCCCTCCATTTCATCTGCCACACACACACACACACACACTTCAGTAGCCCGTGTATTAAATCAGAAAATCTCTACAGGCGAATCTCACCAAACTGGTCAAGAACATGTCCAGGTCACTTTTCTCAATAAGAAAATAAACGTAGCATTTTGCAAGAAAATGATGCTCATTTAGGGCCATTTGTTGGATATTATTTTCATGACAATGAAACCCATTTATCCTCATTCTCATTACTGCAATGCAGAATAAATGCACTCTAAAAAAATGCTGGGTTATTTTTTTAACCCAAGTGCTGGGTTCAACTTGTTGGGTCATTTTATTGGGTTATTTTTTTAATATTTTTTACCCAGATTCTGGGTAGTTTTTCTGTAACTAAGTTGCTGGGGCATTTTTAATGAAACAGCCCAGCTGCTGAGTTACAGTCAGAGCACGGACTTTTTGTGTCCTTTGTGTCCATTACAGGAGAGAGCGGTTCTCAGCGCCGCCGATTTGGTGCACTTCTTCAGCAAAATAAAGTTTTGTATACATTTTATTTCATTTATAAAGTCTTTACTGTGATGTAAATTGTATTATTTTATGCAATGTAACATAAGGACGAGATGTCAGTCAGCTGCTTCAGCAGCGGTCGGTCGTTTCGCATGATAGAAACGCCAAATGCTACTTTTAAAAATTACATTTTTTATGTCTAAAATGCTTGTTAAACGAGTTTAAATGTTAATGTTGTAAACTATGCTGTATTCACCCAAATAAATTCAATTTGTCTTGCATTTTGTCCATGTGTTCTTGCTTGATAATAAATGTACATCTTTTGATTATTACTGTTGCCTCTAGTAATGTGTATATGTGTGTGTGTGTGTGTGTGTGTGTGTGTGTGTGTGTTTTATTTTTTTTATTTCCAGTCCATTTTAAGCCAGCAATATAATAATTTTTAAACAATAGTTGATTTAAATAAAACAATCCAGCATGTTGGGTAAAAACATTTAACCCAACCAGCTGGGTCAAAATAACCCAGCATGTGTTCTGTCCAATATTTACCCAGCGCTGGGTTGCCAAATAACCCAAGTTGGGTTGTTTTTAACCTAGCATTTTCTAGAGTGTAAATAGATAGATAGACAGACAGACAAAAATTTAAAAAAATAAATAAATGTGATGTGGCCAAGTATGGTGACCCATACTCTGAATTTGTGCTCTGCAATTAACCCATCCAAAGTGCACACACACAGCAGTGAACACACAAACACCGTGAACACACACCCGGAGCAGTGGGCAGCCATTTATGCTGTGGTGCCCGGGGAGCAGTTGGGGGTTTGGTGCCTTGCTCAAGGGCACCTCAGTCATGGTATTGAGGGTGGAGAGAGCACTGTACACTCACTCCCCCCACCCACAAATCTGGCCGGCCCGAGACTCGAACCCTCAACCTTTAGGTTACGAGTCCAACACTCTAACAATTAGGCCACGACTTCCCCCAGCAAACAAAAATGGAATGAATAGAAATGGAATGAATAGAAGAAATAGAAAGGCTTTAGACCTTTTGACAGCTAAAGTAGGGGGAGTATGAAAAAATAGATTTTTTTTTTTTTGCTGTTTCTCGATTCCAGACTACAAAATGTCAAATTTGATAAAGTAAAATATATAAATAAATAAATAAATAAATATCTAAACAATTTTAATAAATTAAATTAAATTAAATTAATATTCATGCATGACAGTATTTGTTTTTTTCTTGTTTAGTTTTTTTTTTTTTTTTTTTTTTTTTTAATCATTGGATTACACTGCAGTATTATAGTCATGAAAGTCTAATGAGAATCACAACTGACAAAAATTAAAAATGACCAAAAAAAGCAAAGGCTACCTTTCAGGATGCATTACAGTAATGTTCATTTAGGTGAAAAAAATATGCTTAATTGTCATGAAAAGTGTGTCATAAAATAGGAACAGTTTAATATTCATTATACTCGTTCTTTTGATTTTGTGCTAAAGTTTGATCTGGACTTTTCTTTGTCGAGTCGACTGGCATCAGACAGCACAATTAGTGTAATGTCATACATCAGTGAGAGTTACAGCACACAAATGCCCATGGATACAGCTGGATCTGTATGGAAACAATACACTGCAACATACAGCTGCACCATATGCATGTACACACACACACGGCTCTGGTGCGACACCTTACCAAGTGTTATATTTAGTTTTTTAAAGAGCTGTTGCTAGGAGATGTGAAAATGATAGGTAGATCAGCTGCGAACGGTTGGAGATATTCCTCCATAATGATGAATAGAACAAAGACAGAGAGAGAAAGGGCAATCAGACATGCAGCGAAATGCAAACTGCATACCCAAAACTACAATTTGACATTCTCTGAAGAAAACGGGAGTAGTGTTTACTCGTGCAAGACTCACCACCAGTGTGTTGTTAGGTGGTTATCTACTTATCTCAACATTTTGCTGATCTCTGTCTCTCAGGTTCACCACGTCAGCATTGTTGTGGTGGCTGTTGCTCTAGAACAGCTTCGGGGATGGCCACGATGTCACAGCACACACACAAAAAAAAAAAAAAATAAAGGAACAGGTCGTCATGGCAACCAGGTCTGCCCGTGGCACTGAGCAGACGCAGTAAAAGTGCCGGAAAGCTGGAAAACCACCTGACTCAGCAAAGCCACGCACACAGACTGATTCCTGGAGTTTGCAGGAGTTCTGTGTATTACAGGAGTCTGAGCTGCTGTTTGAGACTTAAATGCACCCAAAGGACGTCAAAACAACAGATTTAGGCTAATCTAAACAAATGACATTTCACTATGACAAAAAGTTAGATGTCAAGTTCATGTTTTCAGCTAGGAAAGCTCGTAAACAGAAGCCGTGCCCATTTGAGACAATTAGAGTCGCAACAGCAGGCCGCTTTGCATCAGTACTGGACGGTATATTCGCAAAATATAAGTATTTTCATTATTTAGCACTTAAAACGTTTTGTTTAAAAAGTCTTTTAATAGTCGCTATTTGGCTGGATGACATTTTTGAGAGGATTAAAACTTTTATTGAGGTGTCTATGTTGGAAAATAAACATTGTTAGGGATTATCATGCATAATAAATATAATAAATACATAATGAATATATTGTAAACTACATAATCATTCTGGCAAAATTCTTTATAGATAAAGCTATATTTATTCTATTAACATTCGAAAGAGTTTTTTTTTTTTTTGGTGTTAGTTATTTGACTGCTTTTCTTTTCTTTTCTTTTCTTTTCTTTCCTTTCCTTTCCTTTCCTTCCCTTCCAAAAATCTTATGGCTAACTGGCCTACAGGTACCAAAAGACATGTCTGAGATGACACTGAAAATTGCCCTGAATATCAACTTTAATTAATTAATTAATTAATATTATTACTACTGTTATTATTATTATCAACAGCATTATTATTATTATTGACACCGAAAATTGCCCTGAAAATTACTTCACCAAATGACACCTAAAATTACCTTGAAGTTTTGATATAAGTATTATTATTATTATTATTATTATTATTATTATTACTATTATCAGCATCATCATCATTAATGACAAAAATTTCCCTGAAAATGACCTATTATTATTATTATTAATGACACTGAAAATTGCCTTGAAGTTTTTATATAAGTATTATTATTATTTATTATTATTACTGACACCAGAAATTCTCCTGAAAATTACTTATTCTTGTTAATGACATTGAAAATTGCCCTGAAAATGACCTATTATTATTAGTATTATTATTATTATTAATAATGACACTGAAAATCACCTTGAACTATTGATATAAGCATTAATGATAATAATAATAATAATAATTATTATTATTATTATATTAATGATGACACTGAAAATTTCCCTGTAAAAATCCTATAAGTACAATTTTTATTAACAACAACAACAATAATAATAGCAGTTGTTGTTGTTATTAATAATATAAGTTGACATTCTTAAAATCATCATATAATTTTCACTCTGAAACAGCACAAATCTTTGACAAGTACATTGGCCATGATGTTTATGCAAATGGTTTCGAACAAACTCGTACTAACCAGATCAGAAGGGTTTCTACCCAAAGGTCTGGATAAACTTGGTCCTGAGATTTCTTAGATTCTAGAACATGAATGTCAGGGATCTATTAACAGCCCTCCTGTGAATGTTTAACCATGTGGTAATTTATAGTTATACTAAGGTGGAGCGCTGTCATGTAACAGCATAAATTTTACTTGGAACTAACTCTATATAAAAGCACAGAATCAGCAGGTGGCCGACCTAAGCGAGAGTTTATCTTCTCATCTCATTTCCTCCACATTAGCACTGACTCTCGCTCGGCAAAAGCCATCAGCTGGCAAACATGAAGGCGTCTGGTGCTTTCAGGCCACTACTATAGCCGTACCTGCTGGAGAGTTTTATTCCACAAGGCTAAAGGAAACATCCGTCTTGCCTTCTTCAAGATCAGGGCACAAGTTCTCAAGTGCGCTACTCAGCGCTGAAAGAAACACTATTGGGAATCAGGTCTGAGGGACACAAAAGACCCTTTTCAATCTGCTCGTTCTGAATTACAAAGCTAGAGAGCAGAGCAATGTCCTTCAAACGCAGTTCAGCCTGGTCGACGCGCCGCTATTAATCAACGGTGAAAGAACAAGAGGGATATCTCTCACTGTCATGGCTGAATCATCGAGCGCTTAAAAACGGGTGGTAGAGTCTGAATGGTTATATAAGATCAATTAATTACAACGCTTCAAAGTGGCACTCTATTGAAATCCCTCAGACTTCTTTTTCTTCGTCTTCACAAAATTCTCCAATTAATTCAGCTCCGACCGCTTAACAGATGTCTGTAGCACTTAAATTTGACATTAAAGTTTGAAAATCCCCACTGAATTACCGTAATTACGAGTTTCAACTACTAAAAATAGCTCATATCTGAGTCTGAGGATGTGAACAGGTCAGAATAAAATTTTTCAGTTGCCACTTTGTAATTCAGGTCACTTCGACATTCAGAAATCTAACCATCACTGATGATGTTATTATAATATCTGCACACAGAATTGAGCTTTTCATTCTTGCAAGAGGGAGAAAAAGAAAAAACTTCAAAACTTCAGTGTATGCAACGTGACGCATACGTATGCTGAACCGCAACTAAACTTCTCTTTCATACATTTACATGCGTACTGAATTGTTATTGCTTTTTTCTTTCATGCATGCATATGAACACTGAATTTAATGCATCTCTACATCATTTAATGCAAATCTACTTTTAATGTGAAGGACTAAATTACTGAATGAATAAATTAAGTTGATCTTTCTTTCATGCATGCACATGTGTACTGAATAATGATTGCATTTTCTTTCATGCGCGTATATGCACGCTGAATTTAATGCATCCACGTGATGAAATGAGAAATGTGTATGTTTAATGTGAATAAATGTGTTTGTGTGTGTGTGTATATACACTACCAGTCAAAGGTTTTTGAACATTAAGATTTTTACTTTTTTGTTTTTTAAAGAAGTCTCTTCTGCTCACCAAGCCTGCATTTAATTGATCCAAAGTACAGAAAAAACAGTAAAATTTCGAGATATTTAAAATAACTTTCTATTTGAATGTATATTAAAATGTAATTTATTCCTGTGATCAAAGCTAAAATAAGACTTAAAAAAATAAAAATATAAAATTATACATTTATTTAATATTAAAAAGAAATAAAAATATAAATACTTTTAAATTTATTAAGAAAAAGAAATAAAAGTTTTAAATGAAGTACTTTCTGAAATGAAGAAGCACGGAACATGACATTCACACAAATCTCAAATCTTACATCTGATCAAGCAGATGAGGATGAGGATGAAAGCCATTTGCTCAATCTATTATATTTCTGCACTGTCACATTTACACTGGCTATGAAATAAAGAGATTGGCATCAAACCTGGCTGAGAGCCTATGGCTGGCGATGCCTCCTTCCTCAGAGAGAGTCTGATCAAATCAGAACTTCCTGTTTTGAACAACACTGTATTCATCTCAACTCAAAATCACTCCTGTTCATTTCCAGCTTTAATTATTTTTCTTCTATGGCAGAATTCCTCTACTGGATCCATCCTGCCACATTCTTCCCTCAGCTCTGGCCTGATATGGCTGGATATTCACAATCAACAAAGGTGACAAACAAATTCATAGAGGCAGCAAAACGCCTTCCTGCATCGAAAGATAAAGAAGCTCCAAGCTCAAACTTCTGCAAACAAATAATTCAAAGCTTCACTGAGCAGAACAATACAAAGAATCAAACACAAACATATTGCTTCAAACTACAACAATGGAAAATTCTTAAAGCATATATAGTGATGATTTATTTTTTAAAGCATTTTGCCAAGCTTTATTATATATATATATATATATATATATATATATATTTTTTTTTTTTTTTTTTCATTTTAATTTACACTTTTGTTATCATTAAAATCTAAAATTACAAAAAATATATATAGTACCATAAATTACATTTCCCGTCCTCTCATATACCAAAAAAATTACTAGAAAGGCCAGTATGAAGCTCATTGTGAATGGTTTTCGATGCTCAGCTAACCTGACAGACGCTGATCAATAATCAGCTATGCCTGAATCGCAACCACAAGTTACGGTGTCAGTTCAGCTGTGAAAATATGGCCGCTTTGACGAACACAACCCGCAGAGCTGATCAATGACGGAGGGAAAGCGGCGCTTGGCAAGGTTACGCTGTGAAACTGCTCTACAGAGCTGTCAAATGAGCAAAGCAGCACATAAAAAGAGAAAGGGAAGTCTGGATTGGATGTGAAATGTTCTCCGCAGGAGGTCCGTGTCTACTGGGGATTTCATTTGGCCTCACGAATGATTAATCTAAACTAGATCCACTGCACTAAATGATTTGTTCATCGTCCTCCTTTGAAGATGCTGGGGATCTTTGACACGCCACTGCAGATCTTTTGAAAGTGAATAAAGGACAGTGCTGAGTTCAGGCAGAACATAACCCATTCTATTTGGACAAAGAATAGATTTAAATAAATAAATAAATATGTCGTTGACAATTTCAGGCCATTTTCTGTAACCTTGAGTGCCATATTGGATCTGTCAAATGCATAAAACTGTAAATGTCAATAAATGCAATATAGGCTTTATCCAATTCATATGTGTTTGCACTTAACCCAGACTGGTGAAATCCACCACTTGGGCAGACATTAAATCAGCACTAGCCAAAGATGAATTGCCACTTGCTGCTTGCCTGTTGCCAACACAACCACTTGGCAAAGAGGCTTCTGCTTGGTCCTACAGTTGTCATTTGACATGGTTATTTAAAAATTTCATTGCGACAAAGCAAAATGGCACACTTAAAGATAATGACTATTCCCTAAATTTAGATACGTTTCAGACTTGTGTGTGTTGTTCTGAAATGGATCAAATTGTCACATTTTCTTCTTGGTTCATTCACTTTCAGAAGCCACAGTATTTCAAAATAAACCAAAATTTAGCTGAAAGCAGCATTTCTGAACTTCAAAATAGTTAGATAAGCCTTTACTGGCTTTCTTTCTGTTCATCAACTTTATTGCTTTTATCAATTTTTAGCAAGAATCCAGGCTGCGTCTGGAAAACTATAATCCTTAAAATGCATTTTTGGAGAAAAAGGCATGTTTATAAATTACAATATAAATCACAAAATCTTGGCTTAAGGCAAGTAAAATGCTGCCATATAAGCATACACAAACCAAATTCAGAGAGAAACATACCAGGCTCTGAACTGTTTCTAAAAAATTGCTTCTTTTTTTTAAGTGGTTGCCCCTGCTTGGTCATACAGTTGTCATTTTACATGGATAGATACAAATGTTAAAATTTCAATACGACAAAGCAAAATGGCACACTTAAATAAAATGGCTATTCCTTAAAATTAGGTAGGTTTCAGACCTGTAACTTGTTTGCATTATTCTGAAATGGACTAAAATGTCACAATGTTGCATTTTCTTCTTGGTTAATTCACTTTCACAAGCTCACACTTCAAAAAAGACCAAGATTTTGCTTAAAACGGTATTTCTGAACATAAAAATAGATAGACAACAGCTCTGCGGGCTTTTAATGGTCTATTCTGTTCATCAACATTACTGCTATTATAAGTTTGAATGGGAATCCAAGATGTGTCTAGAAAACTACAACCATTTATAAACATTTTCAGGCAAAAGAGCATGTTTTCTTTATAAATTACTGTATTAATTACTTGAAATCTAAAAATCTTGGGTGGATCCAAGTGAAAATGCTGCCATATATGCCTACATGAAAAAAATTCAGGGAAAAACACACCAGTCTGTGATTCATTTCTAAAAATGGGGCGACTTTTTTATTTTTATTTTTTTTAAAAGTGGTTGCCCCTGCTTGGTCATACAGTTGTCATTTTAACATGGACAGATACAAATTTTAAAATTTCAATACAACTAAGCAAAATGGCACATTTAAATATAATGGCTACTGCTTAAATTTAACCTGCTTTCTGTTCATCAACATTATTGCTATTATCAGTTTGAGCGGGAATCCAGGCTGCGTCTAGAAAACTACAGTCATTACAAGGCATTTTCTGAGAAAAAGGCATGTTTTCTTTATAAATTACAATATAGATTACTTGATATCTGAAAATCTTTGAAATTTCACTACAACAAAGCAAAATGGCACACTTAAATATAATGGCTATTCCCTGAATTTAATTAAGTTTCAGACCTGTAGCTTGTTTGTGTTGTTTTGAAATGGACTTAAATGTCACTATGTTGCATTTCCTTCTTGTGTCTTTCACTTTTACAAGCTAATACTTCAAAACAGACCAAAGTTTAGCCTAAAATGGCATTTATGAACTTCAAAATAGATGGACAACAGCTACGAAGGCTTTTACTGGTCTTTATTCTGTTCATCAACATTACTGTTATTATCAGTTTGAGCGGGAATCCAGGCTGTGTCTGGAAAACAACTGTCATTACAAGGCATTTTCTGAGAAAAAGACATGTTTTGATTATAAATTACAGCATAAACCACTTGAAATCTAAAAATCTTGGGTTAAAATGCCACCATGAATACCTACACAAACCAAACTGAGGGAGAAACACACCAGGCTCTAATTAATTTCTAAAAATGGGGCGACTTCTTTAAAAGTGTTTGGAGATGAAATATTTTGAAGTGCAGTTTACTACTCTTAGAGAACAGCACAATGTCTTCTTACCTCTAAGCTTTAGGTAATTGTTTGCACAAATGATTGTTATTAAATGTAGGAATCAGGCTGTAATGAGTAGGCTGTCACTGTCTGTAGCAGCGGGGAAGGCTGCAGTAGTACTGCGTTTGCGTTCTGTCAGCAATACACCAACGTGTTGGAGGGCGGAACCACAGAAGTGAGATTTAATTACAGACTCTTAGGGAATCAGAGTCGTAAATGCTGCAGTCTTTCTCTAACTTTCTCCTTTTGCTGTGGGGTTACATGCACTTAGATAACACAGAAATAAGCTTGAAATACAACATGGATTGGAAAACTGTGTTAAGATCTCTATAGTGGACCTGCATAGTTAATGTCAGTGGGAAGGACATCTGTTAGTAGTGATTTAAATTGCATTACTTTTAAAAATGCATTCCAATGCATTATTTTGACAAAGAAACTCAATTCACCAATTATGGGTTTTAATGATCAACTGATAATTAATGTATTGCATATTCATTTTTTATACCTGCTGACACATTTTCAGCAGCAAAAAGTCCATATGTACAAAAGTACTTCCAGTTCAGATGCATATGACTGTCTTTCAAGTTAAATTTTTGTTTTTAGCACGTTTTTAAAAATAATGATTTTATTTTTAAAATTATGTTGATCACTTGTTGTATTCCTCATTTGTTAAGTTGCTTTGGATAAAAGCATCTGCTAATATAATAAACGTAAAATGCAACTACTTAAACAAAATGTCATATTTCATCATTTAGTAAAGAATCATAAATCAAACTGTGACCAAATTTTGGACTGCCTGATGATGAGTGATATTTAGCAAAGAAAAATACTAAATCAATTACAATAATCTTGTAAATGTTGTAAAAGAGGGTGATGTTGTCTTGCAACTACACTGATATGAACATATATAAAGTATTTCAGTACTGCAGTGGTGCAATGGAGACTTACTGCACACACAACATTTAAAGAGCATGACTGTGAAGATTATGAATATTAAAAATAAAACCACCGAATAATCCAAGAGTGATTACAGTCACATGGCATCGGGTGTTCGGCTCAAAAAATGTGACAAGACCTGAGAGTCCATCAGCGCCAGTCAAACAACTAGTATCAATGTCACTATTGTTTTCTGTAGAGCTGTTTGCATTGATTTTTTTATTTTCCTGCTTATGACTGGAAAGCTACTTTGAAACAATCTGTATTGTATAAAGGTGACTAGGCATAACTAAGATGATAGATCTGCTAGGAATAAACAGAAAAGCTGACTGGATCTGCCACAAGGACAAAAGTCTTCAACAGAACAAGATGCAACCTACACCAATCGGGCCTTCTGATCCCCAGTCAATCAATGATCTGCCATTTGAATGGAGCTCAATTGGATCTAGGTGCTGAGAGCTGGGTCTCCACCGGGAGCTCTCGCACACAAAGGCTTCTGCTCATAATCCTGTTTGCCGGTGAAGAATTGATTAAGCATTTGATGTGGGAGGATGCAGGTATGACGGGAGCATCGACCACTAACACGACTTGGAACCCCGCTCAATTACGCCAACACCTTCGGCTGTAAATGTATGTGCAACAACGCAGAGCCACAACTCCCGAAAAATGCCGATATCCAATATCCACACTGAGAAAACGCAAAGTGTACGTTAAATCAGTTTTGAAGGAGGAAATAAAACACAGGAAACATGGGAAATTGGTCGACAAGCTTCTGAATCTTGGTTGAATCCATCTGGAAGTGATACAAAAAACTAGTTTCACAGAACAAAACATCTCTTTGATGAGAACCAAAAAAAAAAAAAAAAATCATTTTATCCACCAGGATCAGAGGGCAACAGCTACCTGACGAGACTTCTTAATCTGGGGTCTTGGGAAAGGGGTAAAATCACCGCTTGGCTTGGCCGAGGGTTTCTAAATGCTGCACCAACCAGCTATTAGCGGCAAATCCTTTTTTATCAGGCACAAAAGGAAACTAATTAGGAGTTTCAATTTCGCGGCATGTTTTACACAACCTAGGATCAGAGCAGAGTCAAGCAGCTCCCGGCAAAACCTTTAAAACAACCCCACACGCACACAAACACAATCAGCAGTAACGCCGACTGTCTTTCCGAGTGGCCTTCCCTGATTATCCGGTAGGGATTATAATTTGATTTGATTCCTGACTTGACCTGCTGTGGAGTTTAAATTTAACCGGGTAATTAGAGGTTAAGAATAGTGGGGGGGAAACAGCTCCTGAAGACTTTCATGATTGCAATAACTTCACATATCAGCAAGGCTCATCTCTGCAGTTAGCAAACACCAACCCTGTCTACACACTCAAGATATCTGACTAACTAGATGTATATAAAAACGGTTGCTTATTTTATTTAAAACAGCAAGTAAATATTTAATGCAGCTGAGTATGATTACTGAACATTATAAATGTCTAAATGCATACATTTGTTCATTAAGCAACCAGTAATATCCACAACACAAACATCTGCACAAACAATGAAGCAAATGTACAGGTGAACTTATAAATACCAATGCTAGTCCGGACATCTTACACTGTTGCCATAATTTTATTTTGCATAGTATTAGCAATTAAAATGTTGTTCATTATATATCAGAAATAATGGTTAATGTATACATCCATCCAAACCATTTGTTCTATGTAGGATCTAATGTATACAATTAAATAAAATTAAACATATACAAAAAGTATATGGTAAATCAGACATGATATATACTGAAAATAATGTAATTATTTTAATTTATATACCAAAAAAGGATAATCTATATATCTATCCAATCTGCTTGTCCTATGTAGGGTCTAATATATACTATTAATTAAAAATACACTTATAAAAATATATATATATATATATATAGTAAATGATACAATAATGATATATACTAAAAATAATAATGTAATTATTTATATAATTTTTTTTTTTATATACCAGAAATCCAAACGGCTTGTCCCATGTAGGGTATAATGTACACAAATAAATGAAAATAAACTTAAATTATGTATATATAGCGAAAACAGACTTGATGAAGGGATTAAGCCATATTGTGCTTTCGGTTTTAGTTCGCTTGACAGATACTGTGCCAAAGCATAATGGTCCAAAACACAACTTTAAAGAGCTTTTATGTTAGAATTAGAAGTTTATGGCCCGGTTTCACAGACAGGGCTTAGACTAAGCCAGGATTGGGCCATAGTTCAATTAGGACATTTAAGTAATTTTTATAAATGTGCTTAGGAAAAAACATTACTGGTGTGCATCTTGAGACAAAACAAAGGCACTGATATATTTTAAGATCAGTCATTGCAAGTTTCTTTCAGTTGAAACAGCTCAGACTTTCATTTTAGTCTAGGACTAGGCTTAAGCCTTGTCTGTGAAACCGGGGGTAAATATATTTTAAAAACTATACTTTTTGCCCGGAAGACCCATCGTTTCATATCATCATGTGACCACGATAATATCGAGACAGTTTTACTATCACAATACCACAATATTGATAATGCCGTTACATCCCTAATATATAGAAAATGATAAATTAACAATATATATTTAAATATAATAATTCAATTATTTATACATTTTTAATAACATAATTAAAAAATGTAAGATTGCAATGTAATTATATTAAATTAGAAACTATGGCTAAAACTAAAAACAATCTAAAAACTGCTCATATATATATATATATATATATATATATATATATATATATATATATATATATATATATATATATATGTCTGTGTGTGTATGATATATATATATATATATATATATACACACACACACACACACACACACACACACATATATATATATATGTGTGTGTGTGTGTGTGTGTGTGTGTGTGTATATATATATATATATATATATATATATATATATATCATACACACACAGACATATATATACATATATATATATATATATATATATATATATTAAAAAAAACAAGAAACTCCACATAAAGCATCTGTATAATATTAAATAAACCTCAGCCTACGAGTATACCATGAGTTTATTAACAAGGACACCTTTAGCTAGCGCTGTTGGAGACCCTGAAGTTAACGGACTGTAACCATTCCATTAAGAAAATACTAAACTGCAAACCTCATGAAACAGCATGTACTGCCTTCCAAACCCCCTCGAGGAGCTTCATACTGAAAGCTGTGAGCTTCTATAAAAGCTTAGAACTGTGCACAGCATACCACACTTTCACATTCAAAACAAACCCAATGACTCCGTATGAATGACCAAACGACACAAAAGACCATTCACACCTGTCATAAAATGCTCTATCCTGACAGCTTTGAATCATTCAAGCTGAGAGTCGCACAAAGCCGGCCTGTAAATATTTGTTATTTCAGGAAGGACAGACACTAATTGGCCTGAAGGGGTACGAGGGACGGCGACGGGCGTTTCTGTAACAACACAAGCTGAGTGAATGGAAAGATAAACACAGACGCACAAAACAACCACTCTTATCAGTCAGATAGCATCTGTGAGGAAGACACAAGCTAGTGGGGAAAATATTGTATTTGAATCTCGCGGGAACAAACTATTAAGCGTCTGCGACATGCCGCTTTCATACTGTTTAACACGCATGTATGCGTACACATGCAAATGTGTGTAATTTTGGCATTGGGATGCGAAGCACACATTGGAGGGTAACGGGGACACCACTTTTTTACAATGATGCGAAAGGTGGCGGAAGAAAACAGCAGTGCTTCATTTTAAATTGCAAAAACAATCAACTCAAAATTACTTTGGAAAATCTCCATTGCGGGACATGCTCTCTTCCAGCGTTCTCCTCAATCTCGCTGTTGTCTTAGCCTAATTATGTAAATGAGACACTGTATGTGCTATTCTGAACACTTAATGTGTGGAAAAAAAAAGCTACAGGACCCCATGAATAAACAACACACACACACAGATGTAAACACAACCCATTTAAACAATCTAATCTCTTTTGTCTTCGGTCACCATTACTGTGTGCGGGTGCTTTAATGAGGTAAACAGTTTGCACTGATTACACAGTTAGATAAAGAGAGGATTGAGATGTACAGGAACGCAAGCGCTTCTCGAAACCTGTCAGAACATATTACATGAAAGCCTATAAACTAAACGTACAAACTGCATAAAATCTAAAGATACAAATGACCTGAAAAAAAAAACAAAAAAACAAATAATTAAACCTACAAATGACCAGAAATCTATATCTATAAATTAAAATTGATGCATTTTTCTGACATACAAATTAAAACCTAAAATTTAATGGAAAATATACAAATTAAAACCTACAAATTACAATCTAAGAATTTTCTGAAAAACCTACAAATTACCCAAAAACTCAAAAACTTACTTGATAAAACTAAAAGTTAAAATTTACAAACTATGTGAAAAACCTAAAGCTAAAAACCGACAACATTCAAATCTATCAATTATTTGAAAACCCTAAAAATTTAAACCTAGAAATTTGGTGGGAAAAAAAATCTAAAAATTAAAATCTAGTCTAAGAAAAAAAAAATTAAAATCCAAATTGCATAAAAAAAAAACACTAAAAATAAAACCCCCAAAATACTTGAAAAACTTACACATTACAATCTACAAATTGTCTGAAAAAAACACCTTAAAAATTAAAACCTAGAAATTACACTAACAAAATTTTAAAATGAAGACATTTTCAATGTTGTCTTTTTTTTTTTTTTTTAACAATTTTGACATCTAAATTTTTACAAATAAATGAATAAATAATAAATCTCAAATTACTTGAAAAATGTTGAGTATTTTTAGCTGCAGTGTCTGTTTAACGGCCAAATTGTTCATGAATGCAAATGATACAAGATATTAAATGGCAGAGCAACAGTTTGAACAAAATTAAGTTTGTTAAACTGTTGATCTGTTTATATATCTCTCTGAATAACAACACATAATGGCACAGACATTTGAAGTAAACTCTATTGGTCCCTATATAGAGGTTTGTTACGGCCACATACTTGTCTGGACTAAGGCTTTATACTGAAAGATGTTGGTACACCCAGTACACCTTTAACACAAAGACTCTATTGGTGCACAATGACAAATGTTCAGAATGTCTCGACTGAGAAAATACAGACTACCATACTAACTCACAGTACCCAAACTGGAAAACTTCATAAAAAAGTTGTACTATTTTTTACCTAAAACAAGAGTAAATACCCTTCAGATACCAGTTCAGACGATATGAGTTATTACATTTAAAAATGTCCAACCCAAACAAACAAAATTACATTTTAGCCATTTTATCAATGGCTGGTTTCCATGCCCACCTGCTTCAGAAGTTAAAAAATATCCTTTTCCCGCAGAGATTGTGTTTTTTTTCCTCTCTGTGGAAACTACTCTGAGACAAAGTTTTCAGACTTTCTGCGGATGACGAACATGGTGAAGCAGAAGTTCAACTGAGTGAAGCTGTCAGGATTGGACATGTAATGAGGACACACATCATCAGTGATGGAATAACGGCATTATAAATAAACGGCATTACTAACGGCGTTATTTTTTTCAGTAACGAGTAATCAAACAAATTACTGTTTCCCTCGTTACAACGCCGTTACCGTTACTGACAATAAAATACGGCCTTACTATAATTTATTATAATATTATTATAATTTTATTTTAAGTTCATCTGAATGGATGCTAAGTGTCAGTGGATAAATAGTGTAGATTAATGTACAATGTTTTATAATAATAATTTATTCTATTTATAGCCCATTTAATTAATTTAACATTTAATATTGGGCGCATCCAAGTTATTTGACATTTGAACTTTTTTTCTTTTTTTTTTTTTTTTAAAGTAACGCAATAGTTACTTTCCCTGGTAATTAGTTACTTTTATAATGATGTAACTCAGTTACTATTTGTGAGAAGTAACTAGTAACTATAATTAATTACTTTTTTAAAGTAATGTGCCCAACACTGCACATCACAGACACCAGCACACAAATTTCAGCCTGCGGGTCATAGAGTTTTTCTGCCACCTAAACAGAGAGTCTGTCCAGAACATTTACTCTACTAAACAATAAAAACAGCTCATTCTGAAGTCACAACTTTGAGTTTATTAACATATGACCACTCATATTTGAATATTCACCAATCTGACCGGCCCTGATGATTGGAAGTGTGGATTTTGACTAACATTATATTGCAAGTGGTGTTTCTGGGGACAAATGGTAACTAAAAAAAAAAGAAAAAAAAAAAAAAGAAAAAGAAAATTGGAGAAAAACTAAAAATGCAAAACTAACTAAATAAACAAACAAACAAATAAATAAACACGTTAAAATAAAAAAGCTGAGGAGAAAAATTCAAACTCCAGAGAAAATGCATAACAAAAAAAAGCAAAACAAAAATAATAAATAAAAACACGCAAAACAACAACAACAACAACAACAAAAAAAACAATATAAACTAAACATGCTAGAATACAACACAATAAAATAACAAATATGGAGAAAAACTCCAGAGAAAATTGCAGTAAATAAATAAACAAACAAACATGCTAAAATAAAATAAAACAAAAAAATAAAATAAATCCAGAGAAAACACTACTGAATCCATCTCATAACACTGTGGTCCTAAGCAAAGGTGCTAGAAAATCCATTTAATAGGTTCACATAAATAACCAAACACTTATGGCATGATATGAACCATAACATCAGTTCACGAGCAGTAGAGAACGACAAATCATAAAATTATGCTATCGCTCTGACAAGTTAAAAATATAAAGTCCCTAAATGGTTTTGCTGTCCTTGGATGTTAAAAGTCAAAACAACAACAACATTATCCATCATATGCTGCTGTCTCAAAGCGCACCTCATGTTACCACAGAGAGCTATGGCAAAAAACAGCCAAACAATCAGCTCATTCCCACCAGGACGCGTCCTTCACAACACAGCTTGACTTCCTGAAGACTGCAGGGTTATAGATCTATGAAACAACTGAGGAATTGCCGATCATAATCAATAAATTCTGCTTATGAAGCTTAAGGAATGAACACAAAAGGACAATATGTGAAGAATCTGAAAAGGACAAACACAACAAAAAGTATCATAAAATCAGTCCATATGACCCGCACTGTATATTCACGTTGGCTTGAGAAAGCTAACATACTGAAATGCCATTTAAACTTAATATTATTATTCTTCCTAAAACTTGCTCTTTTGTGCTATTGTTTGCAATTTGCTTAGTGGGAAATTTAACTGGTATCTATACTTCTTTTATCATAATAAGCTTATTTGTTAGAATACCAAATAACAAGGGTCTATAAGAAATATTACGAAAAAAAAATTAAATTCATTAGTCACTTGAACAGACAAATACATAAAAGATCATCAAAATACATGATATCTTGACGAAAATCATCCAAAACAGTCCTTTATGTCTCAAGTAAACATAAACTGTTGAGAAATAAATCAGATGTGGATCATTATATTGGGTTTGTGCATTAAAGCGACAGCTGCTGTCTGTCTTTAATGTTAATCCATCAACAACGCGAAAATCACTCATTGCTCATGACTGCATAATTTGTGTGTCTTTCACAAGGATCACTTTATTTTTGATGGACTATGCAATTTAATTTTACATTTGATTATTCAATTTCTGCACATGAACAGCTACAAACCTGCTTTTTGTTCTACTGCTTCTAATTTGCTTATTGTGAAATGTATCTGGTATTGACAATTTTGCTGTTATAATAAGCTACTTTATGAGAATACAAAATAGCAGGCATCTATAGAATTTTTTATTTTTTTTTGAAAGCAATAACTGTGGTACTTTTTTTCGTGGTGGGGCCAGCTCAAGAACACCGAACAAACATGTGATCTGGCTCTTTTGCCTCAAGGCTGCCCATGTTGGCTTTCTCAAGCCAACATCAAAGTTTGTTCACAAACTTCAGCCTCTAGTTACACAAAGCAAGCTTATTGTGTGACTTCAGAAGATCTGGAATATAGTGCACAAGTAGTGTGGACTACATTAATGATTTTATGATAATTTTATATATATAACATCGCCATTATAGAAAAAGTGCTCTCTAAAGTTTCTTCTGAAAGTCATACAGGTTTGGAGCAAGATTAGTGGTTAAATAACAGATTTTTCATTTTTGTGTGAACAGCTTCATTAAAGAGCCAATCAGCTCTGGAAACATGACCAGTGTTGAAATTAAAAACATAGATCAAGCTCTTCTGTCACTCAAAAAAGAGCATAAATAAATAATAAAAGAAACCATATCAGCCAATGAACTAAAGTAAAATATAAATATATAGACACACTCTCACACACTTGTGTTTATTTCCTTCATTATATGGTATGAGTCATAAGCGAGAGACAGGATGCACTGATTGCAGGTCCGGATTTGTCTTTAATTGCTGGTCTTCTCTTTTAACAGTACATGAATCCACTTTATTTGAAATGCTGTGGGCTTTACAGCCAGAAAGCAACTGCTGCCCTTTGCTATGCTTGTGTTTACATGCATACAGGAAAAAATACCTTGTGTAACTGGAGGCAAATGTAAGTATACCTATTTCATGTTAGCTATTCCATTAAATATGTGCATTACATGAACCTTATTACATAAGTGTTACACTTTCTAACACATTTTTAGTCTTATTGTAAATATACTGTATATAGTGAAGATAGAATCAAGTCCAATCTTGCTGTTCTTTTATTCATTAAAAATAAAATGAAACAAAAATTAAATAAATTAATTAATTAAACAAACAAACCAATGGGAAGAAGTAAAATTTGAAAATTGAGGAGAATAAGTTAACGTCGAGCACTAGTAATACATTTAAATCCCATCCTACCTTTCTTTTACTCACAAACAAAACAAAAAATAAAACAAAAAATAATTAAATTAAATTAAATCTAAAAAATCCCGATAAAATGAAAAACAAAAAAAGCAAAATAAAATAAAATAAGATGAAATAAAGGCAATGTCCACAGGTACTGAATTCAAGTCCCATCCATTACTCAGAATTAAATGAGTTGCATATAGATAGCATGCTACTCATGATACACCATACACATTTAAAGTACACGTTTACACACATGCACACCATTTTTATTATGTTGAGCCATCAGAGTTGATGACCTCGTGTGTCCAATCATGGTCCAGTCATTAACACAACACACCCGATCATGTATCTAATCAACCTCCCAATAACAGCTTTACTGTCACAAGACAGCCGCTAATGGCCACAATTATCAGCGCTTACTAACTCATCTGACCTCAGCCTGGAATGAAAGACGCTAGAAGTCAATAAGAAACTGTAGGTGGATCTGAGCTGATCACTGTCTGCAACTGATTACAGAAGCTAATGAAAACATTCTTCATTAGAAGAGCTGCATATGGTTAGATACTGACTTAACCACCACATGGATCCAGCATTTAATTTAAAGGAAAGTGAAATGACTTTAACCGCACGAGTGGCTTTAGGTTTACAGCTTTTAAATAATGTTGTCACGATTAATTTATAATTTCATAGTTAAAGTGCAGAGTAAAAGTGAACACAAATGAGTACCCTTAGGCCCCTCCATCACTGGAGTTAAATACTTTTTATAAAATTAATAATTCAGACTATAAAATTTGATTAGATGAGCCATGCTGTAGAAAGCCTGAATGACTGCACATTAATTCAATTTAAAGTTGTGCAGCCTACTGCTGATGAACTATATTATATGGTGGATTAATTATTAAAAATGCAATATTTATTAGACATTTTTTATAAAAGCAAACAGAAAAGTCAAAACGGTCTGAGATAGTCAGGGAAAACAAATGCAAACCAGTTGGTTAAGGGTTTAGACAGGTGTTTTCGCACTGTTAGATCAGTAGTTAGCGTGTTCGGCTCATTTAGAGGGATGTAACAAGACTGATGAACAGAGAGACCACAGACGAGAGCATCTGTTAATGATGGCTGCCTAATAATAACTTGGCTGCATTGAAGAAGAAAGCTCAAGCCATCCCCTGTAGGAAAGCACAAACAGATCGTGTCAAACAGCTCACTCATTTGGCACTCATTTGGGCGCCTATCAGAATGAATATCAGAGATTTTAATGCTATCAGGATTTTAGCAGGAGCACACTGGCACAACAAGAAATGTCTAGTCCCGAACAACACAATTTCTAACCCACGGGTTGTTGAGGTGTCCTAAACAGACATGATGTGACAGGCATTTTTATGTCCTCTCTGAAAGCAAAATGAGAGAAGCAACAAATATTATAGCCAGTCAGGCAATATGTTTATTTGATGGGTTTTGGACCAATGAGATTTCACTGTGGGTGGAGCTACTCAGCACCCAATGAGCTACTCAGCACCCAATATGACCAAAAAATAAATAATTAAATAAAGAAATAAAGATGACACCTCTGACAGCAGAGTCAGAGTATGTACTGAATTCAATGAAGAACTTCTAAAAATAGACATAAAAAAAATAAATATGAAAAATTTTAGTATAAAAAATGTTAGTCAACCTTCCTTTTTCAATTTTTTGCTATGCATTTTTATGCAAATATTCTGTACTTCGAGCATGTACTGAATTCAGTGAAAGAATTACTTCTAAAAATAGATTTAAAAAGTAAAACCATTAAAATAATACTAAAAAATTTTAAAATATAAGTACTCAAGTTTTTATTCAATTTTATATGCTTTGTATTTTTATGTATATTCTGCAAATTGACAAAATAGAAACCAGTGACACATCTGACAGCATGTACTTTGAGTATGTACTGAATTCAAAAGAACTTTTAAAAATACTATTAAAAAAATGCAATCGTTAAAAATAAATATAAAATTTAAATAAATTTCTAACCTTTTCCTACTTGAAATGTTGTATGCTATATATTTTTATGTGTATTATGCAAATTACGAAGCTTACACACAACAAAATGGTAAAGACTTTTAGTTTATAGAACTGCAATTTATTTAGTATAATATGCATACATATTACTTCAGATATAAGGTAAAATAGTTCATTTTAAATTAGTATTTACTATTTTAAACTCAGTTTAGTATTAGACTGATTTCTTTTTTACTGACCTTGTTGCAGTACATTTTGGGATTGCCTGTCTGCAAAGGATGCACTAAAAGAAGGTATTTTAGAAGACAGCTTTATAATTCTGCTCACGTACTTGTTAAAACAACCTTTGTGCCGGGAGTGCACCTATAACACCTTAAAATGCAGGTAAAGAGAGCTATTAACACTGAGAAAAGACTTTTTTGGCTACATTTTCTAAGACGTACCATAAATTTAGCTGCTGTCGATACTGACAGTGAGTGCAGTTATTATCTGTGGAAATGTACTGACGTAGAAGAGGAGGAAGATGAAATTACAAGACTACAAGAAAGCAAACAGCGGACAAAAAGGGATGAAAGCAGAGTACATCGAGTCCTTTCATTATTCTGTCTCCAGACAGTTTAAGCTTCGCTTTTTGACCTTAATCAGTTTTGATTAAGTGAATTACATCACAACATTAAAGGTCTCTCTCTCTCTAATTGATCAGAGGCAGGAAGTTGCGGAGAAAGGGACAAAATACTGATGACAATGTCTGCGGTGATTAAGAACATAAAAACGACACATCAAAGCCGAGAGGTCGAGGAGCACGTTTGATGCCACTTCACAGACTCAGAGGTGAACGCTTGCACTTTAAATACTTGGTTTAGATGAAAAGGAGGAGGTAGAAACACAGAACACTGATGGGAAGAATCAATGCAGGCAAGTAGGTGTCTGATTTGCTAGATCTTCAGTTAAATGGTTACTACTACGGTTTAGTTGCATAGGATTTCTTTAAAGCATCTTTTTAACATCTACAAACTTGCTGAGTGATTCATAACCTGATTCATCCATTATTAGTGATCTCACTCCAACAGTGAATTTTAAGTCAACATGAAATTTAAAAACTCACCTTGTTTATTTTCTTAACACACATTCCTGGTGTTTTGAACAATTCATTGGTGCATGCTATTCTAAAGAATAACAAATAATGTTCATCTAATCTTTAATCCAAATTGAACTACCTTTCGAAATGGGTTTCTAGTTACGGCTGACTTTACCAAACAGTCATACTGAGACCATTTTTATAATATCTATTAAATTCAAGTTTCCTTCAGATATATGTCACATTATAGAACAAAAATGGGTTGAAAGCACTGTATCAAGGTCGTTGCAGGTCTCTGTTCACATTGCATGCTGGGAAAACAAAAACAAAACAAAAAACCCAAAACCTTCAAATCATGCACTGGAACTTAAGATACTTAGGTTTTTGGATACCCAATTTTGTGTGAATTTGACAAACGGCATAGGACAAGTTTGAAAAAGTAGGTGGCGGAACGGTTTTCACACAGAAATGGATACGCATATGATCAACTGATTTAGAATCAGAAGAGAAATTAAGTTTTATTGGCTGCTGGCAGTCACATTTGTTTCATTATCCAAGTATTATTTGAAGAATGTTACTATTTGCCCCAAAGAAGCAGCATACCCATGTTCAACTTGATTGTTCATATATATTTAGTAGCTTAAAGGGATAGTTTACAAAAAAATGCAAATTCTGTCATTAATTACTCACCCTCATGTCGTTCCAAACCCGTAAGACCTTTGATCATCTTTGGAACACAAATTAAGATATTTTTGATGAAATCTGAGAGCTCTCTGACCCTCCCATAGACAGCAATGCAACTGAAATGTTCCCAGACCCAGAAATGTAGCAAGGACATTGGTAAAACAGTCCATGTGACACCAGTGGTTCAACTGTAATTTTATGAAGCTGCGAGAATCATTTTTATGTGCAAAGAAAACAAAAACCACTTTATTCAACAATTCTTCTTCTCTTACATACAGAGGAAAGCAATGCTCATGCGTCGTAGTACTCTCGATAATGGTGGAAGATGTGATTTGGATGAGAAGAATTGTTGAATAAAGTTGTTATTTTTGTTTTCTTTGTGCACAAAAAGTATTCTCGTAACTTCATAAAACTACGGTTGAACCACTGATATCACATAATGTCCTTACTACATTTCTGGGTCTGGGAACATTTCAGTTGCACTGCTCTCTATGCAGGGTCAGAAAGCTCTCGGATTTCATCAAAAATATCTTCATTTGTGTTCTGAAGATGAACGAAGGTCTTACGGGTTTGGAACGACATGAAGGTGTGTAATTAACAGCAGAATTTTCATTTTTGGGTGAACTATCCCTTTAAGGGTAAATAAGATACAAGCAATACCCTTAATTGTACTGCCTAAAGGTACAATTATGCACATTTCCTGTACATATTTGTGTCATCAATGACAAGGAGGGTAAAATCAAATTTAGGTTTTGATCAAACAATTGAAACAAGAGGACTGGGGTGTGGTTCCTTCCGCGTTGACACCAACCAAATGACCCAGACTCATCCGGATCACACCAAAAGCTCTAGTGTACCATGTGTTAAAATTGCTGGAAAGTAGCAGACGGCTGATTTGAATACTCAGCAGCGGAGAGCTCAGGAAATAGATTTGACATCATAGCGCAGTGAGTTCAGTTCCCCAGAGGTGAGTCTATGAGTGGAGTCACTTAACCCTGAGTCCCGGAGCGGGACAGCTCCTGTCCAAACCCTAGAAATTCATTTACTGGGGAAATGACCTCGTATAACACCTGATCCAACCAAAAAATAGAGCCATTTCCATTTCTTTTCCTACAGAAATGGACCAAAATGCTACATTAACTATGCTTCAAATTATTTACATTCAAACAACCCTATGGGCCATAGCAGTCAATGGCTCATTTTTATGAAAGTATGATAGACCCATTATATTTCCAAGGATACCATTTGTCCCGCAGACTTTCACCAGAAAAAAAAATAAAATAAATAAATAAATATAAATGATATTGTACTTTAAAGTTCCCAAAATAGAGCCTTATCTGTATTTAAACAGCCCCAGGAGCCTCCGGCCAGATCATTTTCTTCCCAAACACTTCTGTCCTCGGAGAAATCAGCACCTGTACAGTGGAACGCTGCCTGCAGCCGGTGAAAAGCTTTCATTCCACAGCACACAGGTCTGCGGCTAATGGCTGCCCTCATCATTACACACCCTGCCATATGATGGAGGCGGGTATCGCCATGGTGACATATGCCAGGTGATGCAATGTGAAGTGAAGCTTCCATGAAAAAGTCTATTTATCACCCAACAATACCAACCTACCAAGAGTACCTACAATAAACCAATCAACAGCCTACTATCTATCCAGCCATCCATCCATCCATCCATCCAATTTATCCATCCCTTTGCCTATACATTTATTCATTTAGCTAACCATCTATCTATTGTCTGTCTGTCTTTGCATCCATTCATTTGTTCATCTGTCTATCTATCTACCTATATATTCATCTAAACATCTATTTATTTATATCTATCAGTTTTGTTAATTTGACTATCCAGCTACCTGTCTATCCATCTGTTCGTCTATCTGTCAGTTTATCTATCTGTCTATGCAGCTATCTATCCATTTGTCCATCTGTCTATCAATCTACCTGTCTAGCCATCCATTATCTAAATTCCTATCTATCCATTCATCTGTCTATCCATCTATTTGTTTATACATCTATTTGTCTATCCATTTTGTCTACATTTACCTCTCTATCCATCTATTTGTCTATCTGTTTATGCATCTATATATTTGTCAATCTGTTTGCCCATTTGTCTATCTATGGAGGACAAGAAATGACTTAAGTATAAATAAATTAATAAATACATAAGTAAATAAATAAATAAATGTAGAAATGCATAAATAAATAAATAAATGAAGAAATAAATATAGAAATACATAAATAAATAAATGAATAAAAATAATTAATTAAATGTTGAAATAAATAAATGTAGAAATACATAAGTGAATAAATAAATAAATGAAGAAATAAATATAGAAATACATAAATAAATAAATGCTGAAATAAATAAATAAATAAATAAATAAATGCAGATATGCATAAATGAATGAATAAATTATTTTGTCAAAAGTGTCATTTTTAATTGTACTATTTTTGTACCATTTGTGTTATACTACATTTATTTCTGCATTTCTCCATTTATTTCTGTATTTCCACATTTATTTATTTTTACATTTATTTATGCATTTCTACATTTCTACATGTATTTATTTCTGTATTTCTGTGTCCGTATGTTAATAAGGTAGGCGGTCCTAACCTCTCTCAATGCAGGATTGGTTAAACAGGATCGTTATTGTTACAGCTGTACTACTGTGGATACTACCACTGCTAATGATGTAGATCATGCACCAAACGACTACCTTCTGTTTCGTTTGGAGCGTGTAGTCGATGAATTAGTTATCAGCTCAGTGCTAATATGGATATAGACCTCGATCCAGCTGTGTTCGCCGGTCTGCAAGACGCAGCAGGCCAGCTTCACATGCGCTCGAAACACTGCGGTCAGCCGCGTCTTGAAAATAATTTTTTTTGCGTGTCTAATTATAATCACTTACGGTATGGGTGCTGGGAGCGGTCAAAATGGATGTGAAGACGCTGTCATAACGGCGTCATAACACCAACCCTACACCTAAACCTTCCCCTTACAGGAAACTTTCTGCTATTTCAAATTTTGATGCCATGATTTTCGTACTGAAGTTGCGCAATGCGCTGTGAGGGGGAAACAGGTGAACTGAATTCACCGGAACACCGGACTTGTGTCCTCCCGTCTCCGGGTGTTCACTCTCCCGAGTCGAACTTGCGAAGTCGGAACTACCAAGGAAGCAAATCCGAACTTTGCGTACTTGGTATTGAGAAACGGCTCGTGTATTTTAAAGACGCGGCTGGCTTGACCGCAGTTATTAAAGTTAGCAGGCTAACTTGGCTAACTGCCAGTGTTGCCAACTTCTTTCAATGGAAAGTAGCTAAAGTCTGCTTGAAAAGTCGCTAAATGTCGCTAGATGACGTCATACGCTAATTAGCATATTCATGACGTCAGTGAGTCATATTGTCTTGCCTCTCTGTGCTCACACACTGTATTTTAACGAAGCCAAATTCTCAACAGAACTGTTTTCATTGATATATTTTACTGTTTCTGTTGCCAGAAAACGATGAATATGTAATAGTGACTGAAACGCCGCCTATTAAGACTAACCAGCTCTCCCTTACAAGATGTTAATCTGCACTAAAATCCTGCTGATTTATTATCGAGCCATCGTCTAATGAAATCAAATACACATAAGATAAAGACAATGGCTGTGCTGTGATTTCGGCTATATTTGCATGTAAAATAGAGTTAGCGACAGAATATCTATTTTAACTGAAAGCACTGCTCCTCTCTGCTGCTCGCTGAACAGATCAGACGCAGAGAGAGGTGTGTACGCGCTAGGAAACAAGACCTCGCGCTCGTGCGGCACTACCGGCGGGTCTCAGAGATTAAATAAGGTTTGTCCAAGAAGTCGCTAGATTTGTCGCTAGGCGCTTTTTTGGAAAAAAGTCGCTAAGGGGGTCTGAAAAGTCGCTAAATCTAGCGACAAAGTCGCTAAGTTGGCAACACTGCTAACTGCTATCTCTCGTTTCTAACAGAAACGGTTGTTCTGACTGGTTTGCCTAATTGACCAATCCTGCATTGAGAGAGATTAGGACCACCCACCTTATTAACATACGGACACAGAAATACAGAAACAAATAAATGTAGAAATGCATAAATAAATGTAAAAATAAATAAATGTAGAAATACATACATACATACATGCAGAAATAAATGTAGTATAACACAAATGGTACAAAACTAGTACAATTAAAAACGACACTTTTGACAAAATAATTTATTCATTCATTTATGCATATCTGCATTTATTTATTTATTTCAGCATTTAATTAATTATTTATTTCTTCGTTTCTTTATTTATTCATTTATTTATGTATTTCTACATTTATTTATTTCAGCATTTAATTAATTATTTTTCATTTATTTATGTATTTCTATATCTATTTCTTCATTTATTTATTTATGCATTTATATATTTACTGAATTATTTATTTATTTATACTTAAGTCATTTCTTGTCCTCCATATCTATCCATCTATCCAATGTTTATTTATGCATCTGTCTATATGTCTATCTATCTTAGCAGCTGTCTATCCATTTGTCCATCTGTTTATCCATCTACTTGTCTATTTATTCAATTATCTATCTATCTATCTGTCTGTCCGTCCATCTGATTATACATCTATTTACTTGTCTGTCTATCCATTTTGTCTATCTCTCTACATTGACCTGTCTATCCATCTATTTGTCACTCTGTTTATGCTTCTATATATTCTATCATCTATTTGCCCATTTGTCTATCCATCTATCCACTGTTTATTTATGTACCTGTGTAAATATCTGACTGTCTAGTGTCTACTGATCTATTTATGCATCTACTTATCCATTTGTCCATGTATCATCTTCCTGTCTATCCACCTACTTATCTTTCATCTGTCTATCCATCTATTTGTCTGTCTGTTTATACATTTACTTGCTCATCTATCCATTTGTCCATCTGTCTACCTATTTTTCTACCTGTCGATTTATTTGTATATCTATACATCAGTGCCTATTTATCTATTAGTCTATGTATCCATCTACCTATCTATCCATCTCTCCCTCCCTCCATATCTCCATGTGAAGTGTTTACATACGGTGGCTTCACATCACTTCAGCTCTGCTTTATCAATGTTTCATTCATTTGTACAGCATTTTACTGAGCCTTTCATAAACACAGCGCCAAACCAGCAGACGTGACCTTCAGACGAATCGATTGGACTGATGATAGTCTTAACAGCTGCTCAGTAATGGTACTAATTAATACAAATTATGCCTTTTGATGGAGATTAACAGATTTGCTCGGAGCACAGACATCTGCGAGTACAGAGACGTCAGAAGAGAGAAAATGCATAATTAAAAATCAAAAGAACTAGACTGCAATTCTCACATTTACAAGTGAAAGATCTGGACTGCAGAAACAAGCGTTTTCTTCATCTCACATTGCCTCCAGAACCCCTCCCGTCATGAATAATTCAGGTCTCGCACATGGCACGTGAGAGCAAGCGCGCCAGAAATAGCTCATGCTGCTAAAAAGAGAACAGAGGCTCCAAATTTAGTCCGCCTGTGTTCATTATTCACTGCACACTGCAGGAATGAGCAGGGGACCAGGAATTATGGGATGCTTTTAGGTCAAAGTCGCAGAATCGCACTGCTCTTTAAGCGGTCCAGACAAGGGCTTCTCAAGGGACATTTATTTATTTAGAGAAAGAGAATGGGAAAAAGAAAATGAAAGAAACGGGGCGTTGCAATGGCAGACGGAGCTCAAAATAAAACTGTTGTAAACATCAGCACAGAATGGACAAACAGCCCTGTTTGCACTAACCCAGATAAACACGCAAATCTGTTGATCAAAACAACATATAAACAGATCAGTGCAATGGAACTAACGAATTAAATCCCAAATAGATTGTGCCCCTAAACAATGTCATTTGAAGGAATGGAGTCTGATTCATCCAAGAGTCAACATGAATTGGCATTCGCAACCCATTTTCTGTAATGTATTTCTGGTTGAAACCTAATATTAGAAAAAAAAAAATGCAGGACGAGACTTGATTTTATCCATCAGGAATTATTTGGAGAAGATTATGAAGACATTGTTTTCCTTTAGAAACATTCTTGGTCTTGTTGCAAATGATTAATCAGTGCACGTTATTCCAGGGTCAGTTTTGATTTCATGTTGCTTTTGAATGTGCGAATATGCTGACTTCATTCCAGCAGAGATTTACTGACATAACTAGTCAACCGTAACCCTCATTTAGCACACCGTTAGTTGTGCCAAATGAAATGAACTGTGCTTGCAACCGGAATATAAAGCTGGAGTGCACGTCTCTGCGGCCCCATGACACCCGTGAGCCGCTCTCATCATCTAGAGCAGGGGGGGGGAGAGAGAAAATTAATCATTGTCTTCACGCGCTGCCTCAACTGGAACACAAAACTACCTGTCCTCAAAAAAACACAAACTGGAACAACGAGCGCTGACTAACTTCTTTGAACATATGCTTGGAAAATCATTTCATCAAACCACAAGCTAATGCCACATATGAAACAACCTTAAATATAAAACAATAAGGAAAACTTTTAATTTTAACTACAGCAATAACATCATCACACAACAACAAAAATGTACAGAGATGTACAATACAAAAATTCTAGCCCATAATAAGTTTAGTTAAAAAATGATTTTGATATTATGAAAATAATGTATTACACTATTTTGTCTAAAAAAAATTAAAACTTAAAAAAAACTGTAAAAACAAATCTTTTTTTTTTTTTTAATTCTTCAAGGAAATTTAGGCATCACAATATAACGCACAGTATGTAAAATGGATGTTCACTTTCACTTCTGAATATACAGGTGCATCTCAATAAATTAGAATGTCGTGGAAAAGTTCATTTATTTCAGTAATTCAACTCAAATTGTGAAACTCGTGTATTAAATAAATTAAATGCAGACAGACTGAAGAAGTTTAAGTTTTTGGTTCTTTTAATTGTGATGATTTTGTGATGAAAAACCCACCAATTCACTATCTCAACAAATTAGAATATGGTGACATGCCAATCAGCTAATCAACTCAAAACACCTGCAAAGGTTTCCTGAGCCTTCAAAATGGTCTCTCAGTTTGGTTCACTAGGCTACACAATCATGGGGAAGACTGCTGATCTGACAGTTGTCCAGAAGACAATCATTGACACCCTTCACAAGGAGGGTAAGCCACAAACATTCATTGCCAAAGAAGCTGGCTGTTCACAGAGTTCTGTATCCAAGCATGTTAACAGAAAGTTGAATGGAAGGAAAAAGTGTGAAAGAAAAAGATGTACAACCAACCGAGAGAACTGCAGCCTTATGAGGATTGTCAAGCAAAATCGATTCAAGAATTTGGGTGAACTTCACAAGGAATGGACTTAGGCTGGGGTCAAGGTATCAAGAGCCACCTACAGTTGTCGTATTCCTCTTGTTAAGCCACTCCTGAACCACAGACAACGTCAGAGGCGTCTTACCTGGCTAAGGAGAAGAAGAACTGGACTGTTGCCCAGTGGTCCAAAGTCCTCTTTTCAGATGAGAGCAAGTTTTGTATTTCATTTGGAAACCAAGGTCCTAGAGTCTGGAGGAAGGGTGGAGAAGCTCATAGCCCAAGTTGCTTGAAGTCCAGTGTTAAGTTTCCACAGTCTGTGATGATTTGGGGTGCAATGTCATCTGCTGGTGTTGGTCCATTGTGTTTTTTGAAAACCAAAGTCACTGCACCCGTTTACCAAGAAATTTTGGAGCACTTCATGCTTCCTTCTGCTGACCAGCTTTTTAAAGATGCTGATTTAATTTTCCAGCAGGATTTGGCACCTGCCCACACTGCCAAAAGCACCAAAAGTTGGTTAAATGACCATGGTGTTGGTGTGCTTGACTGGCCAGTAAACTCACCAGACCTGAACCCCATAGAGAATCTATGGGGTACTGTCAAGAGGAAAATGAGAAACAAGAGACCAAAAATGCAGATGAGCTGAAGGCCTGGGCTTCCATACCACCTCAGCAGTGCCACAAACTGATCACCTCCATGCCACGCCGAATTGAGGCAGTAATTAAAGCAAAAGGAGCCCCTACCAAGTATTGAGTACATATACAGTAAATTAACATACTTTCCAGAAGGCCAACAATTCAGTAAAAATGTTTTTTTTTATTGGTCTTATGAAGTATTCTAATTTGTTGAGATAGTGAATTGGTGGGTTTTTGTTAAATGTGAGCCAAAATCATCACAATTAAAAGAACCAAAGACTTAAACTACTTCAGTCTGTGTGCATTGAATTTATTTAATACACGAGTTTCACAATTTGAGTTGAATTACTGAAATAAATGAACTTTTCCATGACATTCTAATTTATTGAGATGCACCTGTATATTATATGATTATATATTATACATGCCATACAACACAATACATCTTTATTATCAACCATGGTTGAGATTTGTCTCATATATAGGGTTATTAAAGTGTTAAATTAATAATAAAGTAAACTGTAGATGACAGCAAAGGTAATCTAAATGTAAAAATACATGAAATGAGACATGAAAATATAGCACCTGAGTGATATGGATGACTTATATGGTACTCTTTGTCTTTTTTAAAGCTTGATTGATTGTAATTCTATGGAAAAGCACAGAAACCAGTCTTTTCCTTTTGCGTTTTACAGAAGTAAGATATATGTGTTATAAATGATGACAGGGTGAACCATTCCTTTAAATAAAAAAAGCTAATTAATATAGCAGAAACCTGGTCTCATGATGAAAACGTACCTGTGGGAACTTTTTCGCAGGACGCAAAATACATAACACCATGTACATTTCGTGACATATTTGATGTGAAATGTCCACAGGGTGGCGCTAAAAGAGTGTTCATTTTTTTTCCCCAGAACAGATGAACGTACACATGGTATGTTTTATGTGACGTTGGTTTTGTAGGTGTCTCCGCAGTTCTGACTTGAAATGTCCATGGAGTGGCACTATAACTCTAATGCTCTGTGACGTTTTAAAATAACGTACCATCTGCACTACACCTAAACCTATTCGATAGTATGAACAAAAGTGAATGTGATGTAAAAACGCAATTGCAAGAATGCCATTTTAGCTTGTTTTTCGATCTCTCATCGTTCACTTCTTTCATCGTGAGTCATGTTTTTGATGGGATTCGTACCCAAAGATTCTGCATTCTGTGCCGGCTGAGCAACCAAGCAAGCTTGTTATGCTCGGAAAGCAAAACATATGGAGCTGTAATCATAACTGTGTACAAAAAACGATTACAAGTGCTCGCTGTTTTACTGCCTCTAGAGTTCGTTGGAAACTGCAGTGATATGTACTTATTGGTACGTATTTCGTGCATTGTGAAAAAGTTCCCAGAGGTACGTTTTCGTCATTAGACCAGGCAGACATATTCACTCTATATGACAGTCTAAAACAACAAGGCAAGAAAAGTGAACAATCAAATCATTGAAAAAATGACACTAAAAGCACTACAAACAAATGACTCATGAAATCATCAAATCGCAAAACGGCTGCATCGCATTCTCTCACTATGGCCAGGTTTGGTTTATTTATCTGTTTGTCTAAGATTTAATTTAGGCTACAATTAATTGGGTGTCCCTTTAGCAAGTGAATCCAGCAGGTGAAGTGTTTTTTGCTACAGGCGTAAGACTACAGTAGTGAACTGAGCGTACTGTGCCCACCATGAATAAACATACACACACAAACACACACACACACACACACACACACCGTTTGTCTCTCATTACAGCTAATTGCGCCGCTTTTGTAAAGGGGTTTTAATTAGCCAAAACAACAACAGCAGAGAGATTATGGGGCCATACAGATGTCCACTTTCTCTCTGTGTCTCTAGACTGAAAGATCAGACTGAAAATAAACAGGTGGCATTTTTGAGGACAGCTAGTCTATTTGTGTCATGATTGCTTCTGAAAGTCTTAGACCTGTTTAACTGTGACCGCCTCTTTAAAAGATTTCGATTGCACTATGAACGTATCTTAATGCAATAATTTATAATATGTTTATGCAAGTGTGCAAGACAATGTACAGTATGTGGTGGTAATATACATTGGCAGCCAAAAGTTTGGAATAATTATGATTTTTTATTTATATATTTATATATTTTATTTTTGATTTATAAAATATATAAGAGAACGATTTCTGAAGGATCATGTGACACTGAAGACTGGAGTAATGATGCTGAAAATTAATAAATTGTAATAATATTTCACAATTGTACTGTTTTTACTGTATTTTTGATCAAATAAATACAGCCTTAATGAGCTTCTTTCAAAAACTTCTTTCAAAAATCTTAATTTTTCCAAACTTTTGGCCACTAGTATATTAATCTACAGTAGAGACATTTGTTTAGCATTACTACTGACAGGACATGGCATTTCCAACCGAGCTTTTGTGTTGATAAATTCCAACCATGACCGAGGAAGTACGTTTTTAATTAGCAAAGCTTTGCATAAGGGGCTTATGGTTGTTTTGTGCATTGTAGTTTTGTGATCACGACAGGCCTCGTGATTATTTCTGCACGACGTTGAGACCTTGGCATTATCAGCGTAAGAAGGGGAATTTTTAGCATGGGGGCACATTGTTAATTGGAGGGTCTTGCATACCGAGGCGTCGCACCATAGGAAGGCATCATAGCTGGAGTGTGAGTCTACAGCAAATGGAAAATACTTGTGATGGTAATTAGACCCTCTGTAAAGGTCTCAGGGTAATCGAGGGCTCACATATTGTGGTTCTGGTACACTATTGGTTTGATTAAATTCTTTAAAGTACCATCGACGCTATAAACGTATTTCTATAAGCATGTAGGCGCACACAACAGCAATACAATACAAATAATTCATGATAGCCTACCTGTGGATGAGAAATTTAGACAGGGTTGGTATGAATTATTATGCTGCCTTCAAGTTTTCACTCAAAAAGTCAAGATTTCACCTAAAAATGAACAATCTGTCATCATTTACTCAACCTTGTGTATTTCCAAACTCTCATGGCTTGCTTTCTTCTGTCCATAAAATCTCAATGAATCAGGATAGGAGCTTTCAAGCTTCAAAAAGGCTGCCAGAGCACCATTATAGTATCATAAAAATGGTCTATATGGGCTATATTCTGTCTTCTGAGCCATATGTTATGCTTTATGTGATAAACAGATCAAACTTACAGACTGAAACTCTTCCCTTGCAGTGAACCTTTTCCTCTTTTAGCTCCCACTTCTCATTCACATTCATTATACTGAAAAGAGAACGCAGGATATTCTTCACATATTCTTCAAAAAGTCAAGCAGATTTAAAAATGCCATGAAAGGGAGTAAATAATGATACATTTTCAAATCTGGGTGAATGATTCCTTCAAAGAAAATTCAATAGTGAAAGTATTTGTATATGCACACTAAATGAATGAATGAATGAATGAATGAATTTATACACTACCATTCAAAAGTCTGGGGTTTGTAAGACTTCTTTTTCTCTTTTTTTTTTTTTGACAAAAAGCCACTTTTTGCTCACCAAGGCTGCATTTATTTGATCAAAATACAGTAAAGAGAGTAATATTGTGAAATATTATTACAATTTAAAAGAACTGTTCTCTATTATAATATATTTTAAAATGTAATTTATTCCTGTGGTGCAAAGCTGAATTTTAAGCATCATTACTCTGGTGTCACATGATTCTTCAGAAATCATTTTAAAATACTGATTTTCTCCTCAAGAAACATTTCTTATTATTATTATCAATGTTGAGAACAGTTGTGCTGCTTAATATTTTGTGAAAACTGGATACATTATTTAAATATAATTTCAAATATAATTAACATTTTAATTATTTGAAAATTTACATTTTAAATATTTTTACTGTCACTTTTGATCAATTTAATGCATCCTTGCTGAATAAAAGTATTAATTCCTTAAAGAAAAAAGTCTTACTGACTCCAAACTTTAGAACATTAATCTATATCCATGAAAATGAAATATTACTACTTTACTAGATTTGAACAGAATATCAAATTTAAGTAGTTTGAACTTGGAACACGATGCTTCAGCTTGACACATTGAAGAACACTATGGCCCATCTGCCAACCTGTGAAGAGTCTTCCCATCCTCAAAAAATCAGCAACAGCCACTTTCTCTTATTCTGCTATGCCAATTAGAGTGTCACTGCAACAGGGACATCGCTGGAGGCGGTGGGTGGCTTCCTGTCCCATCCACTAATCCCTTCCCATCATCCTCCAGCGCGCCCGTCCATCTCAGACGATGGTGCAGAGACATCGCTCTGGATCAGATGCCGCATGGATGAACCTGCTGAAGCAGCGCCCGTGGAGGAGGCTCATGAACTGCGGGGTCACGCAGGACCAGTGCTGAGGTGTGCGGATGTCACTGAGCAGTCAAAAACCTTTCTGACAGAGATGTCACTGGACATTACAATCACAGTTCGGCTTGATATAGCTGTCTTTGTTTGATTAGATGACACTCCAATTGCCCTGCTCAAAGTGACAGTGACTAAAAGTAGATATCAACAATAGCGACTTCCGAAACACAGAAAAGTCTCATCACAATCGATAACAACGTTATTTAATAAACGGGTACAACTATGGCACAAGTTCATCCGTCAAAACTTAATTAACCAACAACCGTAAACAAACCTCACAGTAACAAGATTTTTTCCTGAAGTCCTCACTGTCGCAGCCTGGGAACTAATAAAGATTAGAGGGAAGAAAAAAAAAGTTATTTATTTATTTTTGTTTAAATTGCTGTTTATTAATAGTTTAAACAAATCCATTCAATATTTAAATTTTAGATAAAAATGTAACATTTAAATATTGATTGACATTTTATTATTTAAATTATTTAAATTTATTGACATTTATTTAAAATAGTAACAAAAATTTATAAAAAAACGAATTAAAACTAAAATAAATGTAACAATAATTTAGAAAAAAATTAATAAGCAAACAATTAAAATAATAAAAATATATAAATAATAAAACAATGCATTTGTTTAAAGGAACATGATATTACGCAGCGCCTGAAAGTAGTCCCCAGCTAGGTAACTAGTTATGATATACCTGGGGACTTCTTTCAGGCGCTGCGTAATATCATTGCGCCTGCTGCACCCATGGTACGGCAGCAAAGTTCCTTGATAATTACGCCGGAATGAGAGTATAGTTCCTAGCCATATCAGCCTAGAAAATAGCAGCTTTTCATTTTCCGTCGGTCTTAGTACATGATGTAACTACAGAAGAGACAAGCTTTAAATAGGAAAATTATTGAAACTCTTTGGTCATTTTTGAGTGAGATGCTAATGGTCTAACCCGATTCAATGAACTATGCTAAGCTAAGCTAAAAGTGCTACCGCCAGACCCAGAGATCGGCTGAATGGATTCAAAAATGGTAAAATGTTGTTGAGTTGTAAAATGAGCCTATTTTCCAAAAAAGTGGAGTGTTCCTATAATAAAAATAATTTATTAAAAATAAAAAATAAATAATTAAATACAAGTTAAACAAACAAATTAAATGTATTAATTTGAAATACAAATATTAAAAACTAAAGAGATAGAGTGATAGCTACGATAGCTAGATAGATAGCTAGATAGATGATAGATAGATAGATAGAATGATATATAGATAGAACGATAGATAGAACGATAGAACGAGATAGAACGATAGATAGATAGATAGATAGATAGATAGATAGATAGATAGATAGATAGATAGATAGATAGATAGATAGAACGAGATAGAAAGATAGATAGATAGATAGATAGATAGATAGATAGATAGATAGATAGATAGATAGATAGATAGATAGATAGATAGATAGATAGATAGATAATTTTTAATAATCCTGAGATCAGGCCACTGGGTTCAGCTCTCTGTCGTTGTGTTCAATCAATTCAAATATAGTTAAGAACTGAAACAATATATGCATTCAGGTCCTTTACCAGTACAGCGAAGCATATTAGCCTGAAAGAAAATAAAAATCAATACCTTCCCCCAAAACAGCTCATAAAACAGAAAGATGGGGAGCGGAATATTGAAAGACAGAACGGCAGAGTAGAAATGAACATCAGCTTAATGGTTTTAGCTATTGTAGCTTTCTGTGTATCAACAGATGCTCACATGCAAGAAACACAGAACTAAACAACTGGCTCTCTGTCAATTCATGAGTGTGAATTTGAATTGGCCACAACACACATGAAGCTGAACTGAGATGACAGCAAGAAGGATTTACTGAACAGCAGCTCAAAGAAATTCAAAACAATCTCACAACAGAAGAACAAAACAAGTCAGAACAGCTAACGTCCCAGGTGATCTGTTCAACATTTCTGTTTATCTTGTATGCTGCTTCATGTTATTTGGCTCTGTTTTAAAGACTTTGGGGGAAATTAGAGCAGTGTTTTCTCCATTGCTGGCGCTTGAAAACATAATATGCTGGATCTCTGCTGAATCACCAGCACCAAGGCAGCAGAAAACATTTACCTGAGTTGTTGATGTGAAATTCAACAAAAAGCATAATATAATGAAAACACAACTTTCTTTTGAGTTGTCCTTGCTAGCTGCTTTAAAAAAAAAAAAAAACACAAATATAAAAGCAAACAAATATACAGTACAATCTGTGTAGTCCATCTCATAACAAATGACTCTCATGAACAAACGAACAGATGAATGATTGAATCTTTTGCAATGATTCATGAACTCAGAAATGACTGAACTGAGTCTGTCTGATGAATCTGAATGAATGTACTCACTGAATCAGTTACTGAATTTTTTGCGAAGAGTTTTCAAGAATTGTAAATGTTTTCAAATGTAATTATATTTAATAATATATAGTATATAGCTTGAATAATAGAGTTAGAAATGTGATTTTTCAATAATCTCTCTCTCTCTCTATATATATGTGTGTGTGTTTTTTTTTTTTTTGAGCAGCAAATCAGAATATTAGAATAATTTCTGAAGGATCATGTGACAGGAGTAATGATGCTAAAAATTCAGCTTTGAAATCACATGAATAATTACATTTTAAAATATATTCAAACAGTTATTTTTAATAGTAAAAATATTTCAAAATTTTACTGTTTTTGCTGTACTTTGGATCAAATAAAAGCAGTCTTGGTGAGCAGAAGAGTCTTCTTTAAAAAACATAAAAAATATTACTGTTCAAAAAATTTTGACTGTAAGTGTATAAATTATTAAATATAACTAAATATATATATATAAAATTCAATGGGAATTTTAGTTTCTTTTCCTACCTTTCAAACATAATTATTACCTTTATCCAATAGTTGTATAAATAATATACTGTGTCAATGAAAAATGAATTTCATTTTATTTCTATAGGTTTAAACTCGTGATTCTGTTTGCTACCTCAATTCAAATTCGGTAACTGAAAGAAATATAAAAAAACAACGCAAAAATCTTTAATCTGGAGGGTCAAATACAACCAGCAGACACAGAGGACGAGGGCTTGTTTGATGTCCTGAAGGACCTGTATCCTGCTGCATTAGAGAGCCTCCAACTGTTGCCTCCATCATTTCCAATGAAACCTCTTATCACATCTTATTGAAATGTCATCCTATCCAGTGTACAAAAATAGCAATCGAGACAACAAATTCATTTGAGTTTAGCTATCAGGCATCTATCCTGCTAATGAACGCCGTCACAGGCCTAAAGAACGACATGGAAACGCACACAAATAAATAAACAGGTCTAAGTAGCGATAAACAGCATTCAGCAGTGAAAAGAACATGAACAAAAAAAAATCTTTATCTTTGTCAGGGTTTGATTGTCTCACAGCAGGACAGAACGAGACTCCGACAAGAGGACCAGAGATGAGATTTCAGCTGAACTGAACAAATGAACACATTAATGAAGTGAATGAAGGCAGAGACAACAATTAAAGCCCTGCGAAGTTCAAGCTGTAATATTTCTACTGGAATAAAAGCAGTAACGGCTGCAGGCAGTGGACGTAATCATCATTATCGTGATTACACAATTAGACATCAAAGGAAAAGTTATACTGCATTACAACACTGATTGACCCCACGAAACCTTGGGAAATTTGAATACGATCTGATTGGGGTTCAGAGAGAGGCCTTTAAAGAAACGCTTCACCCATAAATATAATTGGATACTTCCATTTAAACTGCTTTCAAAGACTGAAAACAAAAGCTGGCTCATCTCTCCTCCTCTTCTGCAGGCTATTGAAATCATCACAGGAAAATAACAACAGAACCAAAACACAGTCCAATCAATTGCTGAAAAATGAGAATGACAGGTACAGTATTCCTGACTCCTCCATCAGGAAACATCAGCTCTGTTCCAAAACCTAGTGAGCTGCCTTAATGCCTACTTCCTACATAGCTGCCTTCTGAGGACACATCCTGACTGAAATGGCATCTTATTAGTGACTTATTTAGATGTACTACATGGGCAATAACCAGTGAAACAAATTGGAGACTCAACAAAATATCTTGTGAAGTTTTAACTTCAGTTTCTGGTCAAAATATGAGTCCATAATCAAAATAAGAGGTCAAAATAAGTCCATAATTCACAATAACACTTCCTGTTCCTGTTGTTCTCTCACATCAAAATCCAGCAACATATTGGTTTAGAACTGTTTTGGCTAGTAAATGGTGCTTAATCTGTGCATATTTCTCTCCTGATTCAGACCAGATGAATTTTTCACTTAATAAAGGAATAGTTCACCCAAAAATTTTGTCATCATTTACTCACCCTCATGTCGTTCCAAACCTATATAAGTTTCTTTCTTATGTTGAACACAAAGGAAATTTTGAAGAATTTTGAAGAACTAAACAGTTGTTGGTCCCCATTGGCTAGTAGTAGGGAAAGAAAAACTATGAAAGTCAATGGGGACCATCACCTGTTTGATTAACCGCATTCTTCAAAATATCTTTTTATGTTCAGCATAAGAAAGAAACTCATACAGGTTTGGAACGACATGAGGGTGAGTAAATGATGACAAAATTTTCATTTTTGGGTGGACTATCCCTTTAAGAAAGCAATATTATGAATAGAGGACTCAATATTTTAGCCAGAAACAACAGTTTGGAGTCTTAATGATGGATTAGTTACTTATAAAGACACAAACGCACAGCTTTTCACTTCATGAGATGTTAATTGATGGACTGGAGTTGTGTGGATTACTTGTGGGTTATTGTGATGTTTTTATCAGCTGTTTGGACTCCCATTCTGACGGCACCCATTCACTGCAGAGGATCCAACGGTGATCAAGTGATGTAATGCTAAATGGCCTGAGGGTGAATGAATTTTCAGCAGATTTTCATTTTTGGGTGAACTATTCCTTTAACTGAGAATAGATGAGACACTGAACATTTTTTAAATGTTAAAATTAATGCATGTTTTTCACATTTTGCATATCGTTTCAACACTTTTTACAACATCACACTCAGCTAGTTGAGCATTTAAAGTAAGCAAGGCACTAATACACATGCATGTACTCATAAAAACAAATATATGCAAAGCAATATGATTGAACTGTTGAAAGCACAATGTTCGGCCTGCACCCTTTTGTTTTCTTTACAACTCACGCCTGAAGCAAAAGTTGTGTCCTCTTTATTTACCACAAACCAACACACAAACAGACATACACACTCGAGACCAAGCTGTTTGATGTCAGGATGTCGAGTGCTATCAGGCAGACAGATGTCAACTGCTTCACGCGCACTCTGCGCCTCAATGTTATCTCTCACACACGCCGGCCAATGGCTAAACCAACCAGTCGCCACGGCAACAAGTGTTCCGCCGATTTTTTAAAGATGTCACAATATCGTTCCCACAGCGAGAGGCAGAAACACGAATACTAATATTCTGCATTAAACATGCGCATCTTATTGTTTGAGTACTTGAGGAAAAACTCCACAAAAGAAAAGTCCCTAAATATTTGGAATTCAAATGACGTGTTTGGCTTATATTTCATAACTTCATCTGAAAGTAAACCCACCTAAAGCTTGCATTCCCTCGTCGTCTTTGTGAAAGAATCGGATTCAATGAAACCAGACGTCTGACCAAACAAAAGAAAATGGAAATGTCTAGAAGTCACAGCAAGAAACCGCCAACACAAAAGACATTATTTCACAATGAAGACGACTCAGGATGGAAAACTTGATGGAAAATTGTCACAGACATCTTCTTTTTTTTTTCTAACTGGCTGTGCAGGTTGATTGCATAGCTACTACTACTAGCATACAGACTACTCCTAGAGAGCTACACGAGTTTCTAAAGTGCACATGTCAAACAACCCTTTGTATACATGACAAAGTCATTTGTGTCCCCCTTGAAGTGTTGCTTAAAATACTCAAGATGGGTCAAAATAACTAGTGAACTCTAGTATTAATCACAAACAAGAAATTATTTTAAGAAATGTGTTTTTCAGAATGAAGAAGCATACAAAAAAAACAAAGCCTGACTGGCTAACCAAGCTAACTTTAAAATTATCACAATTTTTTATTTATTTATTTATTTAGTTTTTACTAATTGTTCTATGATTATTATGCACTGATTTTATGAAATGATTTTAATACTGTTAAAATAAATTATTTTATTATAAAATGTGTATTATCGTATTCATATTAAATATATAAAAATATGAATGGCTATATTATATTATTAATTGTTTATTATTATTTGATATATTATTATATATCAGTATATATATATATAAATTGTATCAAGTTTGATATTAAGAGTCTTCATGTGGACTGGTGAAGCAAAAAAAAAAAAAAAAGATTAAAATAGTGAAAAGTAGATGCTGGATTGAAAATATACATTTTTCCTTAAACATTCATATAAATATGAATCTAAAATCTAGATGTTGATTACAAAAAGGTCCACTGATGTGTTCAACATGCATCGATAAACCATCTTCAAATGCCGTGGATGGGGTCTGCCAGAGTATATAAATACATTTGTAGGCTGAAAAGCACACATGCAGTACCGGGGCTCCCTATACGCAGAGTACACAGTTTGCGTAGCGCACCAACTCCCAGGGGGGCACCATTCCAGTTGAAAAAAAAAAACAAACAAAACAAAACACTTTCGTTCTACATTAATATTAACATATACATAAATAAAAATCTAAACATGAACATACAGTGCCTTGCGAAAGTATTCATACCCCTTCATTTTTTTCACGTTTTGTTATGTTGCTGCCTTTGGCTTTAAATTACTTTTTTTTCCACATCAATCTACACTGCATATATCATAACGGCAAAGCAAAAAACAGGTTTTTAACATCTTTGCAAATTTATTAAAAATAAAAAACTAAAATGATTCCATTGCATAAGTATTCATCCCTTATCTGGGACAGCTGAAATTTAGCTCAGGAGCATTCATATTGCTTGTAGATGTTACTACACTTCAAGTGAAGTTAACCTGTGGCAAATTTAATGGGTATGATTTGAAAAGGCACACACGTCTTAATAAAAGGTCTAACAGCTGAAAACGCATATCAGAGCAAAAATCAAGCACTGAGGTCAAAAGAACTGCCTGTTGAGCTCAGAAACAGGTTTGCGTCAAGCCACAGTTCAGAAAAAAATTCTGCTTCATTGAAGGGTCACAGAAGCACGTAGTCTCTGTTACCCTTAATGGAAGACATTTAAAACAACCAGGACTCTTCCTTGAGCTGGCCTCCTGGCCAAACTGAGCGACTGATGGAGAAGGGCTTTGGTTAGTGTGATGACCAAGAACCTGATGGCCACTCTAGTTGAGCTCCATGATCATATGTGGAGAAAGGAGAAACCTACAGAAGGACAAACATCACTGCAACACTCCACCGATCTGGGCTTTATGGCGGTGTGGCAAGACTCAATCCTCTCTTCAGTTAAGACACATGAAAACACACTTGGAATTTACAAAAAAGCAACTAAAGGACCCTCAGACTCTGAGAAACAAGATTCTCTGGACTGACTCAATTTTAAGCATCATGTTTGAAGCAAACCAGCTCTGCTCATCACCTGCAGAGTACCATCCCAAAAGAAAAGTGTGGTGATAGCAGCCTCATGCTGTGGGGCTGTTTTTTGGCGGCAGGGACTGAGGGACTCATCAGAGTAGAAGAAAAGCTCAGTGCACCAAAATATTGAGATAGCCTTAATGAAAACCCAGTCCAGAGCATTCAGAACCTCAGACTGGGCAGAAGGTTCACCTTCCAACAGGACAATGGACCTAAACGCACAGCAAGAGTGGCTTATAGACAACTCTTAGAGAACCTGGGATTGAACCCAATCAAATATTTCTGGAGGAACCTGAAAATGTGCATCTGCCCCCATCCAACCTGACAGAGCTTGAGAGGTGAAGAGGCGAGGAGAAGAATGGCAGGTAATTGCCAAATGCTGATGAGCAAAGCTTGTCACATCAAATAAAAAAAGACTTGAGACTGTAAAGGTTCTTCAGCTAAATATTTAGTTAAGGGTATGAATACTTATGCAATGTACTTATTTCAGTTTTTTATTTTTAATACATTTACAAAGTTGTGACAGTTCTGTTTTTGCTTTGTCAGTATGGTGTATGGAGTGTAGATTGATGTGGAAAAAAAGTAATTTAAAGCAGTTTAACAAGGCAGCAACATAACAAAATGTGAAAAAAATTAAGGGGTATGAATACTTTCGCAAGGCACTGTATGTATGTGTGTGTATATATATATATACATACATACATACATACATATATATATATACATACATACATATATATATATATATATATATATATATATATATATGTGTGTATATATATATATATGTGTGTATATATATATATATATATATATATATATATATGTGTGTGTGTATATATATATATATATATATTATATATGTGTGTGTGTGTGTGTGTATATGTATATAAGTATATATATACACACACACACACACACAAATATTATATATAGTTATTTTTTACATTTTATGGTGAACGCATGTGACGCACCATTCCTGCATCCGCGCCCACCCTTACCTCATGTTTGCAGCTGAATACAAATGATCATAACTGATGGACAGCTACTAGGCTATATCCGGGAAAAGACATCAGCAGTCCGACACAGACAAAAGAAAAACAAAAAAAAAAAAAGCCCCAGATGAAGCCCATGCATCACAGGTAACTTACGTTCATAATCCTGTTAAACTTTTTTGACTGTTGATGTTAGTAATGTGTTTTAATGTCGGTAATAATTTCACCACCAACAACATATCTGCCTTAATATTCTAGTTTCCATGACTTAAAATGTATTATATAAAAACAATGAGGCAATAATGATTGGTTAATTAATAATAATCATATGGTTTCATTGAATAACATTGTTAAAACACATAATGTAATACAAAATGAACAATTTATGTACATTACATCATTACAAATTCCTGCAAAGGGCGCCAAAGGCCTGGTAATTGCTGTTGTTACACTTACAGGACGATCAAATAGCCTACTTGTTTAATATTGACCAAACATTTAATTCAAATATCCACTTAATCTTTAATTTTTGGCCACCTCTTTGCGATAGAAATGCTACAGCCTCTTTAATTGCTTCAACAAAAACATGTGGATATCACAACCCTTACCAAAATTAACCATTGTTTAATCGTAGTAAAACTGCTTAATTTTCTATTGTGTGATTTCTGAATGCTTGAGGTTATAAAATCAATCAGACAACTGTATTAATAAAATCATAGCAATAGGTAACTGTCTAGAGCTACAATTGTAATTTATATATAATACAATTTAATAATTTATTTATTTAGTTTAAATCAGTGTAAACTGGTACTGGCCCACACAAGGTGAGGATGTTTTGTATTTTATTAATGTTCTATTTTGACCCCTTATAGTAGTACAATTCTGCTTAGGGCACCCATGCATGTTTGATAACTGTGATATTCATCAGTCTGGTCTCTATATGAGGCTTCAGACCCAAACAGATGCATTAATCACAGCAAGCAAACAGAGGATCCAGCAGCCAGAGCTGACAGAGATAATGATTCCTCACTAAGGACAGATCAGTCCGCATAAAGCCAGTTAGCACAGTGGACGATGAACCTGAACTTGAACCACAGGCTGAATCTCAATTCACATACAACCACAACACACTTAAAATACACACTTTGCTATAAGAATACACCAGTATGGGGACACTTCACTAAGGTCATGACCTTAAAATGATTATTACTATATAGATAGATAGATAGATAGATAGATAGATAGATAGATAGATAGATAGATAGATAATCTAACTGTTTATTATTCCATATTAAGAGTTGGAATTGGAATAAATGTTAATATAAATTAATCTAAAACAAAAAACAATATATTTACACATAAAATACACACTTATGTAATGCAAGATGTAGGTAATATTTGACAAAAACGCAAGCAAGGACACATATTTTGAAAATCAGAGCATTGTAGGCACACTAATGCTAATGTCACATACTATATAGGATGGAAAGGATGCAGAGTTATATAATACGAATGATAAAAGATTGTATAAGCCCTCTCAGACCCCCAGGGTTAATACAGTGAGAAAGAGCAGTCGACTTGTTATCCGAGAGCAGCGCATATGTAATGACAGCTAAATAAGATTCATCTTTCATTATAATCGCACGGTCGTAATTTATTCATCATGTTAGATTTAATTTGGTATGGTTTTATACTTGGAAGTGTTGCGTTCATTATGCGCACACCTGTACACGTCTCTGAAGCAGATTTCTGAGAGCTTCATTAGGCAAGACGAGGGGGAAAAAGCACAAACAAAAACAAGACACATTTGCATTGAATTAGCATGGACTGAACATGTTGCTAATTATATCTGCATATGGATATTTGATGAATGACACTGAGACAGGCAGAAAAATGTGGATGGATGGATGGATGGATGGATGGAACAACAGACTGGGAGATAGGTAGAAAGGTAGACAGATTGATTGATAAAATGACAGAACAACAGATAGATAGACAGACAGACAGACAGACAGACAGATAGATAGATAGATAGATAGACAGAACAAAATAACAATAGATAGATAGATAGATAGATAGATAGATAGATAGATAGATAGATAGACAAAACAACAATAGAATGACGGATGCATGAATGGTTAGAAGGATAGATTTTTTAAATAAATTTTATATATTTTTAACTATTTTTATAAATTGAACTTTTTTTGGAATAGATTTTTATTGCATTTTAAGAGTTTGGAATAAAGGTTAATATATAAATTAACCTAAAACAAAAAACAATACATACATTTACATATATTTTTTACTGTTTTGCTAAAAATTTAATTTAAATTTAAATAGACTCTTTCATTTTATATGTTTTGAGTTATTAATTGAATGTAGTACTCTCAGCTCTACAATTTATCATATCTAAACCAATTCCACAGATTCTCCAACATAATCAGCAAAGAAAATGTAAAGAAGAAAAGTGTGTCTGCTCCTAAATAAAGACTAGTATTAACTACATTTTTACGATAAATGGCAACCTCAAAGTCAACGTGAAATGCTGTTCAAACCACTTCTACAATGTGAAGTGGGTAAACGAGGACAGGACTTGATTTTTATCCATCTGGAACTGACTGGATGATCAAAAGTGTCTCTACCTGAAAACCAAGAGGGCCTGATGGCATCAGCAGACAGTAAAGAGAGCTGATTTGATTTTAATGTTGACTTTACACTGCCATACAGACAGATGGTCATGGACAGCCGGAAAAGACACCTGAGACCAGGATGGAGACACAATTCTCTCACTCTAAACAACCTTAAACCAGTCACTTTCCTCTCGGTTCAATCTCTAAACCTAAAAGCTTCCTGTTCAGTTCTCTTCAGCTGAACATTTAGTCCCTGATCACCAGTCGAGCCTCAGAACCCCGCCGAGACAGACAAACATCTATCAGTCTCCCTTCTTCAATCACGCCACAATATCTTTGTCTTTCCGCTGTGAAGCTTTGTTCATGTGACTGCACCGGTGTGGTGTGTGTCGTCTCACATGCATTGCGTGCATACAGCAGATGGCCATGTTCAAAAAGACACGCTACATTCTGCCATGCCACCAGCGACCGGCCAGTCACACGCATGGGGATCAGTGATTGGGCAATCATAGTCTGGACGTCTGTGGAGCCATCAGCGGACCTTTTACAGCTTGAACAAGAGCCCTTTCACACCGCATGACAGAGTGAACGGTCCTGAGGGAACAAATCATATGGAACCGATTTCAGTATTACTCAGTGAGGCGGGAGGAACTTTGACCCTGAAGGAGAAACACAGCCAAAAGCTCTGATAGCAGAGATATACAGGCCTTCTGCTTAACACAGTCACTCTGTTACTGAGCCTAGTGAGCCTCTTCGCTCTCTACTGCCTACACAAGCCACTCACTAGCCCTTGTAGTCAACATTTCAACCGAAATGGAACCACAAAAGTGACTTATTTGAAATTCTAGACAGGTAAGCGCAATTAGCACACAAGAGATTGGACCAGCGCAAATGGTTGATTTCAATAGTCTAGCGTTAGCACATTGTTAAGCTATCAAATCTAAGCATAAAATTGAGTAACTGATTTTCAAATAGACACTTTTAATTATTCAGTGGAATATGTTTAATGTCTTGACTTCATCTGCATGAATGGTTAACCGATGGAAATTTCAATAAGTTTGTTGCAGTGCATTGTGGGATACATTCAAGGTTGTTCTGGTACTGGCAAACCAGTGCGCAACAAATATTACTAACACTTAAAAAAAAAAAAAATAAAAATAAAAATATATATATATATATATAACAAGAAGATTATTATAATATTTTTATATAATAATGATAATGATAATAATAATAATAGGCCAAGCAAGGCATTAGCCAACCAATATATCACCAATATTCCAATAAATAAATAAATAAATAAATAAGTAATAATAACAACAACATTAACAACAATAATAATAACAGGCCAAGCAAGGTATTAGCCAGCCAAAATATTAGGTATGCACCGAATATTCGGCCACCGAAAAATTTAATCCGAAAATGGCCCAAAAGAGCATTTTCGGTTTTCGGCCGAAAGACTTTTATCACCGAAACAATAAGGCCGAAATGTTGTGATGACGCAAACAGACCTGCACGTGCTTGTCTGAAGCAACAAAAAAAAAAAAAAAAAAAAAAAAAAAAGCAACATGTCTGCGGTGTGGACGTATTTCAGTATATCTGAGAAAGACCCACGGACAGCGATTTGCAAAACATGTAATGCAGAAATTTCAAGAGGGGGTGCATCTGCAGACTTTCTCCACGTCGGGTTTAATTTATCACCTGAAATTCAAACATTCCGATCGCTACGCTGAATATGAGAGGAACGTGGCACAGAAAAGCAAAACGCCTCCGAGCACGCCCACTCCGCCAGTAGGCCTGTACATTATTATTTAATGTACACATGAGTGGGGTCAAGTTAAACATTTTAGTTAAATAAATATTAACTAAAATGCTAAATAAATATTTGCATAATTTGTAATTGATTTATTCTTTGAAACTTTAATAAAGCTAGCACACAGTCATAGCCATAAATGCAATGGTACTAATAATTGGCATAATTTCTTTCGGTGTTTTGGTTTTCGGCCTTGGTTTCCCCTTTTTCGGTTTTCGGTTTCGGCCAAGAATTTTCATTTCGGTGCATCCCTACAAAATATCACTAATATTGCAAAAAATAAATAAATAAATTAATTAATTAATAATAATAATAATAATAATAATAACAACAACATTGTTGTTGCAAATAAATTTACAAAATTATTATTATTAAGGATCTTTCCAATAATCTCAACAACACTTTATAATCAAGAATCTAAGTAGAAATAAAACATAAAAAGTTTTTATTTTTAAAGACTTTTTATGTTTTATTTCTGTTTTATTTCTACTTTACTTTGATTCTTGCTTTCTATATATTTTGATTTTTGATTCTTCTATTTTAGAAATAAAAAAATATGGAAATAAAATATAAAAAGTCTTTAAAAATAAATCAGTACTATAATCAAAACAAACTGCATAATAAAAGAAAAAAAGAGAAAAAAACAAGAGCACAACATTTAATAGATGCAGCTGTCTAGTCTTTATTAGTTATGAATCAAGAGGCATATGAGTACTCAGAAAGCTGAATTTCATTGAGTTGCATTCAAAATGCTTAATGTTTTTGTCTTAATAGATTTTTTTTACATTAAAAAGTATAATTCATTTAAATCTATGAATTATTTTCATTTCAACAAATGCTGCCTGCCATACAAATGAAAAAATTTCCCCGTAATGTGCTTTAAAAAAACACAATAACTAACTAACCAACAAGTTAAATAATTATTCATATTAATAAATAATTATTAGCATTTGGACCCTTCATACTTGACCATTTAGGATCACAATAAGCTGCTAAACTCTGCTTACTCTATTTAAAATTGATGATACTTACTTGACAGTCAAAACATTCTCAAAGAACACCCGGCACAGCATAAAACAGATTGCTATTACTGAGAACATGCATAAACCTTATGGATGATTCCAATGAAATGTGTGGCTAGACATCAGCCTTAATATTTCAAAGAGAGAAATTACTCTGATCATTTGCTGAGAAGCTCAGTACATTTGTTTTGGCATCAAATATTTAAGAAGCTAAATGCAGTGGTTGACATGCTCATGGAGAAAACAGCAATAACACGCGGAGGAACATCACCTGCAGGCACAGATCAATACGCACAAAAGATTACGCTTCATAAAATGCTCTGACATTCAATAGTCATCAGCGACACAAAGCACAATTTCTCGCTGTGTTTTGTTTGTGATTGTGTGTTTGACAGGCACATACAGTATGTTGATGTGTATTTGCTGTTTGAAGCATCTGCTAATGTCAGTCTAATGCTTAGTATCGTTATTTATTTATCGCTACACAACTAGGGCTGGTTAAATTTGTTTCTGCGACTGCCTAGAATGAGACCATGAACTAAAATACACATCAAAAGTGGGAATCAAACCTAAAACTTTAAGGTTATAGAAATAATTCACCTAAAAATGAACATTTGCTTAAAATTATACTCACCTTCAGGCCATGCAAGATGTAGATGTGTTTGTTCTCTCATCAGAACAGATTTGAGAAATTTAGCGTTACATCACTTGCTCACCAATGGATCCTCTGCAGTGAATGGGTGCCGTCAGAATGAGAGTCCAAACAGCTGATAAAAACATCACAGTAATCCACAAGTAATCCACACCACTCCAGTCCATCATTTAATATCGTATGAAGTGAAAGCTCCATTTTTGTAAGATACAAATCCATTAAGACGTCTTAACTCTAAACCATTACTTCTGTCTAAAATATGTGTCCATAATCCATAATGAACCTTATACATAAAGACCCAGATCCTAGTGCCAGCCAGTCTGAAGCAATCCTAACCAACCAACTCTTTCACAGAACAGCTTGCAACATTATCACAAAAGAACACTTATTGATAATCCCAACTCAGGAAGGAGATTGTTAATTTTGGGGCAAGAAACCCAAGATTAATGATTGAAGAGACAACATCATGACCATCACATGAGGGAAATCATTAGCAGAGACTTCGTTGGGTGGTTTCCCCCACCCAGGACAAAGACCAGGCTCCTTCTAGACCTTTTTGACCTTTTGTTTCTCACAAAGAACATGTCCTCACGTTCACAGAATGGCACAGAAACTGCCTTTACATGTATATATGCACCTAAATGATGCTAAAAGGACTTATGAGCAACCTAAAAGGACTTATGAGCAACCAATCCATTTTATGTATGTAACCCACTCATTTGACTGTCATGAGCTAATCACTCATTGTGTATGTCTTTTGAATAACTATTGAATAGTTTATAGGTTTATATTCATTTTGGGTATGGATGAGTCTGAAAATTCATGCTTTAAACGTTTCTACCAATCAATAGTTTGTAAAATGTATTATATTGTTGTTATAGAAATCATGTCCAAATTATACTCTGCAAGAGTGGGAAAATTCGGACCATGTGACTGATAAGATAACATGCTGATTTATGTATTGGGAGGAGAAACATAACAACACCCCGAGCTAAGACAGTGTCTAATTGGTCAAGACACCATTTAGGATGTGTCCAACAGCCATGTTTAAATACTCAGGACACCATCAAATTATGCTTTTTGCCTTTTCGGCTTTTCACCACTCCTTTTTGCCACTGCTTTTTAGCGCTCTTTGAGCATGCTCTGGCTTACATGCCAGCTGCTCCTCTAAACCCATGAGGAGAAATGCCATCTAGTCTCGTCACACACTTACTCTCTTTCTTTTCCTTTAGTTTCTTTTCTTTGCGGTTGAGAGTTTCGCATTCTGAGTTAAGTTTTGCCGCAACGCTAGGGGTGGGAATCTTCAGGCACTTCACGATCCGATCCGATTCGATTCCGATTCTGGGAGTCAAGATCCAATTCCAAAACGATTCTTGATCTACATTTTTTCCCCAATTAATTCTTCTGCTGTGCAAATACATCTTTACAACTTTACATCTTAACCAAAATTAGAGTTTCTATGCTTTTTTGTTTATAGTTGGAATCTCTGTGTGTCAGTACTGCCATCCTAAAAGTTGGTGTGTGAATCTTGGTTTCACGATTCAATTCAATTATGATTATCATCAACTCAATATCACGATGCGTCTCATTCTCAGTTTTCAATATTACTGCACATGGCTACATTTTCATATAAATTTTAAATCAATTTTTTTTTTGTGCAAAATTTACTTTATTAATTTTTTTATTATATAAGCAGGCTACTTTTTAAAACAATTACTTATTTAAAATAAGTGTTCTTTAAGTATACGAAGGTTTACAGACAATAGTTATGGGTTTTTCTTTTATCCTCAGCATTACTGCCGTTTGATTATTACTGATGAGATCATAGACAGTGGCAGCTTTAACAGGCTGCATTCACACTAATGGACAGATTTATTTCGATATATCAGATGTTTTGTCCTGCTCTGAAAACATAACCGACTGTGTGTACATCAATTTCGTATAAAAGTATTAGAAAATGCAAGTGCATTTAACCGCAGCCGCAATCGAGCTTCAGGACAAACACAAAGCGCATGTGAAAGTCTGTCAGTGCGCGAGTTTCGTGCATCTAATAGTACTGCATTCCAAACGATATAAATGAAAGCATATCTAAAGCATATCTAAAGTAAAACACAGCGGGTGGAAGCACACACTGTCAAGCAATGTGCACGTGTCTCACAGCGCAAATTCTGTGCAATGAAGTCCGCCGCGTCTCTAGCGCGCACACGTGCCATATGCGGGGAAAAAAATCCAAGCTCAGAATCGATACTGAAATATTCAGAATCGATTCAGAATCGTTGAAGAGAGAATCGCGATGCATCGGAGAATCTATTTTTTCTCCCACCCCTACGCAACGCCGTGTCTCAGAGTTCACCTCGACTGTGACTGCCTCAAAACTTCAACCAGCCCACTGACCCTTCACCATTCGTTAGCCAACGCCCAAGACGTCACTCCGAACGACTCCTGAACTTCCAGACAATCAACAACCTTGGGAAACCCCTTTCTGCAATGAAGACAACAAAAGGGAATCCCATGACACAAAGGCAATGCAAGTACAACCTCCAGATTCTAGCTGACCTGGTGCATTTAATATAAAGTTTATAGCCTCATTGAGAAACTCAATGCAAGGGTTAATTAAATGATTGATGGTTGTTCATGTCTAAGCAATTGCACATATTGCTATAAACTTGGGATTTCACATTTTCCTAAACTCGTTCTTTCCTGACTTTCTCTCTTTCTGCAACTTGTGTGAATGTATGAGTGCATATGCATTAGATTAGTTTGTATGTCAGGTTTTTCCTATTAAAGTGTTATTTATATTGAAAAGAGAAGTATCTCGTGTTTTGTGCTTACAAGTTAATGTCTTAAACTGCCGATCTTGTTACTGTCCTAATAAATAGTGTTTTCACTATATTTTGGATTATAATATCCACTGCAGAATTGAGGTTATACGGCTCGTTCAATGAATCGCTGGCCGATTCTGTGATCATCCGCAGAACAGCGATTCTGATCAAATTCCCTATAATATCATAAATGATTCCCTTTGAGCTAAATTGACCTGTTTCCCTTACAGGAGTCATATTGAAGCCAGAAACAATGGTTTTAAGTTAAAATTGTCTTGATGGAATTGTTTACTACAAACACTTTTTTGCTTCACAAGACATTACTTGTGGATTATTGTGATGTTTTTATCAGCTGTTTGGACTCTCATTTTGACGGCACCCATTCACTGAAGAGGATCCATTGGTGAGCAAGTGATATAATGCTACATTTCTCCAAATCTGTTCAGATGAAGAAACAAACTCATCTATAACTTGGATGGCCTGAGGGTGAGTACATTTTCAGCAAATATTTATTTTTGGGTGAACTATTCCTTTAATCAGATGCCACAATTGACCAATCAGAATCCAGTATTTCAGAGAGCTATTTAAAAATAACTAAAAAATCCTTAAAGCTATGCTGCATAATGATGTAGTGTATGCTTCTTGTTCTCTGAGGCAAAAATTTATGTTTATTTGTTTATCGTACATCATGTGCTCAGACTGTGAGTGAAAATGTGTACTTGTCACTCAGGTTCTCCTGTGGGAGTGTGTGACTAAAAGGTTAACCTTTGTGTACAAGTAGGCCGTTATTTAGTGAAGCAAAGATGCCCTTGGGTGTGTGCATGTATGTGTGTGTGCAGATGTGTTGATTTGATCGATCGAGCTGCACACAGTGATTATCTCACCTGCTGGATTCAATTAAAAACTCGCACACACACACACACAGAACAGCCGCTTCTAACTGTGTGTAACGCAGCAACTGGAGATGGAATGGATAGAATCCGAATTACAAATACATCTGACATCTATTAATAGAAGTGCATTAGTCTGTCATTTACAGTCAATAAAACCCAGAGCCATTAACTCACAACATGACGGCAATAATCAAAAAGCCCTACGGATTGAAAACTACATGATTTATCGAGGAAAAATGAGATTCTGTGGTCTGATGGGCTTGCAGGGGAAAAGCACATCCTGTGAAAATAGGAACAAGATCTCCTGAGGTGAAGCAGCAAGACATTGTTTGGGGACTCAGGGTCTTTGATAGTCTCTTTGATAGCGTTCACAGACCACCTGATGCATATGGGACACAACAGCATGCTTTCTAATTCATTGCATTGCCTAATTGCACCAAAATCAGCTTGCAACAACTTTCAGTGCAATGTAATTGGAATGCAACTTTAAATATGCATTGTACTTTTGAACATGCAAACAGAGAGAATCTGTGTTTTGCATGGAATGGGTGATACACTGTCTGAAATGCATGAGAAATACATGTTTGGCAAGTGAAATAAGAGCATTTAAAGTGCTGTAAACTGTAAGTGACAACTGGAAAACCTCTCACTTTTGCATCATAAAAAAAAAAAAAAATCAGATGGTCACTTTCTGTCTATGTTGGCAGTTCTTGTCCAGATTAAGCCATGAAGTGGCCATAAAGCCATTAATCCATAAAGTAATAAATAATTAGATAACTGTAATAAAATATAGTAAAATATATATTCAAATCAAATATTCACAATTATTTTCGGCACACTGGTTGCTTCCTATTAGTGCTATTTTTGTATTATTAAGATAATATTAGTTTTTTAATATTTTTAATTAGTTTTAATTTTTATATTTAATTTTAGGTAAAGCTTTAATTTTTGTTGTGTTTTTTTTTTTTTTTGGTCTAGTTTTCAGGCAAAAAAGCGCTATATAAATGTAACAAATTATTATTATTATTATTAGTTTTTAATATTTTTATTTCTGGTTTTAGTTTTAATTTTAGTTAACTTTAACAACCCTACTTCCTATGTAGAATGTTACAAATTAGTAATTTTCAAGGTATCATTTTCAGTTAGGATGCTGCTTCACACTGACACTAGCTATGTTTCCATCCAAAGTTACAAATTAAACTTATGCACAAAATTGGAATATCGCATAAAACATTTGCAAATAAAGCACTGTTTCCATCCAGTGAGTTGAAGAGAACAAAATAGTTACTTCCTGATTAACCTGCGCTAAATATCATGAAGAAAAACTTAATTTGCTGCAATAGGAGAAGGCACTGTATATAATAATTTTTGTATACAATAAATTATGAGCTTCAGAGCGCGCAGACGAAACGCAATCATGTTATCTTATTTTTGGGGCCTGCTGTTTGGGAACACAGTTCTGGGAGTTAATTATAACGAAGCACTTTGACGAGACTTTGCTCAAGCATTTTAGAATGACAAAACTAGCATTTCAGATGCTGTGCAATGAGATCGGTCCATTAATTGGTCCAGTTATGCTGTCCCATCGCAAAGTCACGTCTTTTTTGATGCGCATTAAGGAATTTATTCGGCAAAAGTGTTTCCATCGTATATGCACGTTTTCTTACCGGATAATAAATTTATCCTACTTAGTTGTGTGCACAAGTTTTTTTATGCACATTTTTAAAATTTATGCGCATCTTGGCGTTTCCATCCAGCGGTTTTTAATGCAACATCCCGAAATGCGCATAAAAATAGGTGGATGGAAAAATAGCTAATGATCTGAAAAAAGTGTCAGTGTGAAAGCACTTTTAGAAGGAAACTGTTATGTAGACAGCAGACAGCTAGACAGATTTTCACATAACTATTTGCCACATCGAGACTTTGATGTCTTTGAGGACCTGTTGATAGGTAGTGTTGATGTATCGCCCAGAATGGAGGAGTGAACCACAGCTCCTGGAATATCTAAACGAACAGCTGATCTTACGCGCCTCCCACCAGCCGCTGATATCAGAACCGCTGATCGATCCAGCCGTCCAACCATTAATAACGAGAGAGAGCGAGAACAGAGCAGATAATAGACCCCCGGGTGCAGACAGGTGGATTTAATTACGCTACGTAATCAATGCAGGACGATATTTCAGCCGTTCAGAGTGATCAACGACCGTCTCGTAAGATCACATGGTCTGTCAGCTCGGTAACAGCCGATCGCTGCCCTCTTCCAGCTGACTTGCATGCCTGCAGCAAAGTTATCATTAATATTTCAATAACTGATTTATAAATAAACAAATCAAATGATCAAATCTAACTATAGCTGGTGGAAGTGTTCTGAAAGTACAGCTCAACCTGTTCCTACATCAAATAAGAACTGCATTAGTGTGTGTTTGTGTGTGTGTCTCTCCACTGGAGTAGAGTGACTCCCGCTGAGGTAACAGGTATTATCTAATGAGGCCAATTACTCTCATTCAATCTCTGATTAACTAAATATCATTTACTCACAGCAGCTGAGCCGAGCTCTGCAAAGTCTAGAGAACTGAAAACCAGATATACAATGAGCATTTCAGCCTATACTGACAGCCGATCCTTTTACGGTTTGACTAGGGCTGTCATTTTAGCAAATTAATTTAGTAACAGTTACTAAAATAATCATGCCCTACTACAAGAAATAATTTTATATAATAATAATAATAATAATAATAATAATAATAATGATAATAATAATAATAATAATAATAATAATAATAATAACAACTATTATTAGTATTACTATTATCATTATTACATAAAGAAATTCTATAATAAGAATTATTATTATTATTATTATTATTGTTATTATTATTATTATAAAATGTGTTTCTTTCTTTATCTCTTTTAGTTTATTTAATCCCATACCAGCAGCAATATTTTAGGCTATATTTATGGAAAACTCAAACTAGAACCGCAATAGTTCTAACCTCAATAAATAATAATAATAATAATAATAATAATTATATACAATAATTATATACAACAATGTTCTTACAACAATTAAAAAAAACATTTTGCAATTAAATAAGCTCTTTCATTCTGATATTTCATTAAAAAATCTATATATAAACTATTGTTATTATTATTATTATTATTATTATTAATCTTATAAAATATATAATAATAATAACAACAATAATGTTTTACTGTTATTACTATTAATAATAACACTAATAATAATATTTGTATAAAATAAATTATTATTATTGTAGTTTTTATTACTGTTACTATTAATAATAATAATAATAATAATATTTAATCATTTTCATATCAATAATTAAAAATCACCATTATCAAACAGTGATAAAATAAACAACAACAACAACAACAACAACAAAACAGTATTGGTTATTAAAAAAAGCAATATTAGTCGATATTAACTCTCCCATCCTTAATAAGCTGTTGAAATCAATACGTGCTATCGACAGTAATAGCGATGCTCGCATTAGAAACTGAATGCTTCTGCAGCAATAGTTAATCATGCTTTTTCATCAGAAAGCGGGACAGAGAGTGATTTGAAGATGCCTCTAATATGTGCAACCACACAGAGAATGAAAGTGTGGCTGTGAAAGGCAGTGGGAGGTTGGTAAGAGCTTTTCAAGAGGCTGCTCTTCCAGCGTCAGATGCCCAGGCTGACAGATGGCAGAGCGGCCTGGCTCTAGCGCGCGCTGGGGAAAATCATGTGTACGCGGCCCTCACAGCCTGCTCCACAACCGCAACTTTCACTCCGGCTCTACAACTTCCAGCTGTTGGCCTTAATGCCTCCCCTGTCCCAGAATTCCCTCTTCTGCTGACTCGACAGCCATGCTAATGAAGCTTTCCCTGATTCTCGAAGTTTGTTTCCACCGACTCTAATTATGCCTGGAAAGTGTCACTTGAAAAACGCTATAAAAAACATATTTATCTGCCAGCGCTGGCTATTTTCAGCTCTTGTGTGAGTGGGTTGATCGTTAGCTTGCCATGCTAAGACGTTGAAGATGTGACTATGATGTAGAGCGCATGCCCTGCTGAGATGCATAAATCAAATGGGGAGGGGGGGTGGGGGTTCCGGATCCACCCGTCACTTTGACGGATGGGTCTTGTGGGTGGAGCCCAGACTGATTTATCTGCTTGTTTTCCTGCACTGTTACCCAGGCAGTGTCCATCAGAACAGAGCGAGAGCAAAGTAGCTTAAACGACTATTTCTGGAGCCGTTCTGTCGCCTCTGAGTGTGATTTACAGATGAACCTCTGATAGAGGACTGGATGTGTTAAGCACATGGTGATGAGGTGTCCTAACCCTGGAAAGATGCTCACACTGCTGTCTGCAGACAAAGAGACAGCACTAGATAAGTCATTTGGGTTATAATTCTTATTGCTTTGTTGCAGAATTTTAAGGCACAGAAAACCAGCATCCATTCCAAGTCATCTCTGCAGTCAGTATTCATATGGCGTATATGATTCACACTTCCATATCGAGGCTAAAAAAATGCACGTCAGAGAAAAGAAACACCAGAAACAATGACTCAGAAAGGATAATTCACAGTAAACCCTAACATCATTTTTTTCCGGGTTTGTTTCTGTATCAAGCTGATGCAAGGCCCTTACTGAGTTTTAAACATTTATAATTCATAGGTTTTGTTTCAAAACATATTAAGCTGCCTTGCTGCCTACATAGGCAGCATATAAGCATTATGAAAATTTATAGGGAGTAATTTAAACAATGCACAACAGATTTCTATTTCTAATAAATGCTGTTCTTTCGAACTTTATATTTACAATCCTGAGAAAAAATAATGTATCATAATGTTTAAATGACTGATGACACGTTTCATAAATATGCTGCGCACGAGGCTGATGATGTCATAATACTGGATCAAAACACAAGTGACGAAATCCGCCCAGACTATGAACCAGATCCAACAAATGCAACATCTGAGTCAATCTTAGTCTGCTCAGCTTCCACAAGGTGATATAAGTGTGTTTCTCTCATTCTCTGTATCTTTCTCTCGCTCTCTAAACCTCGTATTAAAATACTTTGTTTTTTCTCTCGCATTCTAAATGAAACAGCCTCTCCATTGATTTCCTAGGAGGAAACAACAGTCTCCCCTGAGGCTGCTTTTTCATCCTTAAAAGACAAATTACCTGACATTTCTAAACTTAACACTATTGTGTGTGTGGTTACAGGCCTCTGGTATCATTCTTATTTGTTTAAGCCTTAATGTGCTTTGTAAGTGTGTATGTCCTAATGTGTGTGTCCTCAACAGACCCTCAAATCACGGATGAGAACACTCTGAACTTATTCTGATTACTGCATGTTCATTCATTCAGTTCATTCAGATATTATTTTCAATATAATGCAGAATTATTCTAAAATTCAAAATTCCACCCAGAATGAAAATGAATGGCTCATTTAAAAACCATTAGCTCATTAACATATGACCCGCCCACATTCATACATTTACCTGCTTAAAAGTCAGTAACCTGAAAGCTACTATGCAGATTCTGACCAATCACAACAGAGCTCATTTGCATGCATACGTCTTAAAGGCTTTAGTGTGCAGCAAACATAGATTGAATTTGTTTATTTCTCTGCCGAGTTCAAATGCCAGGGAAGATTTGTTTGTTTGACCTCTGATCTGTGTGATTAGTGGACACTGACACTTCCCAACAGCGTTCTCGAGAGATCTCAACAGTCCAGGTCCTAAATGCGAACCCCTTCTCACTGTAAACACAAGCGCAGATGTGGGCCTTGCAGTCACAGCACTGTAAACAGTAAAATGTCTGCCTGGAGGAGGTTTAACATCCATTTGTTTGGATCTGTAATAACTGTAAAGCTTTTAAAGTACCGTTTGCACAGATCAATAGTATCATCACTGGAGCCTGCCACATACTTAAGGCCATGATTGTACTGTTTAAAGCTGTTAGTGAGGTGGAGAGAGATTGATGATACCTTGTCTGAGCATCAGACGGCACACCCACGGACCGCCCACTGACTGTTTCATAAACGCAGAGCCAGAGATGGGCACTTGAGTTAGTGACTCGGACTCGAGTCGCATTTTTATAGACTTCAGACTTGACTTCAGACTCGACCTGAAATGACTCCAGACTTGATTCGACTCGAGGAAAAGGACTCGTGAATATTTTAAAAGCAACTCAAGTCTTTTATCCTTAAATACTTATATAACTGATTTTCAAAAGGCGGACCGCATCCGCACCGCGAGCCGTAACAGCAGCACCATTTTAAGAGAGCAGCACGTCAAAACAGCGGAGCTGATCACATAACAAGCGCTCAGGGTCATTTATGGTAAATATCTTTCAGCGCTATATCCTCTAGTATTTTTATCTTTAAAGCCAAATGCGCTTTATTCAAGCCCTTTCAGCTCCGTGCGCTTTCTCTCTCCGGACGCGCCGGCACCAAGTTCAAGACCTGCGGATGACACGGTTATTTTAACAACAGAAAAATGGTAATCAGAAAAATGATAGATTACTTTCACTAAAACACAGCAGGAAAAAAACAATGCTGCAAATATAGTTATTTTTCTTACTATCTAATTATCTATAACCTATGACTCTGACTATTCAAACAGAAGTGACAAGACGTTTCTGATCTATATTTAGCATTATTACAGAATATTAAAAAAAAAAAAAAAATATATATATATCTTTCTTTTCTGCTCAAGATGAGAATGTTTTGATTATTGTAGCTACATTGTTTTTACTAAGCTATATACTGCTTTTAAGTAAAATATTAAAATAGTATAGATTTCAGGAGGAAAACCCTGAACAGAAACAGTATTTTTTTTTTTCATATGGCTTCGCATGTATCTAAATGTAAAAATACATGTAAGAAAATAAATAAATAAATAAATATATTTATACAAATTTTTCCTTATGTGTCATGGTAAATGGGACTCTTATTATAGAATTTGATTACAGAAAACTGTTTTGAACATGGTAATGGATTAAAACAAGTAATAGGCTGGATGTATATTAATCTTACATCTTAATCTTTTTTTTTTTTTTTTTTTTTTCCTTACAAAGCAGATCATAGATCATATATTTTGTCAATAGCCTATAAAACAGCTTCGTAAATAGGACGATTTCAATACATAAGGATTCTGAATGGGATTTTTTTAGCGAGCCATTAAATGACTTGAGTCTCGACTCGGACTCGTGACCAGAGACTCGAGACTTGACTCAGACTCCAGGTTAAAGACTTCAGACTTGACTCGGACTCCAAGCTAAAGATTTGTGAACATCTCTGCGCAGAGCACAACAGTGAATGTCCAGATTTTCAGCAGGCTTAGCGCCAAAACTTTTCCCCAATTCATTTTCTCCACAGGGATTGCAAACACTTTTTCAATACTTTTATGAAATATACAAAAACAAGCATTTGCGACATAAAAAAGAAAACGTATTTGAAAATGAGGTAAAAACACTAAAAATACTATAGAAATTTAGATATAAAATACTATAGATTACTATATAATAATTATTATATAATAATGGATGGATGGATGAAGGGATATAATATAGTAAAACAGGAGTCCATAAAAATACAGGCCAATGTACTGCGTTAATATAATGGAATGTTTCAAAATTTATTTTTACTAGTGTTTTTGAATTACAAATTGCTTTACATAGTATTTTAGGGTTGAAGGAACTGACCTTAAATTTAACAAAAGTATACGGTTACAAAAGACTTCTATTTTGAATAACTGCTGTTCTTTTTAAATTTTTATTCATCAAAGAATCCTGAAAAAAGTATCGCAGCTTCCAAAAAAAAATAAAAAATATTAAGCAGCACAACTGTCTCCAGCATTGATAATAAATCAGCATATTAGAATGATTTGTGAAGGATCATGTGACACTGAATACTAGAGTAATGGCTGATGAAAATTCAGCTTTGCATCACAGGAATAAATTACATATTAGAAGTAAATTAATTTTTATTTTTTTTCTGTATTTCTGATCAAATAAATGCAGCATGGATGAGCATAAGAAACTTCTCGAATAAACATTAAAAATATTACAATTGATCCCAAATCAAGTATACAATATTAAAATATACAAACACACACACACACACACACACACTTGAAGGTTGCTGTACAATAAAACAGCCATCTCAAACAAGTTCTTTTTTTTTTTTTTTTTTACATTGAAAAAGCTGGTCTACCAGAGTTTATCTGATTTTTTTTTATTTACCTATTCTCATTATGAAAACCATTCTTGAGTTATTAACATAAGAAACAAACTAAAAGATACTAGGCTTTAAAGTGATCATCAAAATTCTTTGAATGCAAGAGTCAAACACATAATAAACGGCATGATTGTTCCATTAGAGACGTGGAATAGAAAATGAATCACAACACACATACTGACAGGAAGAGTATCAGGACCACAAGACAAATGTCAGGTGTGTTTATACGCATGGGTCAAACAGGTGACCATGCTTGACCGGCCCCTGGAGCCCTTCTGATGTCAGAGGTGCCGGCCTGTGGGTGAGAGATGAAGCATCTTATTGGTGCTGACAGCTGTCCGTCACTCACAGGGTGCAGGGTTAATGCAGGAGAAGAGCAGGGAGGAGAGAAAGTCAAGCACTCCACGGTGAGTCTAACTGTTGCTATGTGACAGCAAGAGCTCATTTCAGCTTTTCAGCAAGTGCTGAATCTTATTTTTAGAAATACGACACACACACACACTCTCTCTGTATGTCATTAAATACAGCTATTTCTCTCTGTCTCTGTATTCAAAGTGGCAGAACCACAGACTACACACGCTATCATGAGGTACTGGACATATTCATTTATATGCCTGTACATCATCTTTAAAGCATTTCTGCTATAATATCTCAAGTATTAAACTTTGTGTATAACTCATCCTATACCAACAACCACAAAGAAACAGCCTGTTAACACTCACAGCTCCAAAACAAAATGCTAACCCTAAAAAAATAACAAAAAAACACCAACAACCTCATAGCAATGCACACAACACTCTGGCAACTGCAAAGCAACACAGTCAAAACCTAAAACCCATCCGGGACCCTTTAGCAACTGCAAAGCAACACCCTGGAAACCACCCAAAACACTTTAATATTGTGGTTGTGACTTTTCTCCTTACTCTCACAGAAGTGTGTGTGTTTGTTTAGCTTGTGTGTCATTAAGTGAGTGGGTGACTCTCTGCAGGGGGAGATCCACTCAGAGTCTCCTTACAGAGTCAACACACGCCACTTAATCAGTGCTGTCATTTAGAAACACTGCCATCCACTCACCAAAAGTGTGTGTGTGCAGATATTTGGTCAGGATTTATTCTGTGGTCAAGACAAGAATGATGAGCTTCTTGATATTTGAAGATTTTTCTGAAATCTAGCTAGATAGAACGATAGAATGATAGAATGAGAGAACAATAGAATGAATGACAGAACGATAGAACGGTAGTATGACAGAACAAGAGAATGATAGATAGAACGATAGAACAACAGAACTATAGAATGATAGAACAACAGAACGATAGAATGATAGAACGATAGAATGATAGAACTATAGAATGATAGATAGAAAGATAGAATGACAGAACAATAGAACGAACAATAGAATGACAGAACGATAGATAGATAGATAGATAGATAGATAGATAGATAGATAGATAGTATGACAGAACGAGAGAATGATAGATAGAACGATAGAATGACAGAACAATAAAATGAATGATAGAGCGATAGAGCGATATAATGATAAATAGAACGATAGAACGACAGAACTATAGAATGATAGAACAACAGAACGATAGAATGATAGATAGAACGATAGAATGATAGAACTATAGAATGATAGAATGACAGAATAGAACGAACAATAGAATGACAGAACGATAGATAGAGCAACAGAAATGCAGATAGATAGTCAGAATCAAAGATAGCATGAGAGAACGATAGATAGAACGATAGAATGATAGAACGAATGATAGAACGATGTATAGAAAGATAGAATGACAGAACAATAGAATGAACGATAGAAAGACAGAACGATAGATAGAACGATAGAACAATAGATAGATAGATAGCGCAACAGAAGGGCAGACAGATAGACCGAATCAAAGATAGAATGAGAGAACGAACGATAGAATGAAGGATAGAGTGATAGAACGAACGATAGAACGACAGAACAATAAAACGAATGATAGAGCGAAAGAGCGATAGAATGAACGATAGAACGACAGAACTATAGAATGATAGAACAACAGAATGATAGAATGATAGATAGAACAATAGAATGATAGAACTATAGAACGATAGATAGAAAGATAGAATGACAGAATAGAACAAACAATAGAATGACAGAACGATAGAACGATAGATAGATAGATAGATAGATAGATAGATAGATAGATAGATAGATAGATAGATAGATAGATAGATAGATAGATAGATTTCACAGAAATATAGAACAACAGAAGGACAGATAGACAGAACACAGACAGAATGACAAAATCATAGATAGAATGAGGGATGGATGAATGGATGATGTTTCTGGCCTATTCAGACCATCCAAAATAATGACAAAAATCTTCATGTTCTCTTCTATACACAAGACCGGTGGGATGGATAAACATATCTTTTTTGACCCTTGCTCCTATATTCAGAGGAATGTTCTTTAGCTTCTTAGCTCCCCCAGTGCCCTGCCGTCTGAGCAAACGCTCATCTTTCCATTCGATGGAAGCCCTTCATTCCAGACGTGTACAGATGACGGCTCTTCAACTCCAGCTATGGAAATTAAATTATGTCGCCTCTTCTATCTTTCAGTCTCCTGTGTTTCCAAGCCCTCTCTATCTTACTGGTGGATTCTTTTCACATGAACAAGATTTATATGATTAAACAGCCCATATCTCCACTCAGCAAATTTGACTATCAGTCTTCTTAGCACTTCCTCATGAAATATTCACCTTAAGTTACTTAGCAGAAATCACAGCTAAGCGTATTGCATAAAAAAGCAGAGGACGGAGGTCTCAGATGCTCTTTTGCTCTGATTGAGTGCCTTGTCCTGTTTTAAGTGGCATGGCTAATTGCGTCGAAAACAAATTTGAGAATCGCCAGCTGGGTTCACATTCTCCTGTCAGTCATTTGGGAAGATTATTACGATGACAATAATTATTATATGCCCATTTAATATTGCCTCTTCACTCCATCTTTGTTCTCTCACCAGACTCATCCATTCTGGTTCTGTTGGATACAAAGTGTCGTTCTGGTTTTTGGAACCAGACTTGTCGTTTGTCTCTGGTAATTTGCTTGGGCGGTTAGGGTATCTTCGTCCAAAATAATGGAGGAATAAGAGATAAGAGAAATGAGAGTTGGAAAACTCTCTGTAGAAGCTTGTAAAGTCTGACAAGACACAAAAATCTCACCGCAGCTCAACCATTAAATGCTCATGTTGTTCTTTTTTTGTTCAAAAGACCTGAGCTCAAAGAAGCAGCCCAGAGGAACTGTTTCTACAACAGCTGTGTTTTAAACATCAAAACAGAATCAACACAGAGAGCTGTTGTGCATCTGTTGTTGTGAACAATAAGATGCCCCTGTTCATGCATTTCTAACACAATGCAAAAAGGTCTCAACACTGCCTGCATTTCAATTTGTACTCTATCCTTCCTACACGATTTACTATAGCGAATGCATTTGCAAAGATTAAATTCTAAACAATGATGTATTTTTTATAGCATATTTAGAACAATGACTTTTCCATGCCTGGAAATCAAAATCAGCATATATCTTCTCACTGCAGACCACACCAAACCAAACCAAACCCAACCCAACCCAACCAAACCAAACCAAACCAAACCAAACCAAAACAAAACAAAACAAAACAAAACAAAACAAAACAAAACAAAACAAAACAAAACAAAACGTAAAGACAAACAAAAACAAAAATAATTAATAAAATACACATAAAAACAACCAAATAAAATAAAACTAATTATTATAAAAATAAAACAGACAACTAAACTAAACTAAACTTAAATAATAAAACAAAATAAAGTATAATAAATAAAATAAAATAAAATTAAATTAAAATAAAATAAAGAGATGGAGGGACAGGAGTAGAACTCTAGGATGGGTATTAGTTGACTACAATACAGTACTGTACTACGTGGTTCTTTCATTACATTGGTTGCCTTCTGGTTTAGAAGCTTTAATCACCACCTGCTGAGAGCAAATAAGACAGTGAGGCCTCCGCAGCGTAATTATCATGTACATAGGTCTGCGCAGACGACCTAATGATTTCACACACCAGTGAGCAGAAACCCTTTCACTCAAAAGACCTGCTGACCACACTAATACACTGCGTTCCAAATTATTATGCAAGTGATATATCAGTAGGATTTCGGTACAATAAAGAGTCAGATATTTGTTTGTGTTGTTTTTCACATCTTTTTAGTTAACTGGTATCAATCTCAGACAGGTTTGTTCAATAGTTTGCCAGTTCTTATTAGGTAAATGGAAACCCTACTTAAAGAGGTTGTTCCACATTATTAAGCAAGTCACAGTTCTCATGAAATATGGTGAGGAAGAAAGATCTTTCTGAAGATGAAAAGTATGAAACAATGCAATGTCTTGCAAAAGGCATCAAAACAAACAATATTTTGCGAAAAGCAAATAGAAATTATTTAACTGTCAAAAGATTTGTGAGTGACTTAGAGCACAGAAGATCTTGGTCAGATAAAGATTTATTAAGGAAAGTTTCTGTCAAACAAATGAACTGTATTGTAATACCAGCTGTAAAAAAGCCACTGCTGAGCAGCAAACAGGTGTTTGAAGCAACTGGAGTCTCAAGATCCTCTTCATGCAGACTGGCAGTTGTGTGTAAAGCTGCGTTTCAGTCACTGCTAACCAAACCTCACAAAGAGAAACCTCTTTATTGTACCGAAATCCTACTGATATATCCCTTGCATAATAATTTGGAACGCAGTGTACAGATGTGCAGTAAGACACTATTGATGTCTGCTACACACGGGGCACAGTTAAACAATGGGAGTGCACGATTGGACAGGGACCTATTGTTACATCACAATGGGTGAAGGATTGCAGAGATGCTGATTGGATGAGACACGTCACTGTTGTTGATTATCAGACAGAGAAATGCAATAACAGCTTCCCATTTAAAAGCATCAGAAAGGAACTAGCTGTACCGAATGAGCTACTTTTTTTTTAATCCAACAGCTCAAAAGAGCTTGTTTAGGAATTGTACAGCATGACAAAAATGTGATAATTCTGTGCCACGCCAACACAATAGAACCACAAGGATCAAATACGCCTGTATTGTGTGGAGTCAGATTAGCTGTTCCCCTCAAGTACACACACATTTAATGTGTTTCACTAGCATTTATTACCATTATAAAGCGTACACAAAGTTGCTGGTAGCATTTAATTTGTCAAAACCTAGGGGAATGCAGTCTTAATGCAGTAATGCAGTCAGATACAAATACCATGGAGAAAAAAAATAAAAAAACTTTCTTATTTGCGAAGAGGATGCAGATTTAAATGTGAACATCATTAATCTTCGACTGCATTTCTGACCTTTCTTAAGAAAGCAAGAAAGAAAGAAAGAAAGAAAGAAAGAAAGAAAGAGCAGGGCATAATTAACCAATGAAATGCAAGACAGGTCACACAGCAGCCAATAAAACACAGGATATAGCACATAGCAACCAATGAAATGCAAGACAGGGAATGAGCTACACAATAAAGTGGGTAATTAACGCATAATGTGTTTATGGACCTTTTTAGCATATAAATATTTTATTTTTCATCAATGCCAAAATATTATGTTTATCTAGTCACTACTGCTAATCACCTTTTTGCCTTCACTAGTTCATTTTAAATGGTCCTACGGTGTGAACTTGAATATTTAAAGGTACAAATATTCCATGTTCCATGCTTAATTAGTATGAGCTTATAAAATATGATGCATGATTATAAAAGAATGATCAAAATGCTGCTTTAAATAGTCTGCACATACTCCACAAGCATCCAAACACTTACAGGTACAGACACACACACACTTACACAGTGGCATAAATCAGAGGCTGAAACGGATGGTGCCGCGTTGCCCCTTGGTGCAAATGAACAGAATCATCCGAATTCTGTCCGGTTCCCATGGTAACGCAGAATGCCGCAGAGTACCTGTCTTTACCTACAGCTAATAGATTCAAGTACGGAAATGAATAAAACACTAGATTACAGATCTAACACACTAATCGACACTCACGCTGTGCTGATGAGATTCAAAAAGTATCCCACACTAAAGGCACCAAGCTTTTACAAAGCATTAAACATCCTGAAGCTCGCTGATTAAAGTGTTTCAGAGCTTTTTTTAGTGGCTCTTTGCAAATAATACATGCTCTTACTTCACAATGCAATCAAACACTCTTGATTTAACAAATAATTAGGATAATCTATCCATCCACCCATCTAAAAATAAGCTTAAGGTCCTGTTCTTTATTGCTTTCTGTTTCTATCCTATTTAATAAAGGTAAAAAAGACCAAAAATAAAATAAGAAAAAATAAAATATAATGAATAAATAAATATTTAATAAAATAATGATAATAAAAATAATAAAATACAATAATAAATAAAATATATATTATACTAAATAAAATTGGAAACATTTGGATCTAAAAGCCTAAAAAATGGGTAAAAATACAATTTTTTCACAATTTTTCACTAATTTGTAATACTTTTCAGTTCAAATTAGTATATATAGGGAGTGGAGAAATTGTTTTGGGGCAAAATAAATAAATAAAGAGTGAGAGACTAATTTGAGTAAAAAGTTGAATAAAATAAAAAAAAATACATTTTTAAATATGATGATGAAATGTTTTTAAGAGGATAAGCATTTATCTGTCAGGAATAATAGACTCTATGGATTGTTATTATCAACTGTGTCGCATCAGAGCTGTGATGACTGATTATCAGGACCATGATTTATAAATGCAGTTATAGCAAGACTGTCTGATCTGAGTTCAGAGGGGTTGAGAGTTAAATAAACGAAAGAATTAGAGAACCATAACCATATGAGCCACAGCCAAGTTCTAGAAATAGCAGGCTTTAGACAAAGTTTATGTCTTTACTTTTTAATAATCCACCATCTAAAACGGAATGATCCGGTGAAGTTCTCCTCATTATATACATCAATTTAAGACAAGCGACATGCCAGCCTTCAGAGAAGATTCATTTAGTTCAAACAGCACTGTTGAGTTTTTAATCGCAGAAGAACTACAGGAGCTCTCAGCAGATCTCAAAGTATATGAGAGTATCTGGACTGGAAGACAAGCAGGTGCAGAAAGAGCCGTCAGACGTTCTAAAGCTCAGATGGGGTTTTAATCAAGAGTCCTGCAGTTTTCACATCTCTGATAAATGCATGAGAGAGGGACTTCTGATAGGTCCATTAAAGCATTAAAGAGCGCTGACCGCATTTAATGGCTAAATAAATGCTGCTGATGATGGGAAAGAATTTTTAATGGCTCTTCGGCTGCTCTTGTGTTTTTGAAAGTCTCTGATATTACTGTATGTGTGTGTGCAGGGTTCAGAAATAACACTCAGTAAAAACCAAATACAAGTAAAAACTGGCTTTAACCTTTATATAAACTGCAACATAATGCATGGTTTAAATTACATTTAGTAACAAGTTTTGGTTAAAAAAAAAACAAACAAAAAAAACGTCAATCCTACCTGTACATTTGAGGTGCAAAATCAAATCTCTTTATTCTAGGTGGCTGTCTAGTACACAACGCTGGGGGAAGAACTGCTAAATAATTATTTTACAAATAAATTATTTCATTTATATATACAGTTGGATCTAAAGGCCTAAAACCACTGGTAAAAATTTAATTTTTTCACTTTTGTAATTTGTAATACTTTTCATTAAAAATTATAATATATAAGGACTGGAGAAATTGTTTTGGGGCAAAAATAAATAAATAAATAAACTACTCAAAAAAATAAAAATAAAAATAAAAAGAGACCAATTTGAGTGAAAAGTTAAATAAATAAATAAATAAATAAATAAATAAATAAATAAAAGAGAGGGAGGGAGAGAAGTAGAAATTAAATAATAATTAAAATACACAAAGCTAAAAACATGAAATATAATATTGCCTTAATATTTTGTTTGTCTGCTTTTGCTATAATAAACAAACCCTAATGATCACATTCTCCAGCATCAACATCCTAAAACTTTCTATTAATTTACAGATTTAAATTAGATTTTGAATCACAGACATCCAATGTGGACTCAGACTGTATATATAGCGCAAAATACTGGCCATTGAGACATTTTTATGGCTGATAAATTCTCTCAGTTTATCCACTATTGGCACGTGAAACAAAACATTAAATCACACCGATACCCAACATAACAGGCCTGCCGTAATGACAGATAAATAAGACACTAGTGCTCTGACAGCCACTTGTATGCTGATAAAGGCAGACAGAGATGATCACCGTGTGATATGAAACATGTTTCATGTCACGGTCTGGTCATCTCAGATGAGTCCTCCAACATTTATGAGCTCATAAATATGCATTAATGTTACGCAGGTCTGCAGGCTTGAATAAACATGATCGTGTGATGTGTTATGAATGGCTGCTGACCCCCAGACAACGAGGAGGAAGTGAAGAGGCACGACTGCAGATCCAGAAGCAGAGAGGGTGGTTACAGATAAATTTAGAAATAAGTTTGAGCTTTGATCTCTGAGCATCATCGAGAGACAGACAGAGAAAGAGTGGGTTACATCACACATCCTGTCACAGAGGAACCTAGAGAAGATCCAGGCCAAGACATGCCACTCCGACTCTCAGACAACTCCCATGATTCTTTGCAGTGCTTGCACACACACTTTTCACTTTCCAATCTAACTCAGTTTTACCATTAAAGAAAGGACTGGAAACATTGGCTCTGCATCTCCTCTGTTCTTGTACCAAGAATCAGTATTGCAGAGTTTTTAAAACAGCTCAAACTGCAAAACATGTAGATAAAAACTTTACAGTTTTTATTATAATCTGTCTACTTTAATAGCACACAATATAGCAAATTTGCACTTCTGTATTTGCTAAAATCAACTGTACCTATAAAAACAAAACAAAAAACTATGTTGTGTGATATATATATATATATATATATATATATATATATATATATATATATATATATATATATACATACACACACACATACACCATTTCATTTGTTCTAATAATTATTTTTCATACACATATGCATACATATAATACATCTTTCCTTTATTTATTTATTTACTTACTTATGTATTTATTGTTTTTATTTTATTTATTTATTTATTTTTTTGAAATACCTACCCTATATAATTTTTTTACCAAATTAGATAATATCTTCATGTGTGTTCACTGAGGTTACTGCCCCAGTGACAAGCAGAAGCTGCCTTTCAATGTACATTTTTACACATTTTTCATGTGTTTTTCATGAGTTTCATATGTTAACTGCCTGATATGAATTTTATTTGTTATTTAAACAAGTTGTGACCATGAAATCAAATTAGCTTGTGATGACATAAAAACTGCATTAAATTACACTAAAATATGTTCTCAAAAGTAGTTTTTTGGTGGAAAAGTAGAAAGGGGTCATTCACATACGGTATATGGCTTCAGAAATAAAAATAAAATAAAATAAAATAAAATAATGTAAATATCTGTATAGTTTATCATACTTTGCTTCCACCATGCTAGGGTATTTGTTATGAACAGCAGACTCAGACGGAGACTCGGGAAAATAACAGATGTTTATTAATGTTCAGCAGAGCAAATGGTGAGCAGAATATCAATTGACGGTAGATGAGAGAATGATTATAGATCTTTGTCTTGACAGGAGTATTAAGCAGTGGAGATCGAGGGCACACACCTCACACAGACAGAGTAGCAGACTTCCGGAGGATAGCGTTGGAGCAGGCAGACGGGGAACACTGGAGGTAGGTACACAAGGAGGTAAGTAGCAGGTAGGTCGCTGTGATAGCATCATTCACTATGTGTAAACGAGACCGGACGTCAGACTGTGGTGAGGTGCGTGCTTATATGGCTTGAGGTAATGAGGTGTTGAGTGCGTGCAGGTGTGTTCCATTAGTATTCAGGTGAGGGTGTGCGATGTGATTGGCTGGCGTGGGAGCCTGGTCGATCTGTGACATTACCCCCCTCTCCACGGCCCGCTCCAGAGGGCCGAGGACCCCGACGGCGTGGTGGTCTACCTCTTCCCCTGGGAGCTGGTCGATCTGGGTAGGTTGAGTGGAATTCCTCAAGTAGGGTTGGATCTAGAACGTCATTCCTGGGAACCCAAGATCTCTCTCCGGTCCATAGCCCTCCCAGTCAACAAGGTATTCCAGCTGACCACCACGGCGCCGGGAATCCAGGATCTGCTTCACCTCGTATACGGCGCCATCTTCCAGAATCAGTGGCAGAGGGGGTTCCTCACTTGGACCAGGCTCTGTGGAGGGAGAGACAGGAGGGTGGTAAGGTTTTAACAGTGATACATGAAATGTGGGATGGATCTTATATTGTGGAGGAAGTTGTAGCTGGAAGGTGACCGGGTTGATTTGCTTCAAGATCGTGAAGGGACCAACATATCTGGGACTTAATTTTTTACAGGGCAGGCGCAGTCTGATGTCCCTTGTTGACAGCCAGACCTTCTGTCCCGGTTGGTACTGGGGGGCTTCGGACCTACGAAGGTCTGCTGTCATCTTGCGCCTGCGCACTGCTCGCTGAAGATGATGGTGAGCATTGTCCCAGACCCTCTCGCTCTCTCGGAACCAGTAATCCACTGCTGGTATCTCAGATGGCTCCCCAGACCAGGGGAACAAGGGTGGCTGGTAACCGAGTACACACTGGAAGGGAGTGAGTCCAGTAGAAGGTTGACGTAGGGAGTTCTGGGCGTACTCGGCCCAGCCAATAAACTGGTTCCAAGAGTCCTGGTGGTCATGGCAGAAGGTTCGTAGGAAGCGGCCGATTTCTTGGATCTTCCTCTCCGTTTGCCCGTTCGTTTGGGGATGGTATCCTGATGACAGACTCACGGTCACACCTAGGAGTTTGAAGAATCCCCTCCAGACCCGGGAGATAAATTGTGGGCCCCGGTCCGACACTATGTCTTCCGGTAGGCCGAAATATCTGAAGACGAAGTTGAACAATAATTCGGCTGTTTCCAGGGCTGTGGGCAGGCCCCTGAGAGGAAGGAGTCGACAAGACTTTGAAAATCGGTCCACAATCACCAGAATGCATGTTTTACCGTCAGAATCTGGCAGGTCGGTGATGAAATCTACTCCCAGGTGTGACCATGGACGATTTGGAACGGGTAACGGGAGGAGCTTGCCTGCTGGTAAGTGGCGAGGACTTTTGGAAATGGCACACTCTGCACAACCCTGGACGAACCTTCTCACGTCCCTTGCCATGTTGGGCCACCAGTAGCGGTTCTTCAATAGCGAGAGGGTGCTGTTGGTCCCGGGGTGGCCAGTGCCCAGTGAAGTGTGTACAGAGTGGATAAGGTGATTGCGTTGTAATCGAGGGACATACTGCATTCCTGGTGGGCAGCCCGGCGGAATGGCCGTGGAAGCATTGGAGGAGGTGGCAGAGTCGTTACTCCATTGGATGGGACAGACAATGAGTTTATCGGGGATGATGGATTCTGGTTCTTCGTTAGTTTCCTGTGGAGTATGTAGACGTGATAAGGCATCGGCTTTAGTGTTCTTGGATCCTGGACGGTAAGAGATGGTGAAGTTAAACCGGGTGAAGAAGAGTGCCCAACGGGCCTGGCGAGGGTTAAGTCGTTTGGCTTCGCGTAAGTATTGTAAGTTCTTGTGGTCAGTTAGGACGGTAAATGGATGTTGTGAACCCTCCAACCAATGCCTCCACTCTTCGAGGGCTAGCTTGATGGCCAGAAGTTCCCTGTTGCCGATGTCATAGTTTCTTTCCGCCGGGCTGAGCTTACGGGAAAAGAAGGCACATGGGTGAAGTTTGGCTGGGGTCCCCTGCTGCTGGGATAACACAGCTCCAACCCCCGTAGTCGAGGCATCTACCTCTACAATGAAGGGTTTCGTGGGATCAGGATGGACGAGGATTGGAGCATGGGTAAAGGCGTCCTTCAGGTGTTCAAATGCTTCTGTGGCGGCAGATGTCCAGGACAGAGACTTGGGCTTGTTCCGTAGGAGGTTGGTTAGATGACTGGTAATGGTACTGTAGCTCTGAATGAATCGTCTGTAGAAGTTGGAGAAGCCAAGGAATCTTTGAAGTTCTTTAATTGTGGTAGGGACTGGCCAGGACCTGATGGCTTCCACCTTCCCCTCGTCCATACGGATGCCACCACTATCAATGTTGTATCCTAGGAAATGTACTGACGGTTGATGGAATGAACACTTCTCAGCCTTGAGGAACAGTTGAAACTTGCGTAGGCGTTGTAGGACCTCCGCAACGTGGAGACAATGTTCGGTCAAGCTCCGAGAGTAGATGAGGATGTCATCGATGTAAACCAAGACGAACCGGTGTAAATACTCCCGGAGCACCTCATGCATGAAGTCTTGGAATACGGAGGGGGCGTTGACAAGACCATACGGCATGACAAGATATTCATAGTGGCCAGTAGGTGTTACGAAAGCCGTCTTCCACTCGTCCCCCTCGCGTATCCGGATGAGGTTATACGCGCTGCGGAGGTCCAGCTTGGTGAAGATGGTGGCTCCGCGGAGATGTTCCAGGGCTGCTGGGACGAGAGGAAGGGGGTATCGGAACTTAATGGTGATTTTGTTAAGTGCCCGGTAGTCAATGCAAGGCCGCAAGCCTCCGTCCTTCTTTGCCACGAAGAAGAAGCTTGAAGCAGCAGGGGATGTCGAAGGGCGAATGTAGCCTTGCTGAAGAGCCTCTTCGATGTACTCCTCCATGGCCTTCTGTTCCGGTAGAGACAGCGGGTAGATTTTCCCTTTGGGCACTGGCTCACCTGGTACCAGTTCAATAGCGCAGTCCCATGGCCGGTGAGGAGGTAATTGGGAGGCCCTCTTCGGGCAGAAGACATCTCTGAAGGGGGCATAACAGGAAGGTATAGAGACAGACTGTTTCTCAAGAGGGCTTTCTATGGAGGTGGAGTTTACCGGTAGAGATTGGATCTGACGAGGAGCTGGGTGAGGTAGATGAGGGAAACATGTTGGGAAACACTGGTTGCCCCACTTCAGGATTTCTCCCGAGCGCCAGGAAATCTGGGGATCATGTTGTACAAACCATGGAAGTCCGAGGATTATGTCCGTTGTAGATCCCTCCAGAACCAGCAGATGGAGTTGTTCCTCATGTAGTTCACCCACTCGTAGCTGAACGGGACCCGCACTGAGTCTTACATGGCGGCGGCTGATGGGTTTTCCAGTTATCGATTGGGCTTGATAGATGGTTTGATTGGTAACGGTTGGGAGATTGAGCTGGCGGCAGAGGCTCCCTGAAATGAAGTTTCCGGCGGACCCTGTGTCGAGTAAGGCGTGAACTGGAATGGATACAGTGGAGGCAGTAAATATTACAACAGTAGATAGGGGATTCATTCTGGATATAGAGGGTCGAATTGCACTCACCGGGAGTCGAGGAGGTCGAATGGGGCATGATGATCTTAGGTGTCCACTATTTCCACAATATAAACATAAGCCCTGGGTAATTCGCCTCTGCCGCTCTGTGTATGACAAACGGGTGCTATCTGTTTGCATGGGTTCGTGAACTGGTTCTGGAGGGCGGTTTGCTTCTTGGGGGCGCTGTTGAGGAGTGCAACGGGTAAGTTGGGCTGATTCCTCAAAACATGATTGCATGCGGGTTGAACAACGAATGGATAGTTGGATTAAATGCTCCAGTCCACTGGAATCATCATATCCTGCGAGTTGCAACCGCAACTTAGGTTCGAGTCCTTGACGATAAGTGGTGAGTAATGATCGTTCGTTCCATCCGCTAGCTGCAGCGAGGGTGCGGAACTGGAGGGCGTAGTCCTGGATGGATCTGTTTCCCTGTCGGAGATGGTAGAGTTGATCACTGATGGATGGATCGGCTGTTGAGTGGCCAAACACTTCACGGAAGTGAGTGATGAAATTATGGAAAGACTGAGTGACTGGACCTGATTGTGACCAGATAGTTTCAGCCCACTGCAGAGCTTTACCTGTCAGGAGGGATATGATGAAGGCGATCTTTGATCTTTCAGTGGGATACAGCTGCGGTTGCATCTCTAGGGCTAAGGAGCATTGTAAGAGAAACCCGTTGCACTCCCCCGCCACACCAGAGAAGGGCGCTGGTCGGGCCATGGGACTGGCGATCAGGGGTGCAGAAGAAGTGATGGTGTTTGTCGTGGAGGTGATCGGTGGTGATGGCGGTGGAGCCGGTGAAGGAAATAGAACTCGTCTGAGATTGTCAACGAGCTCCTGGAAGGGGTCGGTGTTGCTCATGCTGTCCTTAGTGTTCGGTCCGGTCTTCTGTTATGAACAGCAGACTCAGACGGAGACTCGGGAAAATAACAGATGTTTATTAATGTTCAGCAGAGCAAATGGTGAGCAGAATATCAATTGACGGTAGATGAGAGAATGATTATAGATCTTTGTCTTGACAGGAGTATTAAGCAGTGGAGATCGAGGGCACACACCTCACACAGACAGAGTAGCAGACTTCCGGAGGATAGCGTTGGAGCAGGCAGACGGGGAACACTGGAGGTAGGTACACAAGGAGGTAAGTAGCAGGTAGGTCGCTGTGATAGCATCATTCACTATGTGTAAACGAGACCGGACGTCAGACTGTGGTGAGGTGCGTGCTTATATGGCTTGAGGTAATGAGGTGTTGAGTGCGTGCAGGTGTGTTCCATTAGTATTCAGGTGAGGGTGTGCGATGTGATTGGCTGGCGTGGGAGCCTGGTCGATCTGTGACAGTATTCTAGGTAAAATAAAATAAAATAAAATAATTTTATTTTATTTATTTATTTGACAAATAATTCTGTATGTTTATTTATGTAAATATCTGTAGTTTACCATACTTTGCTTCCACCATGCTAGGGTATTCTAGAGGATTTCTAAAATGAAATGAAATGAAATAAAATAAAATAAAATAAAATTTTGTTTTAAAAATAAATTTGTTTTAAATATGCTTAGCTAGTTAGAACTGTTTTTAAAGAATAAGCATTTTTCGAGAAACACTTTAAAAATCACTTTAAAATGCAGCTCTAATGAAAACCGTAAAACATGCCCATCAAATGCATACCTACATAGACCAACAATTATAAAACAGCACAAAGAATGCAAAAACCTTGTTCTGCGCGAACGGCCTCCAACAAACATGGTGAGGGACATTTCTCCTCGATTACAAATGCAAATAAGAAACATGAACAGAGACCAGTCCTACATCCACCGCTGGAGACAAATAACCTCTGAGTGTGAATATATTTGAATATCTGTATTCATGAAGCCAGGGACGGAGAGAGAGGAAAGTGTTCTTACCCCACTGTAGAGGAGCCAGCTGCAGATGTTCTAGTATGAGCTGGTTGAGGACGCCCTCCACGCTGGCCTCCCCATGACGCTGAAGGGACGAGTGCACATTTGGTCAAGGAAAACATGCTTATCGGTATCACCCAAAACTGGTGCATCCTTAATGACACTGAAAACCGATGCACATTTGATCAGAACTTCCTATGATTCTCTACGCTACTGACCTTTATCATGTTTTTCCTGGAAGCATTCAGAACAATAATGCCACTCTATGTTTTCTGCGTTAAATTAGCCAAGCAGTGTGTGTGGAGACGATGAGCGTGTAGATGGAGGTGAAATATTTGCACACAGCGACACTAATAATAGCATCGAGAACAAAAGCTCATTACGTAACAGCAGTGATGCTATCAGAAGCCTCTAACGACTGCGAGCTGTGTAATGATGCTGAGCACTGCGCTGACTCTGAGAGATGGCCTTCTTCTCAACTGAACCATGTAAGTGTACGCTGGGATCTGAGGAAGAGATTCCTACAGCCAGATATAGACAACAACAATAATAAAAACTATTTATTTGACTTTAAAGGAATAGTTGACTAAAAATTTACTGACCCTTTGGCTATGTAAGGAGTGTATGATTTTGTTTTTCATAGGAACAGATTTGGAGAAATGTAGCATTACATCACTTACTCACCAATGGATCCTCTGCAGTGAATGGGTGCCGTCAGAATGAGAGTCCAAACAGCTGAAAAAAAAAATCACAATAATCCACAAGTACTTCACACGGCTCTAGTAAATCAATTAATGTCTTGTGAAGTGAAAACTGCTATGTTTTTAAGAAACAAATCCATAATTAAGACTCAATGAGTCCATAATCCATAACATTGCTTTCTCCAGTGAAAAAGTTGTCTCATCTGAATCAGGAGAGAAATATGCACAAATCAAGCACTGCTTACAAGCAAAAACAAACAGTTCTAAACAAATACAACGGTGGATTTTGATGTGAGAGGACAACAGCGAGTGGACTTTTTCACTGGAGGAAGCGTTATTATGGATTATGGACTATGATATTTTAACCAGAAACTATAGTTTACAGTTAAAAAGCATTAAAGATGGATTTGTTTCTTACAAACACAGCTTTTTGCTTCACAAGACATTAATTGATGGACTGGAGTCGTATAGATAACTTGTGGATTACTGTGATTTTTTATCAGCTGCTTGGACTCTCATTCTGACGGCACCCATTCACTGCAGAGGATCCATTGGTGAGCAAGTGATATGATGCTATATTTCTGTTCAGATGAAGAAACAAACACATCTACATCTTGGATGGCCCGAGGGAGACAAATAAAAGGATTCACATGACAAGAACGCTAGAAAGAGACCTCACGCTTCAGGAATTATTGGAAAAAATGACAGACTATGCAGAAACATCTCTCTTTATAATATATCCAGTGTGGTCACACACAGATATATTTGTGTTTATAGTTGGTTGAACGGCATGATGGCATCTCTGACCCACAGGCTCAGTATGAACTTGGACACATCCTCTGAACACAACTCTCATCTGTTTCTCTTCCCCTCTTTCTCTTCATATCATTGTGATTTTACCCGTCCGATAACGTCTATGTTTCTACACATCCAATCAGTCATGCTGATGCCATGCACATTGCCGCTCGGGACTGTATCTCTTGATTATTTATTATTTTAGGTGTTTATTATTTTGTAAGTGTCATTGAGCCTCCGCAGTGGCAAGCGACTCGTGAAGAGAACAAGTGCTTGTAATCATGGGGGCGTTTTAACGCTATTAAAATGAGGAACATTCAGAGCTCATGTCAGGGTGTCAGCCTCCTCAAATAAATGAGAGATGACAAACACCACTGGATGATGCCTAAGACATGTGAATGTCTGATTGGCTGCTGTGATTTTGGCAGTTTGGTGGATAGAAGATGTGGTTGGTCAGTAACTGTGCCGTACTAACACAACATCCATTTTCAAAGATAAACCATAGATTTCTAAAGTTAGCAACATAAAGCAAATTATTTTTACTACATGCTAATCTGAACTCTAAACTACATGTAAAAATATTATTTATATAACATTATTTTTTTCAATTGAGGACATCTCCATATGTGCCCAAAGGGAGATTCTGTCAGATTTACTTCTTAGGACAAATTTGTCCTCAAACTATATCTAAGTACATGTACTGTACACACACCCATGCGCCATAAGTTTGAACCATATGTCAGTGCATCAAGCTCAGTGTAAACGTGTCTCCTCCAATATGTCCAGCTGTTAGAAACAGATGTTGTCAGATGGTCATCCTCACAGCTGGGACACACATAACATCCGTAATACATTACGTCACCTACATACTCCAAAGCCAAAACTCCAACAGTGTCAAACAAAAACAAAAAACTACCAGGAGAGTGCATCTGAAAACATCTGATTCATAAAACAGACAGCTATGACTAAAATCTGATTGGATGAGCCTACACGTAAGGCACTAATAATGCCTAAGGTGAAATCAACACACAGACTGAGATGGCTTATCATTCATTACAAAATCGAAGGTTTTAAGTTTAATTTCAACATTTACTATTACTAATACATTTTAAAATTTTAACGTTGCTTCTGTGAACATTACTTAATTAACTATGAACTAAATTTAATGATCAATATAATAATTAATATTAATATTTTTGTTCATTTACAAAGTATGGCTCAGTACTTTTTTAAATAGTAAAGCACTATTTTAGTTTTCGTTCAGTATCCATTTTAAAAACTATCGGTATTAATCGGTATCGGCCAGTGTGGTCCAACCTAGCTATCGGTATCAGTAAAAAATCGGTATCGGCCTCTATCATTTTACAGCATAAAAGCAATATGACAGGCAAGACCAAACCAGGCTCATTGGAAATACGTGTTTGAGAACACATTTCTGCAACACCGAAATGAATTTTCACTTTCAAAGTGAAATGTCCAGTGAGTGGCACTAAAACGTGCATTTAATACGTGACCCTGACACGTTTTTATTATGCTGATACAGACACGTATTTCTGCGTTGTTTCAGGTATGTATTGCGGCAGTTCAGAATTCAAATGTCTGGTGAGTGTCACCAAAAGCTAACCTATGGAGTTGGGAAACCCATACATATGAAGCTGCCTATGGTACGCTAGCGTTCAAAAGTATAAATTTTCAAATGTCGCAGCATGTAAAATTGTTTTGAAGTCATAACACATTATTGTGCAATGAATTGTGTGAAATTAGGCTTTCTTAATCGAAACTGTGGCGCTGTAAATCATACTAAATAAAAGTTGTCAGAGTTTTACTGCCTCTAGTGTTCATTTCAACTGAAAACTGCAGCGATTTATACGAATAGGTAAGTGTTTTGAGTTTTGCAGAAATGTAGGTAAAAGCATGTATTTTCAATAAGCCTGTGTAGGGCAAGACTGTGTATTTCAGTGATTTTACAATGATTAAGGTATCGCCTTAATAATTTAACCCCCTTAAAAACACTGCTTTTTAGTAAGTTACTCAAACTACTCAACACTGTAGCATTAAGAAGAAACAGCTGGCTTAAGTAAAGGATATGATGGTCCAGTGGATGTCCAGTGTGCTGTTGATGAGCCCCCCCTGGACCTGCTGTCTCTTCTCTTCCTGTTGGCGTACTGTAGTCAGTTGCAGTGCATCATGGTCCGTCACGGGCATGCTGTCAAAATCAAACTTATCCACCTGAATGGCCATCCTGCACAAACACAGAAGCACACAAAAGGTCAACTGAAGTGCCGTCATTCAAATCCACAGGAAAAAAATCCATTTGTTTCGCAGAGGATGACATGCTCAGAAAGAAATCCTTCAAACATCAGATTTAATTTGTATACACAATGTTCAGAAACCGACAACAAAAATCCATCATCATAAAAGGCTTGTCAGAAACGGTACACAAAAATGCCAGGGACATGTGCACAAGCTCACAAAACCACTTCAGGCTCATAGAAACGCCAATACAATATCCTTGACATTTCCATGTTCTCTGTTATCAGCGAGCAGAGAGAAAGACAAAGTGGGAGAGACAGAAAGAGAGATAGATGGATGGATTAATGAAGGAGATAAGCCTGGGGGGCTGTTGGGAGACGCTCTCAGGCCTGGAGTCGGATTGCAGCATCTCTGGAGAAGAAAAAAATGTACAGATACCAAAAAGAAAATATGCTGCGATGTAAGCTGCGACCTCACAAAAGAGCACAACATTAGTCGTTTGAGCGTGTGGCGTGGAAATGATAAAGATGACAGTTTGAATGCAAAAGAATATACTATGTTCTCACATTTTTTGAATGTAAGAACGTGCAAAACTCAACAGCATTCTAGGGAGTTCCAGAGGGTTACTAAAGTGCTGCTAAGTGACTAATAAAGGCTTCAGGGCGGTTTCTAGGTGGTTAATTGTCGGCCCATGTTAACAGAGGCCACTCTAAAATGTCTATAGCTATATTAAAATATAAATAAATAAACGAACAACCAAACAAACAAACAAAAATAAATAAATAATTAAATAAACATATTTTAATAAAGCCACATTTTTTGTGCCATGTGTTCAGGAAAAAATAAATAATTAAAATAAAATAAAATAAAAACAATTTAGTTTGGATGGATGGAAGGATAGATCAAATAAATACATAAAAATATAGAAGGATAGATAAAATCAATGAAATACATATAAGGATAGAAGGATGGATGAAATAAAATAGATAGAAAGATAAATAAAATAAAATAAAATAAAATAAAGCACAAGAAAAGAAAAGAAAAGAAAAGAAAAGAAAAGAACGGACGGACGGACGGATGGACGGACGGACGGACGGACGGACGGACGGACGGACGGACGGACAGACAGACAGACAGACAGACAGACAGACAGATAGATAGATAGATAGATGCCATGTGTTCTGGAGAACAAAAAGAAATGGACTTTGGTGACTGATATTTTCTTCTGAGCAATTATTGAGGCAAGTCATGTGACTTGAAAACTACAAGAGTAATAGTGAAGCTTGGCTGAGCAAGCAGCGCTAATGGAGAGATCTGACTGCACAGTTCTTCCTTCATTCATTCATCCAGCCCACAGAAGACAACAGACCAAGATCCCTGCAGACACTGATACATAATTCATCACACACACATTAAGGAAAACACAAACAGCCTGCGGCCGCTCTCGCGCTCTGTTTCCACAGCCTGTGGCGTACTGGACGGAATAATTATTTCCCCGCGTTCTTCTTTCATGTGTCTGGCGCTGCAGTGGATTAAGACGCTCCACTCCTCACGCTGAAGCGTCAGATAGCAGCAGATGAAACACAGCATCAGTGAAGCTCAATCTGATTGGATGTCTCAATCTACTCTACTGCTTCGTCTGTAAACTCTCCTGCTTGCTTGCTTTCTTTCGTTTGTTTGTTTGTTTGTTTGGTCACTTTGACATTATTTCTTTTATCTTTGTCGTTCAGTAGTTTTATTTTAGTTGACTATTCTTTTACGCATGCAGTTTCATGTTCTTTTCATTATTTCGTTTTGCCAATGTTTCATTCATTCATTGGTTTATTTTCGTTTTGTCATTTTTATCCTCTAGATCTGTTTTGTTTTATTTGTTTATTTTGTTTGCTTTGCCATTTTTCTGTTTATTTTTTCATTCTACCATTTGAGAGTTTTGTTGGTTACCCGTTTTTCTTTCGTTCTTCATTCTTCTTTGTCATTCTTACATTTTTGTTTATTCTTTATTTCATTTTTTCTTTCAGTTTCAATGTTTACATTCTTTTTAAAATTTATTTCAAATGAGATTTTTTATTTGTGCTTCTTGCCTTTCTATCTCCTTATTTGTTATTCCTTCCATTCTTCAGTACTTAATTTTGTTAATTCTTTCTTTCTTTCGTTCAACCTTCCTTTCTTCTTTTTTTGTTCTTCCTTCCTTCCTCCATTCATTTCTTCTATCCTTCCATAATTCCAACCTTCCTTTTTTTGCACCACTTTGCTTCCTTTTTCCTTTCTACCATTCTTCCTAATTTTTCCTTCTTTCTATTTTTTGTTTGTTCTTCCTTTTTAACCTCCCTTATTTACTTCTATTCCTGCCTCATTTTTTGTTCTACCTTCCTTCGTTTTACTATTCTTCCTACCTTCCATTTTGTTCTTCCTTCCTTCTTTCTGTTCTACCCTCCTTAATTCCTTTTTCTGTTCATCTTTCTTTCTTTTTTCGATCTAGCTTACTTCCTTTTTTGATTTACCTTCCTTCCTTATTTCATTCTTTATCTTCCTTTTTCACTCTTCCGTTCTTCCTTCTTTGCTCTTCATTCCTTTTTTGTTCCTTCTTGTCTCCTTTCTATTCTTTCTTTCTGTAATTTCTTCTTTTTGTTCTACCTTCCTTCCTTTTTTGTTCTTCTTAACTTACATTTAGTTCTTCATTCCTTCCATCCTTTTTCTCTGTTCTTTCTTCCTTATTTGTTCTTCTTTCCTTTAGTCCTCTTTCTGTTCTACATACGTTCCTTCTATCTTTCCTTCCTCTGTACTTTTACCTTCCATCTTTCCTTATTTGTTATTCCTTTCTTCATTCCTCTTCCTGTTCTACCTTCCATTCTTTTTTCTATTCTTCCTCTTTCCCTTCTTCCTTTAGCTTTTCCTTCCTTCTGTTCTTCCTTCCTTTCTACCTCTGTTCTCTTCTTACATTCCTTTCAGTTCTTCATTCCTTCCTTTTTTGTTCTACTCATCATGCTTCCTTGTTCTTCCTTCCTTCCTTCCGTTCTACCTTCCTTCCTTTCTTCTTTTTGTTCTACCTTCTTTCCTTTTTTCATTCCTACTACCTTCCTTTCAGTTCTTCCTTTATTTTTCCTCCTCGCTCTTTAATGCAGTCAGTCATGATGTTTAGTCAGCTGATGTTTATGAGATGAGAGGTTAATGTCAGTGAAGAGGCTGCAGGTGTCTTGAGCTTGACACTGATGGACGTGTCAGTAAATGCGATCTGATTCGCGTGTAAACTGATGCTGTAAAACAACACACAGGTGAAAGGAGACGCTGAGACACGATGGACTGAGAAATACAACATCTGAGACGTGATCTGCGATCTGGAATCTAATAAAAGAACTCACACAAACTCCAAACAAAGATGTCTCACTGCTAAACATGAACAGCACTCAGAAAAACCCACAGAAATGAGAAGACAGGGAAAATCCTTCTCTACAGAGATACCCAGAGTAATGAACCCAACCACAGAGAGATTTGAGATGTGAGGCTCATCTCACAACAGAGAACGAGAAAGATAGAAAGATCCCCTTATAGACACTCCACTGAGAAAACTCAATTCAGCAGTTACTATTTTAACAATAAAACAAATTTAAACTTGTGAATTTAAAGATGCTTCTTCGCAGAGAAAGTTATATCATGAAAACCGCCTGACAGTTAACAGCTAGTGTTTCAGTTAGCATACAGAGCACACTGTCAGCAGGCCAATTAAAACACTGCCACAAAAAAATTAAACTTAAAATAAATAAGAAAAATATCAGAAACTAGTCAATCTTACTAACCAATTAGTCAGTTGGTTGTCAAGTGAACCAGCCAACCAGTGTGACTCATGCCTAAAACTAATGTCCCACAGAAATGTAATGTAAAATTATATTTAAAATGACACTTCACATAACTAAAATGAAATTTGTATTTAGGACAATTAAGCTTTTTTTTGCCTTTTTTTTCTTCAGAAAATAAGAATGTCTTTTGTTATTTGGGGTGAAATATGGCCAGATTTTTTATTTTTATCTTTTACGTAATACAAACAATTATGATGTTTTTTTGTTTAACGTGTCCATATTATTATCATATGAAGAATAATACAGCATTTTATTGCAGTTTCTTGATGCTTCTCACCATTGATGTACAAAATATGCAAAGGTAAAACCTCAAACTCAACACACACATGCAGGTGCAAAGAAACAAACACACACATCCCTGTTCTTCATCACTAGCTGTCAGTATCAATGCATCTGACAGAGGGTCAGACAGAGGGTGTTATCATTCTATGCATGAGCACTACAAAGGAAAAAACAAAAATTAGAGAGAGAGAGAAGACAAAGCAAGACTGAACCAGACCTCTAGGGCCTGTTTACACCTGGTCATTTCATGCGCTTTCGCTGATCGGATATCTATCTGATTTGTTACATCGTTTCCACTTACACTTGGCCACATAATGTGTCTTCGCAAAACGGATATAAATCCGATCTTCAATAGAGTGGGGGAACTATGACGTCAGAACCTTGAAGAGTAATTCGCCGCGGGTTCCTTCGAGATTTTCCTATGGGGTTTTATAATGGGGTTTTTCAATTTATGAGTAAAATAAAGCCTGTGGTAAACATAACTTGACGATACTTTTACGTTTTGTTCTACAATGTAAACTGCACACACTCACAGCCCAAACGTTCTTATCTAGTTACTTATTAAAAACATACGTTTTCAAAAATGAACATAACTGCTTCAAATTTTTAGTTTTGGGTATAGATGTGTGTAATTTACGTTGTAGAACAAAACGTAAAAGTACCGTCAAGTCATGTTTACCACAGGCTTTACTTTACTCATAAACTGAAAAACCCCATTATAAAACCCCATAGGAAAATCTCGAAGGAACCCGTGGCGAATTACTCTTCCGGGTTCTGACATCATAGTTCCCTCACTCTATTCCCAAACTGTATTTAAATTTAACGGAGTTCAAGTCAACGAAATCAAAAGATAAGCACTGCGTTTTATTAATTGTCAGCTCATTTCAAGATCAAAGACCGCAATATGAGAGTGCATCAGCACTGGAAACATAAGTTTGTCTTACTACTTTTAATGAAGATGATTGTGTGTTGACCGTCTGCGTCTTAAGCCAGGCTCACACTGTGCGATTTTTTAAAAGTCCTTTAAGATTGTACTTGTCAGACTGTACGAACATGATGATCATGTCACACTATAGGATCTCAGTTGTCATTAATGTCATTCCGTACGACAGTCGAGACGAGTTAAAAATGGGTGCGTGCAAGAAAACTTGTCCGGAGTTTTACATTATCAACCCATACTCGTCCAGTGACTGTGAACTGCACTGCACGTGGGACCGAAATGTTGGCTATCATGAAAAGTATATGAACGGTGGAAAATATCAGCGTTTTTAAGAAGAATAGTGTATGCAGCTCTACACACCCACATGAAAACAGCGGCGCAACCAGTGTTTATATAGAAAAGGCAACATATCAGATGAATTCCGTGAGCGGAGGACGGGAGCGCTGGAGTTTATGGCTGATAGAATAATTCTCTAGCATTAATTCTGCTCATAGCTTGTCTTGAAAAACGGAGACAGTTTGACATTCATCGTAGGGGTGGTCACACTGCAGGACTGTGCGCCAAATCTTCTGACACTGCCAGAATTTCGTCGGAGGTGAAATTTGATCGCAACAGCCATTAATCGGCTGTCGGTGAACGTCAAAACAGCGATCAAAGACTACAGATTTTAGCCTAGGATTATAGGAATCTTTTAGGATTTTCAAAATTTGTCCCAGACGACCAAATCGTGGCCAAAATCATACAGTGTGAGCCGGGGCTTTACTTTCAGCTTAATTCGCGGCAGTTTGCGCGTCGGCTTGCTGAAGAGATGCTCAGATAGGGTCTACTCATCCGCGGCAATGCGTGTTGCATTATTGCTGTCATATCTGACTATAACATGCCATATAGCATATAAAACGCTCTCACATGTTTATTATTTTAACATTTTGGGAGGAGTAAAATTTTCATATGTGGTTTCAACAACCAGATGCATTTAAACTCGTCCAGTTTTGTCTAGAATGCGGCCCAGACCACCTCCTGAAGTGGTTTGAGCGATCAGATTTATCTCGAATACGTTTCGGAGGGCATTTACACCTGGTCTTTTCACGATCGGATAGCTATCCGATCAGACAAAACGCATGAAGTGACCAGGTGTAAACAGCCCCCTAAAGACTGAAGACAGACAAAAATCACACACACACACACACACACACACAAAAGAACATATACATGTTATACGTGATTTAGGGAGATGAAAGGGGGAAAATGATCTAATATGAATTAAATGGTTAAGTTCAATCAATAAAAAAGACATGCAATCTGTGGGACACATAAGCCATTTATATGCATGTACTCTAGCTGCATTTTAAAACAACCAGTTTGCATGTTTTTTTTTTTTCAAGCAATTACAGCAGTACATCAATTTCAATTTTATCAATTCACTATATATAGACTGAATATATATTTTATCAATATATATATTTATTCATTATATATTCAGGAAGAGAAAGCTACAGATAAAGCATTTATGCGATCAAGGCATTTTGCTGCAGTTGGAAGGTGTCACTGACTGTCTGTTCAGAGAGGAGAGCGAGCGAGCGAGCGAGAGAGAGAGAGAGAGAGAGAGAGAGAGAGAGAGAGAGAGAGAGAGAGAGAGAGAGAGAGAGAGGAGGGTTATATTTAGCTCACGTGTGTGTTCTCTCCCGTGACTCCAGCAGCAGAAACACTGAGCTATTTATAGACCGCCTCCCCTTAACACGCGGTTACCGACACACACAGCAGCATCACTGCGCCACAGCAGCGCCGCATCACCCCACCCAGCATCAGAGCAGCATCTCAACATCACATTAACTCACTGTGTCATTCAATTGAAATTAGAATATTATACATTTAAAATGACACAATACCTCAGATGAGTCCACAGAAAAGATGACAGGTTATTAAATCCCTCTGTCTGCAAGAGTCCAATCTCACAAATTCAAAATTACATTACATATACTATTAAAAATTTTCTTCATTTTAATAGTGATGTGCTAATAAGCATAAAATTGTTTATTTTTAATTGCAATAATACTATTCTATTATTTCTTTTAAAAATTGTACTTAATTTATTATTTAATTTTTAAAGTAAAGTTTTTCATTTAAATATAGCTATAGACATCTAGGAGTGGACTCTATTGAGCCAGCTATTTTTTATTTATCCAATGGCCTAAATGAGGTTTCTTAGTAGGCAGCATAATTGTACTCACTTTGCTGTCTGTTGGAGTTATTTTCCATGATGCCTATATTGCCTACACAGGCATCTTTTGAAACAGTACTACTACAGTAGAAAGATTCAGTTGCATCTTGAGACTCTGGGAAAGGAAAAATAGCAGAATTCACACGCACACACACACACAGTAAAAAGGGAAAAGTGTCCCTCCATCATGGAGGAAGCACTTAAGAGGCTTGTTGCTACAGCAACAGGCTTTTGTTTAAATTATGGGGGTAATGAAGAAGTTGAGCGGAGTATGTCACACCAACACACACACACTTTACAACAGAAGTGGAGTGCAAAAACCCAAAATGCACAATGTGTCACAAATTCAGTGCCCTTAATGGTGTGTGTTTCAAAAGGTGTGAATCAGTGATTGGCAGTTCAAACAAGCATGCACATGTGAAGACGCACGTATGACGTCATCGCAAACACTCTCACTGAGACCGTCATGAAGCCTGCTGGTTTTTCTAACACAATCATTTTGTTTTACCAGAGCTCCACAGCTATTTTTTTAAGAGAAAGAAATACATAAATGAAGAAGAAAGCCAAAATATTAAATGCCACTGATGAATATTTATTGAGTAATGCATTAAAATGATTATTTTCACCTGAGATTTGGAGCCAAATAACCGACTTTAGAAAGGTGGCACCATCATTATATTATTTTTACACAGAGTTTGGCAGGTCTGTTAGTAAAATATATTGACTTTAACAATCCTTCTTGCATTATACGCCAATAGGTGATAGTTCAAAAATGGGAAAAAGTACTTCTCATATTTTTTCCCCAAAGTTTGCATGCCTGTAACTTAAGAAGCATTAATGATATCTTAATATCACTTCAAATTCTGGTTCTTAAACTTTTCTTTTGCTATAAGGCCCTATATCATTCAGTTAGAAAGATATGAGGATGTGGTTCCATGAGTACATTGTTAAATTGTACACACATTCAGTGTGTTTAAGCATTTAAATATGCATGATCATTGCATACTTGTTAATCGAAAAAATAAAAAATAAATTCCTGAAACATCATACTGTTTGCATTTATAATTTCTCAAGCTAAAACACACACTCATGCTTTTTATTAAAGATGAGAACACTAAAATCTATTCATTCTAACAAAAATGTTTCTCAGATCAAAATCCAAAATCTAATATTAGATCAAATCCTAATTAAAACTGATAAGAACCTAAGTGAACAAATAACATATTCATTTACTTATTTAATAACTAAAGATATCTAGATATCACAAAATAATTAGGTGAGAGAGATGTAAATACTGTACTATACTACAGAATGCTTTCTTTTAATATTACTTTACAGGAGATAATCTAAAATATAATTAGGACTATTCGTTTTATTTCTCATTTCTCATCAAGTCTTAGTTATTGCTTCTCCCTGTCTTGAGAACAAGTGGCACATCATATCCTGCTCTCTTCAAACCTTCAGATAATTCTGCCCAAATAAAGCTCTCATTAGAGTCGGCTGACTGAACACAGACAGGCTCAACTTCAACCAGTCCAGTTCAATATGAACTTATTAAAAGTTTATGAACTTTATGACCTGAGCTAGTTATCTGCTCAAATATGCTGGCATACAAAAATGTGCAGTAAAAATCATGAACAATATTTGGAAATTAGGGAATAAAATAATAATACTTTTGCATATATTAGCTAAACTGAAAATATTTTCTTCTTTTTTTTTTTTTGTTTTAAACAAAATAATAATTTAATCTCCCTATATCTGCTTGGTCTATATTTTGTTTACGTATGTTTATATTGATGAAAAAATATAGATGGAAAATATATGATGAAATCAAAGGTTTAAGCTTTATCCACTGCTGAAGAGTATAAAATAAAATAAAATGAACTAAAATGAAATAAAATATTTTAACATGCAGTGATGACACATTCAGAATAAAATCAAGAAAATTTCTTAATGAAGTAATTGGGTCGATTTTGATGTTATGATGTTTTTAAAGCAGCATGGGCCCTTGACTACAAATTACCTCAGTACCAGGAAAGAAATCAAGACCTCATCCGAATCTTAAATACAACAGCACTTCACCAGAAACAATCCAGCGTATTCAGCTCTTACAGAAACAATCTCTCTCAAACAGAAAAAAAGGGCTGAGGAGATCTAAGGCTCAGAGAAATCGATTAGTGAAGGTGAGCCCTCGCACCGCTGGACGCCTTACTGTCACACCGGCGGCCCACGGATAACTGACAGGAATGATTGGTATGCAGCGAGGACAGTATCGTCCTTTCAAAAACCTCTGCCTGAGAGCATTCATCATACAGAACGACAGAACGAGGCACAGAACCACCATGAGATGAGACATCTCATGTTATAAGAAAAGATAGAAAGAATCTGTATGAAGAACTACACAACAACGCATAAGACACACAGTGCCATTAAAGGGGGGAGACCCAATTTAGCCCTCTACGAGATCAATAACCAGTACACACACACACATTGATCAGCATGTAGTCGTTTATATTTCATCCTCCCAAAATCAATCACCCCGCAGCTTCTGGAACTCTGTAATCTGTTCATCAATTCTCTCTGATTCGGGTATCGGCCAAAGCAGCACGTTTCCCAATCGAGTCATTAATCAGGTGATCCATAGAGGTGATCGGGGGAAGGGTATGTTACCCTCAGGGCATCAAAAGGGCTCGTAGACTAAGAAAATGCAGCTCTGCAAGTCAACACAAACCTGTGAAGCACTTTATGGCAGCTACATTTCCAACTCGATGGGATTTTTATGCTTTTAGTTGACAGGACAGTGCAGAGAGAAAGAAAAGTGTGCATGTGTGCTACAGTAGTGACACAGGGATCAAAAACAACAGCGAATCGAGAAAATTAACCATCAAAAATATTGGAAAACACAAGAAAATGCATTTAACTTTTTTAAAAAAACACTACCCTTCAAAAGTTTGTGGTTTGTAAGGGTTTTAAATGTTTTGAAAGAAGTCATTACTTCAGTCTTCAGTGTCACATGATCCTTCAGAAATCATTCTAATATGCTGATTTGCTGCTCAAGAAACATTTCATATTATTACCAATGTTGAAAACTTTTGTATTTTATGGAAACCTTTTTTTTCAGGATTCTTTGATGAATAGAAAGTTCAAAAGAACAGCATTTATTTGAAGAAAAAATCTTTTGTAACAATATAAAATGACACTTCTGTCACTTTCAGTTTATTCAATTTGTTGCATCCTTGATGAAAAAAAGTAGTATTTCTTTTTTTAAAAATCCTACTGTCCTCCAAAATGTATGATATATTAATTAAAAAAAAAAATATATATATATATATATATATATATATATATATATATATATATATATATATATATATATATTATAAATAATTTTTAAAAAATATTATTACATTTATTTACGAGTTTATACAATTTTGAGTTTATATTAAAAATCCAATGAAGTTGGATCTATGAAATTTTAATCTTTGTGTATATATATATATATATATATATATATATATATATATATATATATATATATATGTATGTATGTATGTATGTATGTATATGTATATGTGTGTGTGTGTGTGTGTATATATATATATATATATATATATATATATATATATATATATACAAAGATTAAAATTTCATAGATCCAACTTCATTGGACTTTTAATATCAACTCAAAATTTTATGTATTACAATAATTACAATTATATATAAATGTATATATACACACACTAGTCCAAAGTTTTTGAACAGTAAGATTTTCAGTGTTTTTTAAAGAAGTCTTTTCTGTTCTTTTGTAACATTATAAATGTCTTTATCATCACTTTTGATCAATTTGAAGCATCCTTGCCAAATAAAAAGTATTAATTTTTATCATCCCCATCCCCATTATATAGTGTATAATGTTACAAAAGCTGATCTCTGGATCTTTCTATTCATCACGGAATCCTGAAGAAGAAAAAAAAAATGTACTCAACTTTTTTTAAATATTGCTATTAATAATAAGATTTTTTTTCTTGAACAGCAAATCAGCATATTTGAATGATTTCTGAAGGATCATGTGACACTGAAGACTGGAGTAATGATGCTGAAAATTTAGCTTTGATCACAGGGATAAATTACATTTTAATACATATATATATTCAAAGAAAAAACTGTTATTTTAAATAGTAAAAATATTTCAAAATTTTACTGTTTTGCTGTACTTTAATCAAATAAATGCAGGCTTGGTGAGCAGAAGAGACTTAATAGAAGACTGAATAGAAATGATGATTCTGTCTGAAGAAATATGAAGTAAACATGAGTAAATATATCTATATATCTCCATGTATATGCATCTAAGCCCTTATTGATGCTGTTCAGTGAATCTATGTGAACACAAATAAACCGCTGCAGACGTGACTGAATATAAATGTGCTGTGAATTTCTATTACAAATATGACACATACAGATTTATTATTTTGCACTCCTGACATAAATGACTAAATTACTGTCACTGTAACAATGTTTTATCAAAACAGTGGTCAAATATCGAAGCTAGAGTCTTAAATCTTTCTACTGATGCACAGTTTATCCAGATTAAGTAAGAGTGTGATGTTTTAATGTGCTGTTAAAGTGAAACATCATTAATCTAGGGCCGTTGCCGATCTTTGACAGCTAAGGGGTTAAAAAAGATTAAAAAATCTTTCTGTTCAAAAACTTTTGACTGGTAGTGTGTGTGTATATATATATATATATATATCTTGCTCAAATCTTCTCAAATCTAATTTAGCATATTCAAAGATGTGTCACAGCAGATTTAATGTCAATGACACCAAATACCATTTGCGTGTCTCCACCAATCACAACATGGCAAGTTTGAATACACAAATGTGATTTGAGAGCTGCAGCTTTGAGAAAAATTTTCAGTATTTCACAAAAGAAATAACATCATACAGGTGCAAAAAGACACAGGTAAGCAAATGATGGCTAAATGTTGATTTTTGGGTGAACTATCCCTTCAATATATTACATAATGACATAATTTTCTGTTCATAAGTTACCGGCTTCCACAGGCGGAAAAAAAGTAAAAAAAAAAAAAAAAAAAAAAAAAGAAAAAAAAAAAAAAAGACATAGATCAAATTTTAATCATGGTTTTTCTCATCTTACACACTTAAGTAACATTTGCCTTTTATCCTTCATTCTTTCAAACGAAAGCATGTCATGTGGTGAATCCTGTCTCCTTAAGTTTGCATTTCTCTGCAAATCTTCAAAAAAAGACCCTAAAGGCAATTTCAGAGAGAAGCATCAAAAACCTGCTGCGACGTATACGGAGACACTGTAAGCGTGTGTCTGTCTCTCCGAAGCTCTCTGAAAGTCAGAAAGTGTGACCCGCTGCAGCTCTGGTTCATGAGAGTAACTTTCATGAAATGGAGAGCTGTCAGCGGAGGAGAGGGTCAGGTAATGCCTTCTGACAGTCTACAGACTTCAATCAGCCAGACAGACGGCGTTACATCACACCAGTGAAGGAGGAGTCCGTGTGAGAGTGTGTGTGTGTGTGTGTGAGAGATAGAGAGAGAGAGAGAGAGAGAGAGAGTGAGTGTGTGTGTGTGTGTGTGTGTGTGTGTGTGTGTGTGTATACCTCTGACACTCGCTGGCGTGCAGCACCAGGTCCTGGTTGTTCTTGGCAGACAGCGTGAGCTCATGTTCGGTCGAGTTGAACACATCCAGCAGTAGATGACATTGACGAGTGCTGCAGAAACAAGGAGAAAGACAAACCGAGGAAGTATTAATGAAGTACACAACTCACACCCTGTGGATCACTTCATTTGATTATTAAAGTTTGAATAGCAATCTCTCTGTCCTCACTCAAAGCAAAAATCAAGTAAAACTTGTAAATGTGCACAACTGCAGCAGGACTTTATACCAATAAGCTTCCACTGTGTTTGGGGTTAGCACAATGCAACAGTTTTGCTGAGCTTCACTTGTCTGTGTCACAGATGGCTTTAATTAGTAATATTTTGAATATCTGTATAGAATTGTTACTCTATTTGTATTTTTTTGAAATTACTTTTTTGTAATTATTTGTTTTATTATTTTTATGTGAAACACTTATGTAAAATAATAAATACTTTGTTTATGCAATATATACACTGCTGTTAAAAAGCAAGATTTCTTTAGGAAGAAAACTTTAAATTTGTACCAAAAAAAAAAAAAAAAAAAAAAATATATATATATATATATATATATATTTTAAAATAAATGCTGCATTTCTGAACTATTAATCAAAGAATCATAAAAAAAGAAAATGTATCATGGTTTCCACAAAATATTAAGCAGTACAAGTGTTTTAAACATTGATAATAATAATAATAAATGTTTCTTGAGGAGCAAATTTGCATATTAGTGTGATTTCTGAAGGATCATGTGACACTGAAGACTGGAGTAATGATTCTGAAAATTCAGCTTCACATCACAGGAATAAATTACATTTTAAAATATATTCAAATAAAAAACAGCTATTTTAAATTAAAAAATATTTCAGCAATATTTATTTTTTACTATATTTTTGAAAACAACAACAAAAAAAGCACTCTTGGTGAGCATAAGACACTTTTTTCAACAACGTAAAATCTTATTATATATACTTTTGAACAGTAATGTATATACAAAAATATCTGATACAAACACACAAATAAAATGCAAGTACACACACATACAAGCGCACACATACACACACAAACCAAACCAGATGGGCACAAGAGGTCATGCAGATGTACTTGTCATCTTCTGTCCAAACATCAAAGGTTAGCATCTCTTTCATGTACTGAAAGCTTTGTGTGTGTCTCTCTGTGTCTCTCTGTGTGTGTGTGTGTGTGTGATACCTGCATCTTTATTTATGGAAACAAATTCTCAAACCCGCCACAGTAACACAATACACATAAATCAGTTTTACCCTGCTTGTATTTTCTCCCCAAAATCTACTTATAACAGTAGTCACGGTTTCTTGCAGCAAAAACAGTCATAATTTAGTTTTGGTGACTATTTTCTATCTTCATCTTCTCTCACCATTACAATCTAACAGTCTGTTTTTTGCATCTGTATCTTTAAGGATTAGTACAACAAATACTGTGCATCAAATTTCAATAGAGCAAGAAAAGGCCAGTTTACCATGATATGACCTCTTTAAACCCCAGTGAGCAGAGATTTTGAATGATATGATGGCCACTGTGTGTCAACACACAAGCAGAGCAGTCAAGACATACAGTATGTCTCTCTCTCTCTCTCTCTCTCTCTCTCTCTCATTTCTTACAGTGATCAGTAGGGAATGAATCATCACAAGAGTTGCTGCCAAGTTTTAAATAGCAGAGAGAAATTGAGAGCGAGTGCCAACCAATGCTTACTCAACACCGAGCATCCCTCATTCTCTCGCTCTCCATCAATCAAAGTTTTCCCGCAGCGGAGTCCAATGACGTCACCACCGGAAAACACTGAGGAACGTTTCTAGTTAAACAACATGAATTTGACCCCATTTACTCTCTTAATACACATTCTGCATCTCATTAAAAGAGAAAAAAGGTCTGTATTCATAATCTTTCTTCGAAATAAACATCTTTTTTGTTTAGCCCATTTGCTTTTGGTTGCTCACTAGAGGTTTCAAGACAATAAGGCGAGATTATTGCAAAGCTCCTTCAAAAAGCATGGATTGTGAAAAGTGCTTTACAAATAAACATGTAATGTACTTACAGTAGAAGTCTGTGGAGAAAGATGATGTACTCTAAATGTAAAAAATAATACACACACCATTTCGACAGCACAGCTACAAGAATATTATACCTGTTGACCAAATGTCAAAGAACTGCTAACACCGGCCATGTTAAATCCGATGCACTCATTCCCTATGAATCGAACCCATGACCTTGTCGTTGCGAGCGCCATTTATAATGATAATTTAATATATATTGTTATTTATATATAATTAAAATATAATACTATAACAATAATATATTTAATATACATTAATATATTTATTTACTATAACAAAATATCTTAAAAAATCAACAATAACAGATTTTTATAAATATATAATATTATATTGCATTCTATTATGAGTAACTACTACCAATTATTATTATTATTATTATTGTAACTTCTACTACCTAGCATTTAAATACACATAAATTTACAATAAATTTATTATATGACTCAAAAATAGTGATAAACAGCCATATTTAACTATTTTTATATGCAATAATTTAATTAAAAAATCTAATATTATAATATAACAATATATTAATTATGGAAGCCCATTTCCACCACAAGATAAAAATTAATTATGGAAGCCAAGATGGTTTCCATCATGGGATAAAAAAAATAAAAAGGTAATTATGACAATAATCTCCCAATCTGGAATTAAATTTGGAAATAAAGTGAGAATTGAGAGATAAAAACTCACAATTCTGAATTTTTCTTGCAATTCTGAGTTTGTCTAGCAATTGTGAAAAAAATAAAATAAAATCAAAATGATAGGAATAAACCTGCTTCCATCATGGGATAAAAAATAAAAAAAGGTAATAATGACTCACAATTTCGGACTTAAATTCAGAAATAAAGTCAGAACTGAGAAATATAAACTCATAATTCTGACTTTTATAAGTTTATATCACACGATTCTGATGTTTTCTCAAAATTCTGAGTTCATATCTCGCAATAAACTCAATTGCGAGAAAAGTCTGAATTGTGAGATAAAAACTTGCAAAAACCAAAATTTCTAAAAACAATACTGATGAAGAATGAATATATCCAATTTAACATTAATATGAGTTGCACATTTCTGCTTTGAATCATCCTGAATGCTTTGCTCAATAGACTTCAATTATAAGTGTATTAATGCACGTTTTAAGCTGTGAGTTTAAGCTGTATTGAACCCCAAACAATCCTTTAAGGCTCAGGATTTGTGGAAGACGAAAAGTCATGAAGACTGTAGCTTTCTTTTATTTGGCATTTGAATGTTTTCTTTCCTCCAGAGTTCCTCGTCTCACTACATCCGCTCACACCACACCAGAGATACAAGCTTTTTTAAGACAGGTTGTTTTTCATTTAATGGTCTTCCTGTATTATTTGTGTGTTAAGTGTGTCTAAAAGCGATGGCAAAGTGTGTGTGTTGTGGGCGTGTGTTAATGGTGTCTGAGTTTAGTAATTAAACCGTTGCTTTTTACAACATCCTGTTGAATTTACTTGGTCAAACACATACACATGCTGTACATTTGTGCACATATAAGAGGTGTGCACAAAGACACATGCATTATTCAAAGGGCGCTTTACGTGTTAGAAAAGCATCTTCCCGCATCCGCATCTTTAAGAAGCTTTAAAGAGAAATAATCCAGGCAGACCAATGAGTATTCATCAGATCTGTGGTGTGGAACAGACCTCTACTCTGCCTGCATTATTCAGAGCAGACGTTGGGCCATTTGTCTGGACCCACCGCCCAGAAATGTCTAGAAGATTTTAATCTCAGGAACATTATTTCATCTCCTCAGAGGTAGTGAGCTGAAGAACTGCACCGCGCTCGAGTGGATCCTTCAAGAGGCTGTGAACATTAGTGTGTTTGAGTGTGGACGTGTGTAAACGCTTCCCGTTCCTATCAAGCCTGTACTGTGTATATATATATATAATTAATCCAAAATGCCGCTGCAAGATTAATCTTTAATGAACCGAAAAGAATGCACGTCACACCTCTGTTCATCAATTTCCACTGGCTACCAATAGCTGCTCGTATAAAATTCAAGGCATTAATGTTTGCCTACAAAACCACCTCTGGCTCTGCACCCCTTTACCTAAATTCAGTATTTCAGACCTATGTGCCCTCTAGAAGCTTGTGTTCTGCAAGTGAACGACACATTATTGTGCCATCCCAAAGAGGCACAAAATCACTTTCACGGACTTTTAAATTAAACGTTCCCTCCTGGTGGAATGACCTGCCCAACTAAATCCGAGCAGCTGAATCCTTAGCCATCTTCAAGAAACGGCTAAAAACACATCTCTTCCATCTTTATTTGACCCTCTAACTCTATCACTCTCTATTCTAATTCTATTTTATCTATCTGTCCTCTTTTTATTTAAAAAACAACAACAACAAAAAAAAAAAACACACACACACACACCCTTGACCCGCTATCAATTGCATATTTATTCTCTAACTGCTACTTTTTCTTTAAAAACTAAAACTAGCTTTCTTTTTTCTATTCTATCTACTTTTTTTCTTAAAAAAAAAAAAAACAACAGCAAAAACAAAAAAAACAAACAACAAAAAAAAAACACTAGGTTTCTTTTTTCTATATTCTATCTAAGTTTTCTATAAAAAAAAAAAATAAATAATAAAAAAAAAATAAAATAAAAAACCTTGCTATGTGTACTGCATTAGGCTAACCAAGACTTGTCATATCGCTTGCATGTTGTTGCTCTTTTGTTGGTTTTGATTGCTTCTATTGTCCTCTTTTGTAGGTCGCTTTGGATAAAAGCGTCTGCTAAATAACTAAATGTAAATATAATGTAATATATACAGTTGTGCTCAAAATTATTCATACCCTTGATAAATATGATCAAAGTCGGCTGTGAAAATAAATCTGTATCATTAATCCTTTTGATCTTTTATTTTAAAAATTTACAAAAATCTAACCTTTCATCTTAGAATTAGGATTTAAAATTAGAGAGAAATCTCATTATGAAATAAATGTTTTTTTCTAATACACATTGGCCACAATTAATCATACCCTTTTATTCAATACTTTTTGCAACCTCTATTTGCCAAGATAACAGCTCTGATCTTCACCTATAATGCCTGATAAGTTTGGAGAACATCTGACAAGAGATCAGAGTCCATTCCTTCATCCAGAATCATTCCAGACCCTTTAGATTCCCAGCTCCATGTTGGTGCTTCTTCTCTTCAGTTCACCCCACTCATCTTCTGTAGGGTTCAGGTCAGAAGACTGGGACAGCCATAGCAGAAGCTTGGTTTTGTGCTCAGTGACCCATTTTTGTTTTGGTTTTGATGTTTGTTAGTGGATCATTGTCCTGTTTGAAGATCCAACCACGGCCAATAAGATTTCTAGCATGGACAGTCAGTTTTTCATTTTTTTATCTGTTGGTATTTAATTGAATCCATGATGCCATGTATCTGAACAAGATATCCATGTATCTGAACAAGATAACAGGCCCACAACATTAAAGATACAGCAGTATATTTCATTGTACACATGGGATACTTTTTTAAGTAGAAGCCAGTCTCATTTGAAGTTCCAGTTGTGTCTGATAACTGAATATGCTGGAGTTTGTTTTTGGATGAGCGAGGAGAATTTTTCTTGAAACCCTCCCAAACAATATGTGGTGATGTAGGGGCTGTTTGATATATATTTTTTTTTTGGAGGCTTTCTGACCCCAAGACTCAACTAATCTCTGCAGTTCTCCAGCTGTGGTCCTTGGAGAGTCTTTGGCCACTCAAACTCTCCTCCTCAACATGCATTGGGACAATATAGACACACGTCCTCTTCCAGGCAGATTTGTAACATCTTTAGTTGATTGGAACCTCTTAATTATTGCCCTGATGGTGGAAATGGGGATTTTTAATGGCTCTTTTCTTACAGCCACTTTCTAAATTTGTGAAGTTCAACAATCTTTTGCTGCACAACAGAAATATATTCTTTGATTTTACTCCTTGTGACAGATGATTAAGGGAATTTGGCCTTTGTGATCCTCATATTTATATTCCTGTGAAACACTAAGCCAAGGCTGGACAATTTCATGTTCTTAGTCTCCCTGGTGTGATAAAAAAATGCAAATATGAACGTGAATATACTTCAGAGATATTTTAATCTTAAGAATTTCTAGGGGTACCAATAATTGTGGCCATTGTGTACTAGAGAAAAATATTTATTTCTTAATGTGATTTTCAACCGCTGTAGCATCATGGTTAAAAAAAACGATCAACTCTTCCACTGATGATTCACAATCCGTTTATTGTTCAGATTCCGTAAAGCCATTGGACAATAAAGCATCATGAACCACCGTAAGAACTAGAGAAAAGAAAACAAATAAATCTTGAAAGTTGAAAGACCAACTCAACAAAATAAACAATCTCAAACAAATCACATGCATCAATAAACAAATCATTATTACCTTGTTCTCCCTTCAGGAGCTAAACTCATAAGTTGGAGAATCTGTGAATCAACCGTGCACCCATGCCTTGATTGGCGTGCCTCGCCTAGCATGCTTCGCTTAGCGTCTAATACTATACACGTCATAAATCTGCTGCGTTCAGTAAATTCGCTGTCACAAAGTCCCCAACCATAACCTATTTCGTTCAACAAAATCAAATCATATACACAAAGAAACATACGAAAATAATAAAATAATTCAAAAATCACAAATAATAAAGTAGCATATCACTTCAGATTTCGTTACAACCACTTTCGCTTTTTTTTTTTTTACTTCAATTAATGGTTAGGTTATTTTGAAATTTTTGAATGAAAGATCAAATGGATAAACAATGCAGACTTATTTTCACAGCCTTCTTTGTTCATATTTACCAAGGGTATGAATAATTTTGAGCACAACTGTATACAGGTGCATCTCAATAAATTAGAATGTCGTGGAAAAGTTCATTTATTTCAGTAATTATTGACAATATTGTCTTTTAATAAATTTCTATATATGCACCAATATTAAAACAGTAAATGAAAATGATAATCATCATCATTACATTAAAAATATAATAATCAAATAATAATCAAATAATCAACAATATTGCATTTAACTTTTGTACAAAATATTTAAAAAACAATACTTAATAATAATAATAATAATAATAATAATAATTATTATTATTATTATTAATATTATTATTTTATTAGTAGTAATTTAAATGTATTGTAATATATAATAATGCATACAAATCATGAATATAATGCACTATATATAAGTACATTATATTCACTATTAACTCCTATAGTCTAACCTTAACCCTTTTTGGCATTTTTAGATATGAATAAAGACATTACACACTCCTTTTATAAACCTGTTGTCCTCGTAGGGATGTAATGAGGTGTGTTCACATTTAGCGCTGCTATTCTTAGAGCGCCTGAAGCCATCAGAGAAACACATCCACCAACCGACTGCTGAATATTTCACACCCATTCACCACAAGCAGGACTTTGCATTTCTATTTGCTGCTGTTGTTCTTGGCCAGTGTCCAGTTTGCCAAATGAAACTTTCTTGGCCTTGTGTGGAAGAATGAGCTAATCATAATTTGAGGTTTATGGCCATTGCTTGAATAAATAAAGTTCAGAATGAGGCACACAGAGCAGTGCTGAGGAAGCTACTTTCAAACTGCAGCCTAGCTAAAATCTGCTCATAATTTACAGCAGCACAACTACACTGACAGTCAAGCCATTATTTAATTTATTTATTTATTATTTATATTTTTTTTAAAATTAGTTTCCCTATAAGTTACATCAAAGTCCATGATTACTGAATAAGGATGTTTAGAAATAATTTCATAAAGACTCAGAATGTAACTTAGTATTTTAATCATTTTTATAATAACTAATGTGTGATTAATTATTGTAATTTATTATTATTATTATTATTATTATTATTAATCATCATCATCATCATCAAATTACAATATTACTATACTTAATAATATAATATTTTATATAAGAAAATATCTAAAAACAATATTTAACTATTTAACTAATACATATATAACATGTTTATCTTTTTTATTGTTGTCGTACTAGTGCGTGCCAAGGCAAGTCGCGTTTCCACTGTCACTTCCGGGGCTTGATCGTGCCTGGACGGTGCTTCGTCGGGGCCAATGGCCAGGGTTTTTTGGCCCGACAAAACCCTTGGGCCAAAGCGGGCCAGCTGGGGCTAGAGGAGTGGTTATGAACAAAGGCGGAGTTTCTGCATGTCTGGAGAGCCGCGGATCATTTCATAAAGTAAACAGCTATAACACCAGCATTAAAGCTTTTAAAATAATTTTAGCTCAAAACTCACTTTCAGACAGCAGCGAGTGTTTGAAATAACTTCTGTTTGAGATCCGATGTGGATTATGATCACCATACAAGGCAGAAATATTAATAAGCGATGCAAAAGATGCACACTAGCCATTAACGTTACCATAGTAAACATGGTAAATACCACCGCTTGAAGAAATCAGACGTCAGCTTCTCATTCTCTATCACAATCATGTATTTATTTAGTAACATATTTTATCTGTCATAAGTCTCGTCTCGAGACTTTAGCTCCACGTATGTCATAAAAATATAATGTTTTTTTTTCGGGAGCTCCCTCTGCTACTCGGGTCGTATTTTTAATGGGAAAAAATATAGAAATGATCATCTAAATGTGATGTAGGCTATACTGACTACAAATAAACAGAAACAGACTCGACTGAATAAGCAGGCTATGTGTCCTCTTTCTTCCAAGTAGTTGTGACATAACAGTTCATACCGCTTTTTTCCTGTGACTAATTTTTAATCCAGATAAATTAATTCATTATGATCAATGTATCACTTATTATTGTAAAACATCAAAGCTTTTTTAATCTTTAACAAAGCATGCAAACAAACGGCCGCTTTTATCATGTTCGTTTTGTAATTGCGCTAGTTCCAGTGACTTATTTCTTATTAGTTTCTGATAACTTCTCTTTGTTGTGGAAATGATGGGGTTGCGTGACGTTGTTCCAGAGAGGCGTGTAAAGGGCGGGTTTTAGTGAAGAGCTGCGGAGATCGTGATTACGCATCATGATTTTGGGCTTGGTGCTACAGGTCCGAGGCTATTAGCCCCGCCCGGCCCGTTTAAAGCACTGGCTCGCACTGGCCCGAAAGTGGAAAAGGGGCTAGTGTATCCTTTGGCGTTCTTCTTCTTCTTCCGTTTCTTCTTCCGCCATTACGTCTATGGCAGCCCATAGAACCGATTGCGGGAAAGTTGTAAAATTTGGCACACTGATAGAGAACAGTCCCAACATTAACCATAGCAAATTTGGAGTCTCTAACTCAAACTCTCTAGCTCCACCACTTGTCCAAAATTTCACTCATGTTTATGCTAATAACTTTTGAACCATGAGGCACAGAAGGAAAAATCTTTTTTCCTCTGATTCCTTGGCTCATGCCGAATGGACACCAAAATTCAAAAATCATAAGGTTTAGTTTTTTATTTTATTTTCACTTGTTCGTAAAACCTACTTTTTCGAACTCGTCCTAGACGGTTCGTCTGATTTTCACCAAAATTGGCTCAGATCATCTACAGACCATGCTGGCAAAAAATTTATGGAATTCAAGTCGATTAGTCAAACCGTTTTCGAATAATGCGCAAACAAATTCTACGAAAAGCACGCAAAAATGGATCTGAGGTGATATCTCTGCAACGATTTGGTGTATTGAAACCAAACTTGGTGAGTGTTAAAATAAGCATGACTCGAGACTACTTGCAGTGTTTTGGCGCTTTGTCCCCTAGTGGTCAGGAGATATGAAAAATTGCTATTTTTGCTTATAACTTCTCAGTGGTTTGGCCAAAAATCACAAAACTGGTCTCTTTAGATTCGGTGCATCATGCAGAGTCGAACTATATCATTTTCCCATGTCAGCCATTTTGGGCATCGGACATTTTGAATTTTGTAGTCAAATGCTATATTTTACGAACGCATTAACGTATCGTTACGAAACTTGGTATGGGTAACCAACACAATGCCCTGAAGGAGCCTGAGAAGTTTCGAGCCAGCGCCACCTAGTGGTAAAATCAAATATTCACATGCCTATAACTTTGGGTGTGGTCGACTCATTTTCACGGGAGTCACCTTTTTAGACTCCTGAACCCTTGCCAAGTCCAGCGATACCAAGCATGCCAGGTTTTGCCTTATGGTTTGTGCAACGTTGCATTTTAGCACTTAAAAAACATTTGCTAATATCTTAGAAACCGTTACTCAGATCGACACGAAACCACCGTAGGAAATTTGAAAACTTAGCGTCCCGGTTACACGCTAACACCCAATTACCAAAATTTTGATAGTAAGTGGCATAAAAATGCAAACAATGTCAGCAGTCAGTCATTTTTTTCTCTTCTCATATATAAAAATGCCTGTAACTCCAAAACAAAAAGATATTTTCACCAAATTTGACACGCATATGTATGGGCACACTCTAAGGACACATAAAAAATTTTGTGGGATTGTGTCTCTTGGTGGTGCTATAATTGAACAAAACATGAAATTGCCATTGACTACAACAGAATATTATGATATAAAATCCTATATTTTACGAATGCATTGGTGTACCATTACAAAACTTTGTACGTACCATCAAGACAATGATCTGAAAGTACACAAAAAGGTTTGAGACAGTGCCACCTTGTGGTCAAAAGTTATAATGAAATTTCAAATAAATGCTGATAACTTTCTGTGTATTTTACCTATTGTAATGAGACTGGTATTAATAGATTCCTCGGGTTATGCTGAGAACAGTGATACCAATGTTGCCATAGTCAGCCAAACTTCCTGTCTGCCATTTCAATTTATGGTGAAAACCTGCTTTTTCGAACTCCTCCTCAACCGTTTGTCCGATTTTAACCAAAATTGAATCAGATCATCTTCAGACCATGCTGACAAAAAGTTATGGATTTCGTGTCGATAGACAGAACCGTTTTCGTACAGCACTACTACAACTTTTAGGCATGGTGCCAAAATGACTCTGAGGCTATATCTCTGCAAAGCTTTGACATAATGACAACAAACTTTGTGTGTGCCATTGTCACCTCACACAGAACACACCAAAATGATTTGATTGCAGCGCCACCTGTTAGTCAAAAGTGATCAGCCATTTAATCATATTACTAGAGGTTATATTTATGATTTTTCAGCCATTTCAATTGAAATCATCCTAAAATTGCTTTTAGTACTCGTTGCATTTGGTCTGATGCTCCATGCTATGCTTAGCTCTTCATTTTGCCACTGGAGTGCTTGGCCCCGTAATTGCTGCTTGCAGCTATATTTATTATTATTATTATTAATTAAATAGACACTGCTACAAACTGAGCAATTAAATACATATTTTTACACCAAATATAACTAATAAAAACTGTGATAAACAATAATATTCATCTACTTCGATGTTATTTTAATATGTATTTGGCTTATAAAAAGATAAAATGGCGCACAAAATGAGCCATCCAACAAACTGACTTGCTAAAATTAATCAAACCCCTAACATTTGAAAGAGACGCATTAAAAATATTCTTCTGCATAACTTCTTAAAAATGAGCTTGTTACTGGATAAACTAGACTATTATTAAACAGTTGAGCTACTGATAAATGCAGCACGTTCAGCTGGTTACTCCTCAGCACTGGTCCATAGTGCTGTAGAGAGAAATGCTCAGTGAAACGCAGTGTGTGTGAGAAGGCGATCCATTCGACAGAAATGATAGATGATCTAGATGACTGAGACAGCAGATATTATTACAGCTAATGAGTCACTTCAAGTGGTCATTACTAAGGTGTGATCAGTCTCTCTCTCTCTCCATCCATCTACATCAGTCTAGCCCTCTCTCCATCTCTCTGTCTCAGCAGCAGTCATTCATATCCACCTCTGCTCTATCACACTAAACATCAGCGTTCAGGTGGACCAGAGCAGAGTGGCTTCTTCATAAATGACCTTTGCGGCTGTATTCATTCAACAGATGAGACCTCGCCCTTAATAATGTAACTGAGCTCTCAATACCATTACAGGACAGTGTGTTTGTACAGTACATCATGCTGTAAACTACCTAAATGGATGTACTGTACGGTGAGGTTTTGTAGTGCTCTGATGCTGTTTGACAACACAACCACAATCTATTATTTGTCTTTAATATGTTTACAGTGATCAGATTCCATCTGAGATAATGACAGGTTGTTTTATTGCATTTATTACCTCTCTTAGAGACTTTACACTAAAAACAACAGCATCAGTCTCACTAGTAAAACTTTCAGGCTTTAACTTTTGAGAGTTAAAAACAAAAAGATGGGTAAAAATGAAAAATCCACATCCCTAATCATTCTAATATGCTGATTTATAATCAGTGTTGGAAACAGTGGTGCTGCAAAAAAGTGATAGTAAAGACTTATATTGTTAGAAAATATATCTATTTTGAATAAATGCTGTTCTTTTTAACGTTTTATTGATCAAAGAATCAAAGAAAAAGCATCACAGGTTCCAAAAAAATATTAAGCAGCACAACAGTTTCAACACTGACAATAAATCAGCATATTAGGATGATTTCTGAAGGATCATGTGACACTGAAGACTGAAGTAATGGCTGATAAAAATTCAGCGCTTTTTCATAGAAATAAATAATATTTTAAAGTATATTAAAATAGGAAACCAATATTAGAAATTGCAAAAAATATTTCACAATATTACTGTTTTTTTCTGTATTTTTGATCAAATAAAAACAGCCTTGATGAGCATAAGAGACTCCATTAAAAACATTAAAATCTTACTGATCCCAAACACTTGAACAGCAGTGTATATATAAACACGAGGATTTTTTGGTTGCATTTATGAAGTCAGTTCTAATTGCATAAATTGTGTGTTTAAATGTGTCACAAAAAAGCACTAAATTACAACTGATATATATATTTTTTTTTTTTAGGAAACTCTGAGTAACAGTATAACTGTACTTAAAAAAAAAAAAAAAAAACTATGCCTATAAGTGAATGAACTGAAACACATGCACTTATGATTTTACAATTAAAAACACTATTTTTGAAACTGCAAAAAGAAGCAAAATGTCCTTTTTTTTTGTTTGTTTTTGTTTTTGAAAGTTACATTTAAAATGAAGTAAGTTTAAATAGCAAAAACAGTATTGTCAGATGGGGGAAAAAACTAACAGATTTTTGAGCAAGAAACCTAAGTACTGGACTTAATAAAAGTGCTACAAATAAAATGAAGTCCTTGTGAATTGCAAAAATAGTGTTTTTAAATTATAGGTATCTGAAAAAATAATAATAACGAAAAAAAAACAAAAAAACAAATATCAAGTAACCCTGGGTACCAATATAACTGTCCTTGAAAAAAGACTACAGTGCTAAATCGCTTGTAGATATGTTGCAGGCAGATGCTTGCCTCTTGAGTATGGAGTAAATGTATTGTTTGATACCTGGTGGCAGGTAAAGTGCTGACTCGTGTGAAGAAAACTGAAGGTTCAACATCCACTCTGACCCCCAGACTGAGCTCGCGGTAGTAGCCCTCCACCTGACCGGTTCCTCCGCTGTATTTAAAGGTCAACACAGCCTCCAGCGTCTACAGGAAGACAGACAGAGAGAAAAAAACACATCACTGAAACTGAAACACACCAGAATCATGCAAGCACAGAACAATTAATTTACAATTGAAGAAAGCAATTGAGTGACATAAAATCATAAATCCTGAATGGCTGCTTATGATCACATGACCTTTAACAGGAACATTAAAGGATCAGTTCACCCAAAACTGAAAACTGTTATTGTTTACTCATATCTCACATCATTCTAAACTCTTCACGCTGGTCTTTTTCATACCATGAAAGCATGTAGAGGCTGTCAAGCGCCAAGAATAACATGAAAGCACAATAAAAGCACCATATAAGCAGTCCATGCATCTTGTGTCCTGCCCCCAGTCATTTGCTAGCTTTGTATGAGAGACCCAAATAAGATGTTATGACTTCAAAAGACTTGAAGTATAGTGCAGAAGTCATATGAAATACTGTTTGGTACTTTTATGGTCCTTTATGGAACTTGAAAGCCACTGGTCACTCTCTGCTTTAGTTGTGTTGAAAAAAATAAATAAATAAAAATATTTATTTTATATTCCACAAATGAAAGAAAGTCCAGTTTGAAGGGTGAATAAATTGTGAAAAAAAGCTTACTTTTCATTGCAGGTACAAAGAACATCATTGATGCCCTTTTCTATCATAAAAAAAAAAAAAAAAAAAAAAAGGTAAAGGTAATTACAAACTTTTTATCTCACAATTCAGACTTTTTTTCTCAGAATTCTGAGAAACAACATCAGATTTGCAAGGTATAAACTCTTCTCAAAATTTTGACATTTTCTCTCGCAATTCTGAGTTTACATCAATTCTCAATTCTGAGTTTACATCTCACAATTGTTTTTTTTGTTGTTGTTGTTTTTGTTTTTTTCCCTTCCATGGAATAAAAAAAAATAAAAAATGAAATAGGTAATTGAGCCTTCTCACATTTCTGACTTTTTTCTTGCTATTCTGAGTTTATATCTTACAATTCTCAGTTTATATCTATTATGCAATTATTTCATCTCACAAAAAAAGTCAGAATTGTGAGATGTAAACTTAAAATACTGGCTTTTCTTACAATTCTGAGTTTACAATAATAATAACAATAATACTAAAAATAATAATAAAGAATAAAAAGCTAAAAAGCTAATCTTTTATCCCACATTTCTGACTTTTTTTTTTGAAATTCTGAGTTTATATCTCATAATTCTTTTATATCTTCAGAATTTAGAGTTTACATATCGCAGTAGTTTTTTTTTCCCCACGCCACAGAACAAAAAAATAAAAAGGAAACTGCACTATTTTTATTTCATATTTCTGAGTTTATATCTTGCAAAAAAAGTCAGAAGAGTGAGTTAAAAATGCAGAACTGTGAGAAAAAGTCAGAATTGTGAGAACTTAGAATTGCAAGAAAAAAATCGCAACTATCTTTTTTTTAATCCCTTGGTGATGACTACAAAGAAGATAAATACTAGCAGAAAAGAAAGTACAAAAGATTAAAAATAGGATGGAAAACAGAGGAAGCTCTGGTAATGAAAGAGTGAATGGAGTGAATGCAGAAAGAGGAGGACAAGCTGAGTCAGTCCAGGGGCTGAGAGAAAAAGTGTGTGTGTGTGTGTGTGTGTGTGTTTGATATCTTGGCCTTCTCTGCACGCTGCATATTGCCAGAACTGCGGATTCTTCCAGAACAAACTTTCCCATTTTCCCCATGTCTCTGTAATCTCTGTAATTTACTTAAAAGGGGGAGCATCATGTAAACATTATTTAAATGGTTAAAGTGCATTTCCTGCTTAAAAAGCAACAGCGAAGCCTTTTAAAATTCCATCATCGCTGTCACTCATCTTGCCTCATCTTACCAGACCTCACCAGAGAAAACGGTTTAAAATAGAGTGCCATCTCATCATGCAAATGGAGTTCAGAAGTGTAATCTGTGCGCAAAAACCATCAAAACAGAAAACTGCTTTCATGCAGATGCACCATCAGACTGCTCAAGTATTGGATTCTGGTCCACTTTATAACATATCCTGACCAAGAACAATCCACTAAAACAGGTGATGTAAACATCTGATGTAAACATTGAAGTTTTATGTGGTTTAAGTTTAGGGGTGGATAAATCAAAAACACACTCTCTGAAGGGGCAAAACAGAACATACATACAGTATACAACATGCAATGAGTGTCTCAAAAAAAAAAAAAAAAAAAAAACTGAATCGCATAAACTACAGCATCTCACAAAAAAAATCCAAGAGCTATGAAGGAATGCTTGTATAAATGTATAGATGAATGAAGAAATGAAAAAAAAAGAAGTAAATCAAATAACATATGAACAAATAAGCAAACACAAAAATTAAAGACAAGCAGCACTATGCAGGTAACAAATTAATGATCATATTAATAAATGAACAAACATCTACTGAAGCAAATAAACCAACAAAACAATAGGCTAGTGAATGGACAATAATGAATAAAATTAATTAATTGAATTAATCAAATGTTCGGGGCCAGTACAACTTAAATGGTAAACTTGAATGGTAGTGTATAGAGAATAATTAAAATAACAAATGATAAAAGAAAAATAACACATGATAAAATTAAAAAAGATAAGATTAATAAAATAAAATTAATAAATGAACAATGAACAAATTATTGAACGCAAACTAAAACAAACATACCAACAAAACAATATAGTATAGATATAGATAATGAATGAACAAATACAAATATGAATGAACAAAAAGTATTGGACAAACTTATTAAAAATAACCTAGAGACTGAATAAACAAACCAACAATTATGAGAACTATGTAAGCGAAAGATAAATTACAGTTGCATTTTATGCACAGTGTAGACAAAAAGAAAAAAAAGAATAGATGAACATAAACAGAAAAATAACAAATTAAAAGCAGAATATAAAGATACAGAATACAGATATATCTATTTTATCTACCACTCAAAACAAAAAGACTCGTTTCCCAGCTGACTGATGAAATCCTGTGCACAGACTCCAAGAAATGGCGTACAACAAGACTGGAGCTTGCTATTTTGAGGAATCTCATCATTTTTATGTAAATATAACCATTTATAGGGGTTAGTTTCACAGATTCATGTCTGTACATATGAAATGTGAAACAGGAACATCACAATCTCAGGGTGGGAAAGTTCCAAGCGGCAGATGTTTTCCAGCAGGGCTTGATTTTAAGAGATTTTCTTAAATGAGGGGCCGACACCATCACTTCCGAGCTTGAGAAGATGGAGGCGGCAATAAAACTACAAAACGTGGAGGAACAGAAGACAAAGATAGAAAGAAAGAGATCTAAAGGGAAGACAGATCTCATTGGCCTCATTATTCTGACAGCCTCCCGCCTCGCACACCCTGTGCAGACCTCTGGCTCTGAGAGGACAGAAAAAGAGTGTGTGTGATGCTTTCTAGAAAGAGAGGAAGACAAGTGAGTGTGTGTGTGTGTGTGTGTGTGTGTGTGTGTGTTTGTGTGTGTGTGTGTGTGTGTGTGAGAGAGTGAGTGTATTTGGGTTTGTAGGGTTTTCCTGCAGGGCCCACTGGAGTGATCCACATTCACCCTCCTGTTGTGTGAAACCTCACCCTGTCAATCGCTACGCTCTACTGAGTGTGTGTGTGTTCACTGAGAGCTGCTGGCCTCCAGAGAGAAGCTATTTCAATCACACAGAGAGCTAAAGATAGAACAAACCATAAAGTGAAAGAGAGAGAGAGAGAGAGAGAGAGAGAGAGAGAGAGAGAGAGAGAGAGAGAATAAAAATGAATAAAAATTCAGATGTGCTGACACACAGTGAATTTAATAGCCTGCGGTCTGATCACTCAGGAGTATCTATACTGATGCTGAATGAACTAATAAAGAAATAAATGAATGAACAAATAAATTAAAGAATTATTTAAAAATGATTCAAATGTACAAATTAAACTAATGAGTGTACAAATTAATGAACAAACAAACTAATGAAAGAACCATCAAATAAACGAATGTACAAATTGAGAAAAAAAAATGAACTAATGAACAAATATATGAACAACACACAAATGATCAAACAATATAACTAACAAATGAATGAATAAATCCCTTTCTAGCTTGTACTTATTTGAACAATGCCTGAGACTTGATATTACGAGCACTTCCTCTGTCTGTTGCCTCTTAAGATGAATCGCTTTATGTATTCCCCAATTGTAAGTCGCTTTGGATAAAAGCATCTGCAAAATGACTAAATGTAAATGTAAATCAATCAACAAACCAAAAAATTAATGAATGGATTAATAAAATAATGATTCTAATCAATGTACAAATTACCAAACTAATGAATGGACAAATGAATAAAGGAATTAATGAACAAACAAACAACAGAATTAAAATAATGAACAAATAAAAACAATGAATGAATGAACAAAACACATGCATGCATGAATGCATAAATGCATGAATGAATAAATGAATGAATAAACATGAATGAAAGAATGAACAAACAAACAAATGAATGAATGAACGAATGAATAAGCAAACACACGAATGAATGAATGAATGAATGAATAAGCAAACACATGAATGAATGAATGAATGAACAAACAAACAAATGAATGAACAAACATGAATGAAAGAGCAAACAAATAAATGAACAAATGAATGAATTAATGAATGAATGAACTAACAAACGATTGAACAAATGAATGAATGAACAAATTAACAAACAAACAGATGATTGATTGAATGAACAAACACATGTATGAATGAACAAAAAAATGAATGAAGGAATGAATGAATGCATGAATGATAAAACAAATGAGTGAATCAACAAATGGAAAAAATACTGACCTCAGTAAATGAAAGAATGTATTAACAATACACTAAAAAATAAACAAAACAATACATTAATTATAAGCTTTCCTGTAGCTCAAATAGTAGAGCATGGTGCTAGCAACGCCAAGGTCAAGGGTTCGATTCCCAGGGAAAGCAAGAGCTGATAAAATGTAAAAAAACTGTAACTTGAATGCAATGTAAGTCGCTTTGGATAAAAGCGTCAGCTAAATGCATAAATTTAATTTTAATTTAATTTAAAAATACATTAAAATGTGTCATATATACAAATTTGATACAAACTAATGAATGTACAAATGAATTAACTAATGAATAAGCAAATGAATGCACACATGACAAATTAATGAAAAAGAAAAAGTAATTTATGAACAAACTATACTAAATCATGAATGAATAAACAATGACATGTATGATAAAAAACTAAAAATGACTGAAATGATAACATACCTGAATGAACAAGCAGATGCATGAATGAACAGATACACAAATGAGTGATTTAAACTCAATAATTAATTAAAGAAAGAATGAACAAATGCATGAATGAATGAACAAATGAAAAAATTAACTAATTGAACTAACAGATAAACTAAAAGGAAACAACAAACAAAAAAAGTAAGTGAATGAATGAATGAATGAATGAATGAAATACAAACACATTCAATAAGAGTCATCAACACATGAAGGGGAAATAATGAACAAATAATGAACAAAGCAAATGAATGAACTAACTAACATAAATGTGAATGACTGAAATAAGATGCAGACAGACTGAGTCTAATTAAGCTCTAGGATATACTGAAATTAAATCTTGTGTTAAATGAGATCTTCAGGTTTCATAAACACACAGCAAAGACCTTCAGGCTGAAATGGATGAATGTCGAAGAGTTCCAGCAGGAGCGTGAAGGTGATCAGTGCAGAATCACCTCAGATTTTCAAAAGCTTTCAAAAGGCCCTAATACTTCACCGCTTGAATATTAACCACAGAAATTTTCTGTTCATGCAAACGCAGACATTCATTTAACCCTTCTGAAATGCCCGCTGCCCCTCAGTCATGTCCTAACGGTTATTAAGACCCGAGAGTTTTACGGCTTACAAGAGGAGGATGTGAAATCCAGTACACTTCATAAAGATCTCTGACATTTTCATTTACATCCTCCTTACAGACCATTACTACAAAGAGAGAGAGAGAGACAGACAGAGAGAATCCTTAATGCTTTTGCAATATTGTACTCCAATAGTCATGCTAATAAAGCAGAACTGAATTGAAACTGAACTAAACTGAGATAACAGAGAATATTAAAGAGTTCATAGACAGGATGCAGAGAGCAGAGAATGGGGTAGAAAAGTAGTCCAATTTTATGTGATATCATGAATTTCATATTCTAAAATTCTAAATGAATGGATTAATAAAATAATGATTCTAATGAATCTATAAATTAACAAACAAATTAATGTACAAATGAATGAAGCAACTATTGAATGAACAAACAAAAAAATGAACATGCATGAAAACAAACGACTAAATAAACATGAATGAACAAATTATACAAATGAATGAACAAACATGCATGAATGAACAAATACAATTGAGTGAATAAACAAATGAAACAAATGAGTGAACTCATTAAAAATGAAAGAATGAATTAATGAACAAATATGGGGAAAACAAACTAAAGAATGAACAAACTGAAAAAGTGAACTGATTTGTCAAAAAATGATTCAAGCTAATAAATGTACAAATAAATGAAGGAACTAATGAACTAACAAACAAAAAAATGAACAGATAAATGAAATAAACGAATGAACAAATTAAACAAAATAATGGATGAACAAGCCCACGCATGAATGATAAATAAAAAATAAATAAATAATATTGATTCAACCAATGAAAAAAATATTGAACTCATTAAATGAAATTATGAATAAACAAACACATGGACAAACAAATTAATGAATGAACAAACCATAAAAATGAATTAATTCTACAAAAAACTAATGAATGTACAAATGAATTAACCAATGAACAAACAAAATGAAAGAACAAATGAATACGTGAAATGCTCACATGGAAAATGAAGGAACAAGTTCAAACAATGTCAATCATTTTTATATTCTAAAAATCTAAATATTCTAAAAATGTCTTTAAAAAAATAACTCATGTTGCTACATCTCAATCAAATGGTGGTTCTTTATCAGAATAAGCTGCAGTATGGACTGATGGTCAATTAATCTGTCTCTACAAGACTAGTGAAGAGCAGGAAAAGGACTGTATAATAATTCGGAGAGGTTCAGATGTGCAACATACAGAAAAAACACAACAGAAGGTGCTTAAGTTACAGTAAAACCTCCAGAGCTGTGCTGAAAGAGCTGTCAGTCTCTGTCTGACTGTCACAGCCATCTCAATGTCAGCCTAAAATACCGTTTACTCGTCTTCTCCAGTCATACTAAGCTGTTCTGAAGAGAAAGACAGAATATTATGGATACAGTGTGTATGAAAGACAGAAAAGATGTGAATTCTCAGGTTTTTACAGCGTATTTCTCAGATAGCTCGAATAGTAGACGTGTGTGTGTGCATGTGGTCAGATCCTGATAACAGCAGGTTATCTGATGTGTTTTTCAACACTGGTCTCTAGTGACCTTTATGTTGTAAAAGCAGGTCTCTGTGGCATCAGGTTACCCTGACACACACACACACACACACACACACACACCGGAAGAAATTCAGTGTCAATTCAAGCTGCCAATTTTTAATGTCAGTGACCAGTGACCAATGTGGACATGTCCAATGCTGCTATGAAGCTAAGAAAAGGTTAACTTTATGCAAATGTCAGATACTGTAGTTTAATGACAACTTCAAGGAGATTGCACACAACATACAAATACATATGTTCTTTGAATATATTTTGAAATGTAATTTATTCATGTGATATAAAGCTGAATTTTCAGCATCGTTACTCCAGTCTTCAGTATCACATGATCTTTCAGTACGGTGGCCCAGTAGTGCACAACACAACGAAATCGCTACAACACAATGCATAGGACTAACTTTGTTGTGTTGTGGCTTGTTTGAGTTGCGTTGTGCTAATTTCGCCATGTTGCGGCTTGTTTTCATTGTGTTGTGCTAAGTGCATTGTGTTGCGGCTTGTTTCCGTTGTTTTGTGGCTTGTTTCCGTTGTGTTGTGGCTTGTTTCCGTTGTGTTGTGGCTTGTTTCCATTGTGTTGTGGCTTGTTTCCGTTGTGTTGTGGCTTGTTTCCATTGTGTTGTGCTTATTTCATTGTGTTGTGACTTTTCCATTGTGTTGTGGCTTGTTTCCATTGTGTTGTGGAGATTTCACTGTGCTGTGGCTTGTTTCCGTTGTGTTGTGCTAATTTCGTTGTGTTGTGGCTTGTTTCCATTGTGTTGTGCTAATTCCGTTGTGTTGTGGCTTGTTTCCGTTGTGCTGTGACTTGTTTCTGTTGCGTTGCAGCTTGTTTCTGTTGTGTTGTGGCTTGTTTCCGTTGTGTTGAGACTTGTTTTCATTGTGTTGTGGCTTGTTTCCATTGTGTTTTACTTATTTCATTGTGTTGTGGTTTGTTTCCTTTGTGTTGTGGCGATTTCGTTGTGTTGCGGCTTGTTTCCATTGTGTTGTGGAGATTTCGTTGTGTTGCGACTTGTTTCCATTGTGTTGCGGCTTGTTTTTGTTGTGTTGCGGCTTGTTTCCATTGTGTTGTGGCTTGTTTCCATTGTGTTGTGCTAATTTTATTGTGTTGGGGCTTGTTTCCATTGTGTTGTGCTATTTTTATTGTGTTGGGGCTTGTTTCCAATGTGTTGTGGCTTGTTTCCATTGTGTTGTGCTAATTTTATTGTGTTGGGGCTTGTTTCCGTTGTATTGCGGCTTGTTTCTGTTGTGTTGAGCTACTTTTATTGTGTTGAGGCTTGTTTCCATTGTGTTGGGGCTTGTTTCCATTGTGTTGTGGAGATTTTGTTGTGTTGCGACTTGTTTCCATTGTGTTGAGGCTTGTTTCCGTTGTGTTGTGCTAATTTCGTTGTGTTACGGCTTGTTTTTGTTGTGTTGTGGCTTGTTTCCATTGTGTTGTGGCTCGTTTCCATTGTGTTGTGGTTTGTTTCCATTGTGTTGTGCTAATTTTATTGTGTTGTGGCTTGTTTCCGTTGTGTTGCGGCTTGTTTCTGTTGTGTTGTGCTAATTTTATTGTGTTGAGGCTTGTTTCCATTGTGTTGTGGCTCATTTCCATTGTGTTGGGGCTTGTTTCCATTGTGTTGTGGCTTGTTTCCGCTGTGTTGCGACTTGTTTTCATTGTGTTGTGGCTTGTTTCTGTTGTGTTGTGCTAATTTCATTGTGTTGCGGCTTGTTTCCATTTTGTTGGGGATTGTTTCCATTGTGTTGCGACTTGTTTTCATTGTGTTGTGGCTTGTTTCCGTTGTGTTGTGGTAATTTCATTGTGTTGCGGCTTGTTCCATTGTGTCGCGAGTTGTTTTCATTGTGCTGTGGCTTGTTTCTGCTGTATTGTGCTAATTTTGTTGTGTTGAGGCTTGTTTCCTTTGTGTTGGGGAGATTTTGTTGTGTTGTGCATTACTGGACCACAGAGATCATATGCTTATTTGCTGCTTTTTCAGGATTCTGATGATTAGAAGGTTCAAAAGAGCAGCATTTATTTGAAATAGAAATCTTTTGTAACATAAAAGTCTTTACTGTTGCTTTTGATCAGTTTAATGCATCCTTGATGAATAAAAAGTATTAATCGAAAAAAAAAACACTAAGAATTTTGAATCATTACCAACACAATATGAAATTCTGAATAAAACTCCTTAAGTCTAAGGCAGAAACATCTGCTAGAAACTACTAATAAAGTTCAGTTGTGCGCAAACAGGGCATTAGGGTTAGCTTTCAAATAATGGTTTCAGTTGTTAACCCTAACAATGAGCAATAATAATAGTGATAAAGCAAACCAAACATATTCAAACCTGTGTCTCAGTGACAGTCTGCTGTCCTACACACATTCTGACACACTGACAGCCAAGAAACCAGCTGTTCATGCACAACACACACACGCTGGCATCCATGTAAAACACAAACAAGCCAGACTGAGCCATCCATCAAATAACACACACGCATGACTGAGAGTGAGTGTGAGTGTGAGTGTGAGTGTGTGTGTGTGTGTGTGTGTGTGTGTGTGTGTGTGTGTGAGAGCATATGGAAATCTGTTTGGTCTGGTTGGCCAGATTACACACATGGACTGAGACGCACACGGCATAAAAATACACTCAAATCCACAATCTTCTACACTGTCTATATATATATATATATATATATATATATATACACATATACAGGTGCATCTCAATAAAGTAGAATGTCGTGGAAAAGTTCATTTATTTCCGTAATTCAACTCAAATTGTGAAACTCTTGTATTAAATAAATTCAGTGCACACAGACTGAAGTAGTTTAAGTCTTTGGTTCTTTTAATTGTGATGATTTTGGCTCACATTTAACAAAAACCCACCAATTCACTATCTCAACAAATTAGAATATGGTGACATGCCAATCAGCTAATCAGCTCAAAACACCTGCAAAGGTTTCCTGAGGCTTCAAAATGGTCTCTCAGTTTGGTTCACTAGGCTACACAATCATGGGGAAGACTGCTGATCTGACAGTTGTCCAGAACACAATCATTGACACCCTTCACAAGGAGGGTAAGCCACAAACATTCATTGCAAAAGAAGCTGGCTGTTCACAGAGTGCTGTATCCAAGCATGTTAACAGAAAGTTGAGTGGAAGGAAAAAGTGTGGAAGAAAAAGATGCACAACCAACCGAGAGTACCGCAGCCTTATGAGGATTGTCAAGCAAAATCGATTCAAGAATTTGGGTGAACTTCACAAGGAATGGACTGAGGTTGGGGTCAAGGCATCAAGAGCCACCACACACAGACGTGTCAAGGAATTTGGCTACAGTTGTCGTATTCCTCTTGTTAAGCCACTCCTGAACCACAGACAATGTCAGAGGCGTCTTATTACCTGGGCTAAGGAGAAGAAGAACCGGACTGTTGCCCAGTGGTCCAAAGTCCTCTTTTCAGATGAGAGCAAGTTTTATATTTCATTTGGAATCCAAGGTCCTAGAGTCTGGAGGAAGGGTGGAGAAGCTCATAGCCCAAGTTGCTTGAAGTCCAGTGTTAAGTTTCCACAGTCTGTGATGATTTGGGGTGCAATGTCATCTGCTGGTGTTGGTCCATTGTGTTTTTTGAAAACCAAAGTCACTGCACCTGTTTACCAAGAAATTTTGGAGCACTTCATGCTTCCTTCTGCTGACCAGCTTTTTAAAGATGCTGATTTCATTTTCCAGCAGGATTTGGCACCTGCCCACACTGCCAAAAGCACCAAAAGTTGGTTAAATGACCATGGTGTTGGTGTGCTTGACTGGCCAGAAAACTCACCAGACCTGAACCCCATAGAGAATCTATGGGGTATTGTCAAGAGGAAAATGAGAAACAAGAGACCAAAAAATGCAGATGAGCTGAAGGCCACTGTCAAAGAAACCTGGGCTTCCATACCACCTCAGCAGTGCCACAAACTGATCACCTCCATGCCACGCCGAATTGAGACAGTAATTAAAGCAAAAGGAGCCCCTACCAAGTATTGAGTACATATACAGTAAATTAACATACTTTCCAGAAGGCCAACAATTCACTAAAAATGTTTTTTTTTTATTGGTCTTATGAAGTATTCTAATTTGTTGAGAATGTGAATTGGTGGGTTTTTGTTAAATGTGAGCAAAAATAATCACAATTAAAATAACCAAAGACTTAAACTACTTCAGTCTGTGTGCATTGAATTTATTTAATACACGAGTTTCACAATTTGAGTTGAATTACGGAAATAAATTAACTTTTCCACGACATTCTAATTTATTGAGATGCACCTGTATATACTTACATTTAAAATAATACTTTTTTTTTTTTTTTTTTAACAATTCATTAAACGAATCAGCTCATAATAATCATTCATCATGAATCTGACTACACTGCTCGTGCTGTATGTTTTCTATTGGGTGCAACTCAATAGGAAGTTTTTTTTCCTTGCAATTTCATGATGTACAATCTTTTTTATCTTATTAAATCCAATTCAGCATGCAAACTCACATTTACAAACTCACAAATATGATTTTTTTCAGTGATTCTAGAGATTAAGCAGCGCTTTGCCACACTTACACAGACACTCAAAACACAAACAGTTGCATTTACACATATACACAAAAATGCAATAAAACACTCACAGTGATCTGAATACAAGTCCTGAGAAGATACAATAGGTTTAGTATGTAGTAATTACAACTATTTAGTTGTCTATAGCATGTCTTCATTCAGACAGCTAGGTAACTGTGTGTGTGTTTTGTTTCTTGAGGGCCGATACCACCCATATAAAAATGCCACACTCGCCAGTTGCTAAGATACAATTGCATGCTTTGTGCCACTGTAGGCACTTAAAGTTGGAACAAACAAATAAATACACACAAATACACAACTGTGTGTGTGCTTACTAACACAAAACCCCACAAAACTAGTCCTAAATAAAACCGTGTACATGTTAAACACACACACACTGCAGCACTACACAGTGTTGCTAGCATTTCCATGGAGACGCAGATGGTGCGTTCAGAGTCTCAGCGGAGTTTCACTGTTTATTTTCAGACCTGCCGCTTTTAGTTTTCGTTTACGTCTGTCTTAAATGGCCTTCAGTCTCCTGATTGGCTAAAACAGAAATGCGAGCGCATAGTTAAATGCCTTTTTTTGCAATTTATTATTTTTGTCCCCTTGAGGTTCATTTATGTTAGTTAAGTTTCTGTACCAAAGAAAAAGTTAAAATGTTGATGTTTTGTTTTCCCTCCCTCTCTCTGACTTTTAAAAGTAAGCGGTGTTTTTTGTTAGTGCGATTTAAGGAAACAATATTTAAATGTGAAATAAGCAACACCATTCTCGCATATCACCACATGTGACATCAAATCATAAATCATAAATTCAGATGTCATTCAATAAATGTTCTTTAGTAGAATGCAATTTTAGGCTTAAATTAAAACAGTATGTTTTCACAGTACAACAAACTCAAAACACAGGACACTTTCTGGTGGGTTTCATTGCCATTAAAAACATATTCATAGTAAATCACACTACTTTGTGTAGTATCATTAGTGAACATAAGAAACTTCATAACTTTCACAAAAGCTTACCAAGCCCAACCTTTTGAATGCTAGTGCATATGATAAAGTTGAAAATGTAGTTCATTATGAAAAATCTCATGTTTTCAGCAGTGATATCTGGCTCTGTCCTTTGGCCTTGGACTGGTTCAGCAGATGGTGTTTAACAGATATCAGAGACACTCTTGGGCTTATGAAGAGGCTGTACTCTCACCGATCTGATTTGAAGGGTTTCCTCTAATTATTGAAGAGGAAAAACAACTCTGTGCCAGGACAATTCCCAGGAAGCAGCTGTAGTAGCATGAGTGCGGATCAGACTGTCAAAATTGACTTTTCTTTTAGCACAAACTTCTATACACAGATACAATTTCATATAATAAATATGTTTAAATGCATTTGTTAATGTTCACAGAGAGACTGGGCCAGTTGTCACGTTTTATATTTTTATAATTTATTAATTACAGTATTTTGGCTAATATATTGGCAAGACGATGCTATTTTTTTTTTAAGTTTAATTTTTTACTTTAAACTCAACAAGAAGAAGCTTCTGAAAGACTGTTCATGGCAGATTTCATTGCGAAAACATGTCCTGTTAACTCCTGTTCAGTTAACTAGTGCAAAGTAAATGTAACCAAGATTAATAAATGTTGTAAAAGACCATAGTTGCTGTTGAGAATGTTAACAGGGTCAGTTTTCATTTCACATTCATTTTTAAATTGAAATCTTTCTTATTTCTTCTCCTTTCATTTGTAAAGGTCATATCTTGTTTATGAGTATCTGTCCTGCTAAGATGATCTTTAAAAATACTGAGTTGCATTCACGCTCACACATGCATAACTGCTAAATAAACGTGTATTTCATCTCACTTCTCACTGGATTGTAAACCTGCTTTATTTTCCAATCCAGTCCACTAAGGGTTTTGATTTCTACAGGTACTGGAGTCAAAGCACATCCTCATGCCAAAATGTATACTTTTTGCGCTATTGATAGAGGGCTGAAGCTTAGTGCATATTCTTGTGCGCACCCGTGTGAGTGTGTGTTTCCCTGCAGTTGGCTGCTGAAAGTGCTTACACAGTAGTAAGAGCTACAGAATAACTGCCATACATCATCTCACAGATGAGCTGCCAGACACACACACACGCACACACACACACGACTCCAGCTGCTGATACGGATCTTCTCTCTCTCGCTGGGTTTCGTCTCTCCAGTCTCCACTAAGTGATCACATCGCTTGCCTCTTCACAGCATTTAACTGCCCCTTGAGCCTCCTGATGCCCCAGCTGCCCCTCTCAGACCCACCCAGTGAGAGTGAATCACCTCAAACTGGACACTATGAGTATGAGGGGTGCAGGATAAGAGGAAAATAGGTTGGTGAGTGTACTTCTTTTTTTTCTTTACAAGGTATATTTTACAGGGAAACGAATATTTCTTGATTTTTTTTTTTTTTTTTTTTTAATGTACGTTGTTATTCATAAGTTTGGGGGTCATTATTATTATTATTTTTTTAAAGAGATTAAACTTATTCAGAAAGGAAACATCAAATTGATCAGAAGTGACAGTAAAGACATTTATAATCTCAAAAAATATTAAGCAGCACAACTGTTTTCAACACTGATAATTATAAATATTTCTTGAGCACCAAATAAGTGCTCAAATCATTTTAGAATAATTTCTGAAGATCATGTGACACTGAGGACTGAAGTAATGGAAGTGTAATAGTAAACAATATAAATCTTACATAAAAAAATATTTCAGTCATTTTTTTATCAATTTAATGTGTCCTAGCTGAATAAAAGTATCCATTTCTTTAAAAAAATAAAATAAAATACCACAAACCCTTACCACACTACTAAAAGACATTTTTTTTATTTTACCACATTATTTACTTCATATACATAATATCAAATAAGTTTTAACTTCATAACATCCCCATATAGATATTTTGCCAAATTTAGCTCACTTTTAAGGATAATTTTGTATCCAAAGTATTGCTACACAGTGCTGGAAAGCCTCCCGGTGCTGCATGACTCATATCTGGAGTCTGTGGTGAAAATATCTCCTCACATCACTAATGAGTTTGGTCTTTAGAGCTTTAATATAAAGACACACCGGCCTGAAGGAAAGGAGAAGGAGTGCTTTCTCATTCATATCATTAATGTATGACTTTGTTTAAACTTTAAAGAAGTTTCTATGATTTCTGAATTAACACGCTACATATATGCATAGATATGAACACCTAAATGCGGCACTCGGAACGGCCATTATCGGTTGATTTAATCAGAAGTAATCAAACCAACCTAACGCCACAACAAAAGCAAATGAGAAAGTTAAAAAAGTAGCATCTAGCTGTGCAAATCTATGCGTGTGAAGATGGATAGCCAAAGCAGCATGTCAGACTTCATAAACCCTGATGATCATTTACTTTTAACGTTCCTGCTCATCTTCAATAAAGCAGCTCTGGATATCAGCCGCTGATGGGAAAAAGAGTGCTTTTCATTTCCTTTACATGCACAAAACAAGTAAACAAACTAATCATGAGGCTAAATGATGAAATATACTATGCGTGTGTGTGCTTGTATAACTGCAAACTCACAAACGCAGCAGAGCGTGATGAAACCAAACAACTTAATTTAAGAGTTTGTGCCCGGCAGGATCTGTCACGAGCACATTGTGCCGTAACGTACGCGTTCGCACGCAGGAGCCGTCAGGGGTCACATGTGATGATCCGTTTCCACACAGGCAGAAAAAGAGTCATTAATCTACTGAACTGAACTCACATCAGCCTCAAAACAGAGTTCGTATCGATTCGCTCTCCCTCTAGCGCCATCTGAGGAATTATTAAAATGCTTCTTCACCGTCTGGCCGAAGAAACAATGACGAAACAGCTTGTGCTGTTTTTAAAATTTCGAAACACTGGGAAAATACAGACAGAGGAAAATATCCTTTAAAAAAAACGAGACTGAGAAAGGGAGAAAGAGTGAAAGAGTCTAAATCCAACTTGGAAATGGGATACGATTCACATGTTTAACATGATTCATTTATGTTAGACAGAGGTAATGCACAGCATCCTTAGCTGTAAAGCACCATCAAATCAGTCAAAATAATCAATGAACAAACATGCAGTGACGACTTTTTAACCGAAGAAAGAAATATTATGGATAGATGTGTCTTTTAGCCAGAAACATCGTTTTGAAGAATTATAGTGATGTTTTTATAAGCTGTTTGGACTCTCATTTTGACGGCACCCATTCACTGCAGGGGATCCATTGAAGAGCAGGTGACACAAAGATTAATTTCTCAAAATCTGCTCCGATGAAAAAACAAACTCATCTACATCTTGGATGACCTGAGGGTGAGTACATTTTCAGCAAATTTTCATTTTTGGGTGAACTATTCCTTTAAAGCCCTTCTGATACAATCTGAATTTGGAGGCAGTACATTAGTATTTCTGCTGGAACAAGCCGAACCCAGTTTTGGCACTTCTGGAATTGGACCCAACAGCTATTTTTGTGAATGTAACACCTCATGTGGCTTTAAAAGAAATACATAATAAGATCTGTACAGTGGTGTTTCTTCAACTATGGGGACTTTTGTCATTTTTAACATTTTTTTTCCCCCTGGTCAACTCATTTGTCTTGCTGAGGTTAATTTCATAGCTTGCATTTATGTATCCTGAATAAACCCAATTAAATACTACTTTCACACTTTTCTGAGACACAATAAAATATTCTATTTACAAATGATATTTAGCTTCATTTTTCTTCATTTGATTTCTTCACACATCACGCCTCAAACTTTATCTCAAGCTCTTCACTGACATGGTTGTCTTCTTGGTAAACAAGTATACTAACTATATCAGTATTAGTAATATTAAAATACTGTTACAGGTGTAAGCCAAGCATTTTTGATACATTTAATTAAAATAATTTCATGCATTAAAAAACTGAAATGATTTCTGATTTGCTTAGATAATTTATAAATGTTTAGATAAGTTTGTTTAGGTTTGTTTTAAATGTAAAAAATAAGTTTATTTTTATATTTATTTATATTTTTTAAATATTTTATTTTTAACAGATATTTAAAGTTTAAAACAATATTTGGGTAGAATTATAAAATCTACACATAAATATATATAAAGAAAATAAGCAAAAATAATGTGCAATTCATATAATGAAAAAAGAGAAAAATTCTCCTAATTTTAATAAAACAAACCCTGTGACAAAAAAAAGTGCTCAAAGTGAAAGAAACACACATTTAATGAAAAATAAGTATAGCAATAATAGTTCTGTTAATCTGTCACAATATGTGAAAAAAAAAAAAAGTTGAACGTAAAAGCAATGAAAAAAAAGTGATGCATTTAAGCATACACTACTGTTCAAAAGTTTGGGGTCAGCAAGATTTTGTTAAAGAAATTAATACTTTTAGTACATTAAATTGATCAAAAGTGACAATAAAGAAGTGTAATGTTACAAAGATTTCCATTTCAAATAATGCTGTTCTTTTCAAATTTCTATTCATCAAAGAATCCTGAAAAAAAAGCATCACATTTTCCACAAAAATATTAAGCGACACAACTATTTTCAACATTGATAATAATAAGCCATGTTTCTTGAGCAGCAAATCATCTCTCCTCTTGGGCACACATGAGCACACTCTCTCTCTCAGGTATCTGACCCTAATCTTCCCTCTCCAACAGCTTCAATCCGATCTCTTATTGTGCTCGGCCTGCCCAGCAGAGCAGACCGGATTCTCTCTGTCTCCTTTATCACTCCTCAGTCCCTGCCAGGACAAGAAGAAAGAAAGACTGCACTGGAAACAGCTGAGCTGGAGACTTCTTTTCTTCACTGCTAAGCCGTTTGGGGGTTTGGAGATAGTGAGGGCTGGGACACCGTCTCTCCCTCTCTCAGTGGACAGTGCTGATAGGGTTATGAGAGGGAAAGTGAGTAAAGACACTTCCTGTTGTGAGTCGCTGTCAGACGCTGTCAGTCAGGCGGCAGAAGTGATTACGTTCAGCTCGTCCGGATTCAAACATTCAGAGTGTCTCAGGCTGGGATATATCCTGCAGCGTTGATGTGTCCTGTCACTCAACACTTCCTCCTCTCATTACTTACCCTAGCTACCCTGTTCATCTCGTTTCCATTCAGGATGCATCTGTATTCTCTCACCCCGGCGTCCTCAAACTCTTTCTTTCTGCCGAAAATGGCACTGAATTATGCAGTGATGACAGGAGGGATGGAGGTAGATGGATTGTCAGTTTCATGCCCCGTTCACACTGACAGTGATTTTGTCACTGGAGGACGGCGGGTCGCTGTACCGCCTGTCGCTATTAGGCGTTCCTGTGGCTGGACGTCCTGATGTTGCTGCGAATAGCTTTTAAAAATCTGATCACAAATTATATGTACTGCTGTTTAAAATAATGTGTAATTGAATTCAACAATAAATTAGTTTTCTTGCTACTTAAAATTAGCATCCTGGAGTGGAAATTAGTTTGCGCTTTAAACAAGGGGAAAAATCTATTTGCTAATGGGGTGAGACAAAATAAACTTGTTTTCTTTTTGAATTAAGTTTATTTTGTCTTTGCTGTGCATTTTAAGCATAAATCTCATTAACTTTAGTTCTCTCTTAGCAAGATTTATTATCATATGCCATGTTGCTTGTTTTACGATACAAAGAAAATTGTTTTTGCAGTGCACTCAGGTTGCCAGAAACTTTGAAAATGAATGACCACCTGTCTTAGTGCAACTGCAGATCACTGTCAGTGTGAACAATCCTTCAGATGATGGTACATTCCTCCATCACCTATTGGATTGATTACAACACTTCCCCTGACCTGTATTTTATTTTATTTTACAAAAATTTGATTTATTAAACCCCCTCTGCTGAACCACATTATATAAAATACAAATTTAATATTAATTAAAAAAAGGTTCAAGATAAATAAAACAAAATAAAATTAATTATATTATAAATTAATTATATAATAAAATTACATTAAATAAAATAAAAATTGGATTGATTATATCAGTTCCACTGACATGCACTATATAAAATAAAATTTCAATTAAATATAAATAAATCAACACAAAATAAATATGAATTAAAATGTTAAAATACTATTAAAACAAATCTAAAATAAAAAAAGAAATTAATTTATATTTATTTTGTTTAAACAAACAAACAATAAATAAATACATACAAAAACAAAAAAAAAAACATTGTCTTCATCCAGCGGCTGTCTCGGTGTGTACATAAAGTATATTCACAAATGTGATCGCCAGTGTGAGGCTTGCTTCTTATATACTGAGAAATTAACAATGGACTAATCAGAAAAAAATCTCTATCTGCTCAATAAGAAAGAATAAAGAAGAGCTCATACAAACTGAGATCTCACCAACAGGTCAATTCAAATCTGACTTCTGCTAAAATTATTATGGACTCATGGACTTCAGCACCATGGACAGAGGCATACACAAAACTTCAGCACCATGGACAGAGACAAAATTAAAGATACCCCTGCTCACTACAGACTGATGTAAAGGGAGAAAGAGTCAAGTTTTACAACTGCTAAGCAGGAAAAAACACGTGATTCAACAAAAAGGCCAATCAGAAAAAAAATCTGATATGCTTTACACACAGAATAAGTATATAAGACTGATTCACAATGTGACCTGAATGTGGGCGGAGCATTCCAGTGTGATGTCATAATTTGAACCCAAGTAACCATTAAAACAGCATCACACCTAGCTAGTGCACTAACAAGTGTTCTACAGCAATCAAGTGTAATGTGGCTTTACAAAGTGTGTAGCTTGAGGACAGAATTCCTACCTTGACATGATTGAATTCGTTCTTGCTGGCGTCAGTGCCAACTGGTTTATTTTCGGCACGTGGCTTTAATACCTGCCGCAGCGGGCTGGAGACGGGCAGACCTGTTACACTGATACCATCTGAAAGCACACAACAATATACATTAGACATACAGCACACATGAACACAGTGGCCAGAGGAAAGAGAGATCACTATCTTCTGTGACTTATGTGAGGAGAGGACGCTATTATACAGCAATAATTCCTCACATTCAGAGGATGTGAACATCGCTCAAACGCTTCCCTCTCCATCTCTCTCTCTAGCCGCCTTTCTATCTCCCGGCGCATCTGTTTGTCCGGCGTTCAGCGCTCGAAATAAAAATTAAAATCCATAACGTGACAGTTTGAAATATGATGAGGTGGAAAAACTTGGTAATAAATAAGGCGATGGAGTGCGTGTGCCGCAGTGGCTCTCTGGAACACACTCAGGTGGTTGTATTTTATCTCTCCAGCGCATACGGATAACGGCATAAACTTATAAACGCACACACAAATTCATTCAAGCGAGAAACATTCTGGGTTATTTTTAGAAACGGGACATAAATATGACGAATGAGACTTTCATCAACACAGACTTAAATGGTCTGCAAGCCTGCAAGAACATAAAAACACAAAACTAAAGAACACAAATCCTCAAACGTATGACATCAGTTGCAGTAGGGCTGGGCGGTATATGAAATATTCAAGATATATCTGCAATGATTTTGCTGGTTATATAAAATTAACCAGCATTGTTATGATACCCCATTTTACTAGGACACTGAGTTTCTTATAGAGCGTGTCAGTATAGTTTTGTGATTATTAAAACAGAGTTGTTAAAACTTTTGTACAATAAATGATGTTGGAGTTGGAAAGTGTGACTGATTTCTGAGTCAGTTAAAAATGATTAAATTCAAAACATTTATTGAAACACTTGCATCACTCAAAATGTTTACAAAAATTCTCACATGCTTGTTTTATTAAAGCCAATATGAAATAAAAATTTACCCTATATACTTATTTAATGAATGTTGCTTATTCACATTTTAAAGGCCACTTTTCACAGAAAAGTGCCAAAACAAAATCTAAAAATTTGGAAATATGTCAGATTATTATCAAAATGTTGAAATGAAATGAAATAAATAAATAAATAAAATTATTTTTAAATAATTATTTTCATCTAGCACATTTAAAGTTTTAATAATAAATATATTTTCTAATAATTATAACAGTTTCAAAGGTTATAATAATAATAATAATAATAATAATAATAATATAAAAAATAGTTAAAATAAATTTATATAGCACTTCTAAAAATGTTTAATAATAATAATATTTTGTAATAAATAATAATAATATAATAACAATAATAATAATAATAATAATAACAAATTAATTAAAATAAATGTATATAGTGCTTCTAAAAATGTTTAATAATAATATTTTGTAATAAATAATAATAATAATATAAAATTAAAATAAATGTATATAGTGCTTCTAAAAATGTTTAATAATAATACTAATAATAATAATAATAATAATAATAATAATAATATTTTGTAATAAATAATAATAATAATAATAATAATAATAATAATATAAAATTAATTAAAATAAATGTATACATTGCTTCTAAAAAGTTTAATAATAATAATATTTTATAATTAACAACAACAACAACAACAACAACAACAAAAATAATAATAAATGCTTAAAGGTAGCGTCTCTATGTTTTAAAAAGAATAATAACAATTGATAAACACATAAACAAACACGGAGGTTGCATTGTCTGCACACACAAAGCCATTGCTCTAACTGAAGGTTTTTCTGCAGCGGTGACATTTCTGGATTTGACCTGCTTTGGCTCTGTCTGAGGGAAAATAATGAGGGTAAATTGCAGCATTTGCCATGCACAGATTTCTCTCCATATCTCATGCAGATGCTCCAATACACTCGGATGGATTCTGACATTCCACAGAGGAGGAAGAGCAGAAGAGACGGCAGGTGAAAGGTGCATGTACGAAAATGCGCCTCATCACTATTCGAACAGAAACGAATGTCTGTAGAACAGCATGTGATTTTCATTCATCTTTGAAACGCTACCTCTCTGCTGCTCAGTAAAAGAGAGCCCGTACACAGCAGCTCACATCAGCACAGATCTGGTCAGTATTTGTGTTTTACCACCCGTGGGTTCTGAAAGGGAAGGAGAAGGATGGCGAGGGTGTTCAATCACTTGACGCACAGAGAACTTACGGTCCTCATTACGAGTCCCACGGCCTCTCAAATGACATCACTTCCCTTCAAGAGTGTCTGACACAGTATGTTGTAATGTCTGCTGCTAACTTTACAAGACTCAGACGCCAAGACATCAGGTCAGAGCAAACAGAGTGACATGAGGTAAGAGGAGTCATCATCAAGAGATTGTCACATGAGCAATTTTTGGCCAAAAATATCGGCACTCTTGGTAAATATGATCAAAGGTGGCTGTGAAAATTAATCTTATAAAGCCCTGAATGGCTTAGCTCCTCAGTACTTGAGCGAGCTCTTATCACATTATTGTCCTCCACGTCCGCTGCGTTCTCAAAACTCTGGCCATTTGATAATACCTAGAATATCAAAATCGACTGCGGGCGGCAGATCCTTTTCCTATTTAGTGCCCAAACTCTGGAACAATCTACCTAAAACTGTTCGGGAGGCAGACACACTCTGTCAGTTTAAATCTAGATTAAAGACACTTTTCTTTAACCTGGCTTACACATAACACACTAATACACTTCTATTATTCAAATCCGTTAAAGGATTGTTAGGCTGCATTAATTAGATCAACCAGAACTGGGAACACTCCTCATAACACACAATGTACTTGTTACATCGTAAGAAGAATGGCATCTACGCTAGTATTTGTCTGTTTCTTTCTTTTTCTGTTTCTCAGTCCGTGTCCGGATCAGATGGTGGATCGGCGCCGGGAGATGATGTCTGCGACCCTGATCGTCGGCAAAGGCCGGACGCCTGGATGAGCCCCGGGGACATATCCCCAGTGAAGACCTCGACTTAAATATAATAAAACTAAAAATAAAACAAAATAACTAAAAATATAATAAAATACCTAACTACATAATACTATTATTGTTAGAAATGGCAACAATATAAAAATAGAAATATAATACATTTATACATTTAAAATTTAATTAAAACAATAAGTAAAAAAATAAATAAACAATAATATCCTGGCCAGAGGAGAACTGGCCCCCTGACTGAGCCTGGTTTCTCCCAAGGTTTTTTTCTCCATTCTGTCACAGAGGGAGTTTTGGCTCCTTGCCGCTGTCGCCTCTGGCTTGCTCAGTTGGGGACACTTAATTTCTAATAGATACTATTAGATACTATCTTGATTTCATAGATACTATTTAAACTAAACTGAGCTAGACAATGACATCTCTGAATTCAATAATGAAATGCCTTTAACTGAAAATTGAGTGTTTAATCTTATTATTATACATTACTGGCACTCTATCCTCCAATTTGATACTGTTAAGTGCTTTGACACAATCTGTATTGTTAAAAGCGCTATATAAATAAAGGTGACTTAAATAAAGGTGACTTAATCTGCATTGTTAATCCTTTTGATCTTTTATTTAAAAAAAAAATCACAAAAATCTAACCTTTCATTGGATAATAAGAATTTAAAATGGCGGGAAATATCATTATGAAATAAATGTTTTTCTCTAATACATGTTGGACACAATTATTGGTACCCCTAGAAATTCTTATGAGTAAAATATCTCTGAAGTATATTCCCATTCATATTCACAATTTTGAGCACTCCAGGGTGATTACGAACATGAAATTATCCAGCCATGGCTTCCTGTTTCACAGAAATATAAATAGGAGGGAAAACAAAGCCCAAATTCCCTTAATCATCCATCACAATAAGAAAAACCAAAGAATATATTTCTGATGTGCAGCAAAAGATAATTGAGCTTCACAAATTAGTGAAGTGGCTTTAAGAAAAGAGCTAGAGCAGTGAAAATTCCCATTTCCACCATCAGGGCAATAATTAAGAATTTCCAATCAAAATAAAATGTTACGAAACTGCCTGGAAGAGGATGTGTGTCTATATCATCCTAATGTACGGTGAGGAGGAGAGTTTGAGTGGCTAAAAACTCTCCAAGGACCACAGCTGGAGAACTGCAGAAAATAGTTGAGTCTTGGGGTCAGAAAACCTTAAAAAAAAATTGTCAAACAGCACCTACATCACCACAAACTCCAGCATATTCAGTTATCAGACGCGACTGGAACTTCAAATGGGACTGGCTTCTATGATCAGATGAAACTAAAAAATTAGCATTTTAGCAGCAAACACTCAAGATGGGTTTGGTGAACACGGATAAAAAGTACCCCATGAAATATACTGCTGTATTTTTGATGTTGTGGGCCTATATTTCTGCTGGAGGTCCTGGACATCTTGTTTAGACACATGGCATCATGGATTCTATCAAATACCAACAGATAAAAAAAAAATCAATAAGTGACTGACTGTTAAAAATCTTATAATGGGCCATGTTTGGATCTTCCAACCGTACAATAATCCAAACACAAACCTCAAAAACAACACAAAAATGGGTCACTGAGCACAAAACCAAGCTTCTGCTATGGCCATTCCAATCCTCTGACCTGAACCCTATAGAAAATGAGTGAGGTGAACTGAAGAGAAGAGAAGCACCACCAATATGGAACTGGGAATCTAAAGGGTCTGGAGTGATTCTGGATGAAGGAATGGTCTCTGATCTCTTGTCAGGTGTTCTCTAACCTCATCAGGCATTATAGGAGAAAATTTAGAGCTGTTAAACTGGTAAATGGAGGTTTCAAAAAGTATTGAATAAAAGGGTGCCGTTAATTGTGGCCAATGTGTATTAGAGAAAAACATTTATTTCATAATGATATTTCCCCCCCATTTTAAATTCTTATTATCCAATGAAAGGTTAGATTTTTGTGAATTGTTTAAATAAAGGATCAAAAGGATTAACAATGCAGATTAATTTTCACAGCCTTCTGTGATCATATTTACCAAGGGTGCCGATATTTTTGGCCATGACTGTGTGTATATATATATATATATATATATATATATATATATATATATATTAGGGGTGGCAACGTTAACGCGTTAATGTATGCGATTAATCAAAAAAATTTAACGCGTTAATATTTTTTTAACGTAAATTAATCATTTGATAATGTTTGACCCCAACTTCTTCCCGTCATCCCAGCGCGGAAGGTTATCTATAGTGTGTGATGAGGTCACAGTGAACCAGTGTTGCCAGGGCAGCGGCACAATTGGCTGTGTGCTATTTTGAAAATACAGTCGCGGGAAATATTACAGAGTCGCGGGTTTTTGGGCTAACGTTACTTTTATAATGTACAGCGGCCGCCCAAAGTGTATATAGACAAATAAAAATGAAAATAGATCCTTTTACGAATGTGTGTTATACTTGGAATGTATACCTGGCAACTTAAGAACGGAGAGGCGGCTGTAAACATCACAAACAACGTGAGTTTCAGCCAGAGCACACGTTAAGGCTTTTACACAGCAGAAATAAACATGACAACAGCCACTATAGATTATACAAGATAATAAACACACGATTATGATAGGATATGGTTTGTATGTGATTTTCTTGAGATGAATGTGTACATCTGAAATGCTAATTTGTGCAGCGATATAAAAGGCTATAAATAGCATATTTTAACAACAGTAAACGACCAAATTCCACATGTGATCGCAAAAGGAAGTTATTACAAACACTCGATGGTGGTTTAAAGTGAGTTCTGAGTAAAAGTGGACTATTAATCTCATAAATTGTCTAATGAAGCATGATGCTAATATTAGCTCTAATGCACCTGCAGAACAGGTCCAATTCTTCTTCATAATGCATTTTGTCATAATACTTAACGTAAGGTCGCAAGAAAATGTTTTGTTGTATTTATTCAGAAATACTTTTGATAATAGTTGGGTAAATGTAAACTGGGATTGAAGCGATGTGGCTTGGTAAACGTTTTATTGCCAGTTTAAAGGCTGATAATGGCTGAATAAAAACAGAAGAATCATGATAAAAGAATAATAAGGATTATGTCTCATACCTGGCGGAGGTGTGAAAGGTTCTGTTTCCTTAAACTAGTCTGTCATGCATTTCTTTTCAACACATTTACAGGTAAATCCTAGTATTTTAAATGTGCGATTAATCGTGATTAATCACAGCCCATGACTGTGATTAACGCAATTAAATTTTTTAATCGATTGACAGCACTAATATATATATATACAGGTGCATCTCAATGAATTAGAATGTCGTGGAAAAGTTCATTTATTTCACTAATTCAACTCAAATTGTGAAACTTGTGTATTAAATAAATTCAATGCACACAGACTGAAGTAGTTTAAGTCTTTGGTTCTTTTAATTGTGATGATTTTGGCTCACATTTAACAAAATCCACCAATTCACTATCTCAACAAATTAGAATATGGTGACATGCCAATCAGCTAATCAACTCAAAACACCTGCAAAGGTTTCCTGAACCTTCAAAATGGTTACACAATAGCCTATACAATCATGGGGAAGACTGCTGATCTGACAGTTGTCCAGAAGACAATCATTGACACCCTCCACAAAGAGGGTAAGTCACAGAAGGTCATTACTGAATGGCTGGCTGTTCACAGAGTGCTGTATCAAAGCATATTAAGTGAAAAGTTGACTGGAAGGAAGAAATGGGGTAGGAAAAAGTGCACGAGCAACAGGGATGACAACAAGCTTGAGAATACTGTCAAACAAAGCTGATTCAAACACTTGGGAGAGCTTCACAAGGAGTGGACTGAAGCTGGAGCCAGTGATCAAGAGTCACCACGCTCAGACATCTTCAGGAAAAGGGCTACCAAGACACTTCTGAAACAGAAACGATGTCAGAAGCATTTTACCTGGGCTAAGGAGAAAAAAAAACTGGACTGTTGCTCAGTGGTCCAAAGTCCTCTTTTCAGATAAAAGTAAATTTTGTATTTCATTTGGAAATGAAGGTCCCAGAGTCTGGAGGAAGACTGGAGAGGCACAGAATCCAAGCTGATTGAAGCCCAGTGTGAAGTTTCCACAGTCAGTGATGAATTGGGCTGCCATTTCATCTGCTGGTGTTGGTCCATTGTGTTTTCTGAAGTCCACAGTCAACGCAGCCATCTACCAGGACATTTTATAGCACTTCATGCTTCCTTCTGCTGACAAGCTTTATGGAGATGCTGATTTCATTTTCCAGCAGGACTTGGCACCTGCCTACACTGCCAAAAACACCAAAATTGGTTAAATGACTGTGGTGTTGGTGTGCTTGACTGGCCAGCAAACTCACCAGACCTGAACCTCATAGAGAATCTACAGGGTATTGTTAAGAGGAAGATGAGAGACACCAGACCCAACAATGCAGATGAGCTGAAGGCCACTGTCAAAGAAACCTGGGCTTCCATACCACCTCAGCAGTGCCACAGACTGATCACCTCAATGCCACGCCGAATTGAGGCAGTAATTAAAGCAAAAGGAGCCCCTATCAAGTATTGAGTACATATACAGTAAATGAACATACTTTCCAGAAGGCCAACAATTCACTAAAAATGTTTTTTTTATTGGTCTTACATTATGAAGTATTCTAATTTGTTGAGATAGTGAATTTGTGGGTTTTTGTTAAATGTGAGCCAAAATCATCACAATTAAAATAACCAAAGACTTAAACTACTTCAGTCTGTGTGCATTGAATTTATTTAATACACGAGTTTCACAATTTGAGTTGAATTACTGAAATAAATGAACTTTTCCACGACATTCTAATTCATTGAGATGCACCTGTATATATATATAGAGAGAGAGAGAGAGAGAGAGAGAGAGAGAGAGAGAGAGAGAGACAGAGAGAGAGAATTATTATTGCATAATATATTCATAATTATATATGTGCCTATTTTAATAACAGTAATAATAATAATAATAAACAAAATAAAATAAAAAATATTGTCAAAATGTATTTGTATGTATATAAATATTTATATTTTATACTACTACTACTACCAATAGAACAGGTCATAAAGGTTTTTTTAATAATAATAACAACAATAACAATAATAATAATAATAATAATAATATAAAAACAAAACAAAATAATGTATTATTATTAAAACGAATAATTAATTATTTTCATATAGCACATTTAATGATGATTTAATAATATTTTTTATAATAATAATAATAATAATAATAATAATAATAATATAAAAAATTAAATAAAATAAATCAAAATGGATAAAGTAATAATTTTATATAGCACCTTTCAGGATTTAATTATATTATTTATTATTATTATTATTATTATTATTATTAATAATAATAACAATAATAATAATAATAATAATAATAATAATAATAATAATAATAATAATAAATGTTTTTATATAGCACTTTTAAGGATTTATATTATTTAATAACAACAACAACAACAACAACAATAATAATAAATGACTATTTTTATATAATGTCTTTAAAAGTTTAAAGGTAGTGTCTAAAATAAAATAAAATATAAAATAAAATAAAGTACAAACAAAACAAAACAAAACAAAACAAAAAACAAAACAGCCAGTTGCCCAGCAAGGCAAGACTATTTTGGTATTTGACTCTAGTAAGGGCGGGGACTACAATGGGAATGTGATGACAGCCAGATTACAGCAAAAATATAATCAACACCTTCTAGCACTGCATTCTTGATTCTTTTTTTGTCATAATTTGATTTGACCTTTTCAAAGTATACAAAAAAAAAAAAAAAAAAAAGTCTTGGAGCTCAATATCAGCTCAAATGATCCACCTAATGAACATCCTGAACATCTTATGTCTAACAGACGTCATTTACTCCTCTGCTTAAGTAAAACGCAGCAGGTCGCATTGAAAAACGCGGTGCTCAGCAATTACCAGACGTTACCCAATGAGGCTAGCAAGCTCATCCCTATGTGGCGGCGTGACATCATCCTCACCGTGGCTTGGCGGGCGGCTGACGTCCCGCATGAAGGGTAAACGTTTACCTCCAGCGGCTCTCAGCAGGGAGCCGTCCAGTTTAATGGAGCTGCTCTCCTCTCTCTTTATGTTGTTCTTGCGCTGACATTTTAACATTCAGGCACTAATGTGTTTAGTCTGACTGTCTGGCCCTCGCGCTCTGCCGCTCTCTGACGGGGAGACGATTTATAGAGGACGGATGAATGAACGAAAGCGGGCAGAATGTTAAAGAAACTCTCGTACGGACTGAACCCAATGGCCTCCTGAGAGACAGACAGAGCATTGCATCACAGTGATGACATCACCGCCATCACAGCCTGAGTTATGCTGACAGGAGAGATGGAGACAGACATGGAGAGAGCGATAGAGACAAAAAATGGGCAAAGAAAAAGAGTTGAGGGGAACAGAGAGAAAGGAACAGAACGGAAATGTACGGTGTGTTCAACTTATAAATGTTTTTCATAAACTGATTATTTTTAATGAATCAGTTTGATTAAACTAAATCAGTCTAACAACTCATTCACTTATTGAACTGATTAACCAGCTGGTTAACAACAAATTTACTCACTGAAAATCATTACTAAGAAAATAAGGCCCGGTTTCATAGACATGGCATAGCCTAAATCAGGATTAAGCCATAGTTTAGTTAGGTCATTTAAGTAATTTTTTATAAACGTGCCTTTGAAAAAAGCATTACTGGTGTTCATCTTAAGACAAAACAAAGGCACTGACATGTTTTAAGATCAGTCAGTGCAAGTTTCTTTCAGTTGAAACAGCTCAGATTTACATTTTAGTCTAGGACTAGGCTTAAGCCTTGTCTGTGAAACCGGGGGTAAATGTTGCAGGCATGTGATCAGCCAAAAATAAGAAAAACCTGTTTTTTCCCCCCATTCAATATATTATTATTATTATTATTATTATTATTAAATAGAACTGTCATAATGGGATGTGAGACAGTAAAATTACTAATACTAATAAATATGGTTGTCTTAATTTCTTTGCTTTTATATACTATAAACTATAGTAATAACTCTATTGTACTGTTAAATAAAAACTATTTCTCCATTCAATATAATAATAATAATAATAATAATAATAATAATAGTATTTATTTAAATTATAAATTGTAATAATAGTCTACTACTGTAATATCACAGTAAAATAAAACAAGTATTTAATAAGAATTATTATTAATTATTAATATTATTATATAGAACTGTTATAATGGGAAGCAAGACAGTAAAACTGATTAAATATGGTTGTCTTTTTTCCTTTTAAACGTTATAGTAACTATAGTAATAACACTACTGTACTGTAAAATAAAAACGATTTAATAAAATATTTAATAAAAATAATAATACAAAATATTATTATTTAAAATTATAAACAGTAAATCAAAGATATTGATAATTATTATTATTATTATTATTATTATTAATAAATAATAATAATAATAATAATAATAATAATAATAATAATAATAATAATAATTTTCATAGAACAACAGTAAAATTACAATGCTAATAATTTTTAATTATGGTTGTCTTAACTTCTTTGCTTTAAAACATTAAACTATTATAATAATACTACTGTTAAAAAACATTTAATAACAACAACAACAACAACAATACTAATAATAATAATAACAGTTATGGTTATTTTAAAGAACAAAAGTAAAATTCCAATACTAATATTTATGGTTGTCTTAATTTCTCTGCTTTCAAACATTAAACAGTAGAGCTTTTATTTTGGCGGAAAAAAATATGGAAATTAATATGTTGTCAACATGTTAATAAGCCATGACTGGGACATGTTGTATTTTCAAATGCATGTAAGAAGCGTTGAAAATACAGCCCTTTTTTCCCTTGGATTTACGTAATTCACACAGGTCATACTTCAGGCCGAAAAATTAGTATAAAATTTGTATAAATATCTTGACAACAGTCTGGAAGCTGCTTCATGCAAAACATGCAACACCAAAAATGTCTTGCATCCCATTATGACATCACAATGGAGAAGAATGAGCAGCCAATCAGAGATGAGGAAGTGCAACATCAAACACTTCAACATTTAAATTACTTGTTTTAATCTTTTTTTAATTGTTTCTACAGTTACAACCCAACACGATGAGAAAACCAATAGCAAACAGTGCTAATATTACTGCTAAATAACAGCAATAATATTACCTGCGACAACATCAGCAGTGTTTACAATTCACTGCCCTCTATATGCTGCGCTAACAGGACAGGCTTTAAGCTGTCTTATCGACATAATTCAGAGAAAATTATTATTTCAACAATAATTAAAACATTTTAGCAGCGTCTGAGGAGAGACCCAGGAGAGGAGAGAGAGAGGCCGTTCATTGCGCACCTGTTTGTAATTCAAGCAGAAATGCAGCAGACAGACGCACACCGTTGCTCGTCTGCTACAGTCTGCTACAGTCTGATCTCCTCGTGTCTCATTAATATTTGCATGTGCGTACAAAGAGACATAGAGAGCCTGTAGGACATTTCCCATTCACAGAGGATGCTCTTTTGGGCTCAAAAGAGGTTGCAAATACTTTTCATTGATATTTTATACTTTATTGCAGTATAGTTTCTTAAATTCCTTAAAAACAGACAATCAATCAATAAATTAATTAATAAACAGATAATAGTCAATTAATTACATTCGGTGAGAATGAAAAGCTATAAAATTGATTTGGAGAGCAGTTCAGATCATTTCATCTTGATAGAATTGGATGAGAAATGTTCGAGTTGATATTGAACCAAATTTTCCTTTCATCTTTTCCCTAAACACCATTTGCAGATTCAAATTTGTAAAAATGACTCATTCAAAATCCTGAAATATTAACATGACAGACCCAATTTACATTACCATTCAGAAGTTTGGGTTCAGATTATAATGTTGTTGAAAGAGGTCTCTTCTGCTCTCCAAGGCTGCTCTTATTTGATAAAAAAATACAGTAAAAACAGTAATATTGTCAAATATTATCACAATTTAAAATAACTGTTTTTTTATATTTGAATATTTTAAAATATTTACTGAATATATTTAAAATATATTTTCACATTTGATATTTCATAATAGTTCATTTTCATATTTATTATTTTATTTAACATTTGATTTTTTATATTGTTTTTATTATTTTTAATTACTTTAACATTTTTTTTCATGCATTTCATAGTCGTTTTTCATGTTAACTTACACATGTATTTTTTGCTTTTTATTATTTATTTATTTATTTATCTATCCATTTTCAGCAATATTACTCCAATCTTCAGTGTCACATGATCCTTCAGAAAACATTCTATCATATGCTAATTTTCTTATTATCAATGTTGAAAACAGTTAATACAACATAAAGCATATCTTTGCAATACAAATTTTGGTGAATAGAAAGTTCATGTAACTTTCACTGTCACTTTCAATCAGTTTCATCCATCCCCGATAAATGAAGAGTATTACCTTCTTTCAAAAAATGCATATATTACAGATACTACCCAAAATTTTGAACACTACAGTGCACGTGTGATGATTTGTGTTTAGTAGAAACAACTGTGATAATGGTGATTTCTCCCTCTCAGTACGCATGAGAGGTAAAACAAGAGGTTAGACAGGAGGAAAGAAGGTATAAGTGTAATATAACCAGGAAACAGACAAAGGGAACAAGATGTGAAGAGGAAATAGATATGAATCCAGAGAGGAAATAAGAGAGGGCAGAGGGGATGGAGAAGGGGTAATACAGGAGAGAGACGGCCGATGTCTCTGTTGAATGTAAAATGAGAGGGTACAGACACCATTTCAAATCACCTCACTCGGATCAGATCTACCATAACAGGACAAAGTGAATACTGCCTTTCTATCTATCAGAGAGCAATCAAGCCTGTCTTGATTATAGTGCGATGGCTCCGGTGATGCACTCTCAGAAATTGAGCTTAAATTGGTTGAGACAAACCAGAACGGACCCCAATGATGTTGTTTTCGTGTGTCAGCGTATGTGTGGATGTTTACCGTCGTTCAGGTCATGTAACAGGTTCTCCTGACCGGAGAAGTCCAGTTTGGCGCTTATGTTGACAGGGATGGAGACGGATTGACCGGATTTCAGAGGCAGGTGGGAAAGAGCGTCCTGCAGGTCCCAGGTCAAGAACTCACCAAACAGCTTCTCTGTAAGACAGAAAAAGGGAAATTTTTGATTACAGAACTAAGGAATGAAATGACTTGCACATCGGTTGGTAACAAACAAGGATTTTTAACCCCCTGGGGTCGACAAACGTGCCGGCGCGTTTTGTTGCAAAGCTTCCTGATAACCCCTAAAGGAATTAAAATTACTCCGTCACTTTTGATCGTATAGATAAGAGCAATACATCAATCAAATCTGTAAAGGGTCTACTTTTATTTGTATGCACTCATAATAGGAACAAAACTTTGTGCTTTTGTAGAATAAAGAAAACAAACAGGGTGCGCGTTCTGTCTTCTCTGTGAACTGCTCTGTGAAACGCATCATTAAAATGAACCAAAACTCAGCGAATACTCAACATACAAACATGATATTGTTTATCTATAAAAAGCTAGACATGTCTTCTTTTAAATGAAGCGAGTCCCGTTGAAAATATTCAGTGTTTAAGTTATCAGTATGAAACCAACGCCATGTCCAGTTTCTCTGCCTGAACTAATTATTTTTAATGTGACCATGCCTGCGAGCTACTTTCGCTTTTGTTATTACAATCATCCACGTGAGGGACGCGGACATGGAAACGCCCACAAGAGCGCCGCGAACAAAGGAGCAAGACCTTTATTCAAGTTCATCTCGGCTGCTTGTCGTTTCTGAAAGAAGACACGCTGTGAGAAATAAGCGTTGAATTACCTCAAAGAAGGAGATTTGATGCGCGGCTCGATTCAGGAGATCATTTACATGAGTAAGTCTTTCTTATATTAGCCTACTTGTGTTAGTTGTTATTGTGTTACTATGATATAACTTGTACACATTTTACTCTTTAGACTTTTTCCAAACTATAATTCCTGACTACATGTATAATCAAGTGAAACTTTATGAAGCATCTTTCATTTCATTGCATCTAAATGTCTCCCGACTCCAGGATTTTTTAAAAAAAATTTTTTTTTATATTCTATAAAATAGAAAACAATTCGATATAAAACTAATAGTGTGTTTACACTGTAGCACTGAATGATAGAGTGTATGTGTGCGATGTGGTAATTGTGTTCTTTTTTTTCAATAAATTAGTACTAGTATCAGTGACCATCAAAATAATGTTAATAATGTAGTCTATGTGTAAACAGCATGCTTACTTTTTTATTTCAGATGTGAGAATAACAGTGCAAAAGAACCTGTTGCAAAGAGAGCCAAAACAAATAAGCAGCCCGCTCAGGAACCTGGACCATAGCTAAGACCAAATGAGGCACACACTCCCATGAGTCTCTTCAAAATATTTATTTTTTTTTTTTTTTAATTTCCTTCAGAGCACATAAACAATATACACTTTGGAAATGCCAGGTATGTGATGTTCATTTATATATTTCAACATGACACACTACCAGTCAAAAGTTTTTGAACAGTAAGATTTTTTATGTTTTTGTAAAGAATCCTCTTCTGCTCACCAAGCCTGTATTTATTTGATCCAAAATACATAAAGTTGTATTTGTTAAAGAAGTAATATTGTGAAATATTTTTACTGTTTAAAACAACTGCTTTCTATTTGAATGTATTTTAAAATGTAATTTATTTCTGTGATCAAATCTAAATTTTCAGCATCATTACTCCAGTCTTACAATGTGTAACAATATACACTATACCATTCAAAAGCTTGGAGTCAGTATATATAGAAAATAAAACTTATTTAGCACACAAGTGATGATAAAGACATTTATCATGTTGCAAACTATGCTGTTCTTCTGAACTTTCTATTCATCCAAAAAAAAAAAAAATTCTTCTCAGCTCTTTTCAACATACTACTACTACTACTACTACTACTACTAATAATAATAATACATGTTTTTGAGCAGCAAATCAGAATATTAGAATGATTTCTGAAGGATCATGTGACTGGAGTAACGATGCCAAAAAGTCAGCTTTGAAAGTCAGCTTTGGTTGTTCCTAATAAACTGTTTAACTGCACTCACAAGTGAATCTCAAGTTATTTTGTGTGATAGCTAAATATATTCTAAATAAACTACAAACAAAAAATATATATTTCTTTTGTCCTCACATTCTTTCTTGTAACTCTTCCCTCTCAGTCACATACCTGACTGAATGGCTCATTATGCAGCTCATTATGCGGGCCTTTGTCTTCTCAGGTGTGAATTACTGCATTATGTAGGGTAGTTGACGCCCTCTCGCATATGCTCTTTCTACCTGAAAAAGTGTCTTAGAAAATATAAATCAATATATTGTTTTCTGTGAGCGAGTAAACAAGATGATTTTCACATCATTCTGAAGCAAAAACTCTAGGCTACAAGATCCCATTCTCAAAAGTCTTGTGAACAAATGTTCTGTATGTGTTATGCCCTTATTTCAGTGACTTCAAAATTTTAGCGGCATTTAATACACAGAGCCGTAGTCCACCGACAAGCTACGCAATATCACGTTCACTATCGCATGCGATTCATCTGCGATTTTGCGCGCGAATTGCTTGCTTGTAAGTGAACTACGGCTCTGTGTATTAAATGCCGCTCCATCTGAAAACAGGTGATGGACATTTATTACTAATCACAGAACCGACTTTACTGACGAGATGCGCATGATTATCACATGTGATATATCGTGCAGCCCTACTGTCATGCAAAATTAATTTTGACAAATAGATCTGGACACACACACAAAACAAAAATAAAATAAAAATAGGATGCACATCACTGATTAATCTTTTTCTTGCATATTCATATATTTATAGCTGCAAAAAACAGTAAATGGTAGTCCAACCTCTAAATCAAATCACAGCAGCTACTACAAAAGTAGCATGTAACCACATCATATGTAAAGGCATGATGTGCACTTTAAAAAATCATATATTGTTGCATTTTTAAGTCTATTTTTATTTCTCAAAAAAACTGGATGAATTAATTGATGGAGCCCCTGCAATACTGACACAGACCCCCTACTGAAGACCCCTGCTGTATGACAATCTATGTAACTCAATTTCTCTCAAAAATTCCCTTTATTACAGTATGTGAGTCAATACTTTCTTTGGTTAACTATCCAATAAACTCGAAAACTCACTGGTATTAAATGATTCACTCTGGCAAACTTCAAATTTTTAAAACTTTGGTGATGCAAACTTTAGAGAAGAAATCCATCACAGAAAATATCTTAAAAAAAAAAAAATACCACAAATAACATTAAGAAAACCCAGCTCAAAAGCTTCAGATATGTTTTGATTAACCGCACCGAGAGAAACTCCTCTCACACTTTGCACTTGGCACATAGTTTCATGCATGTTATACTTTATATCAAGTGTCCGATGTAAATATTAAAACAAATAAAATATTAAAATCAAATAAAATTAAAACTAGACATAAATAAATAAAATATTGAAAAATAAGAATTTAAAACTGAATAAAAAAAAGGAAAAAAAAAGAAAAGAAATAATAATGTCAAGTAAGTTGCATAAATCTCCAGCAAGTGTTTGGATGAACCGACAAAGGTAAAAGAACTTGGAAAAAAATTAAAAATAAAATAAAATAAAATAAAATAAAAACATATTTTTGGACATACACAGTGGAATACCATGGTATTCACTAAAGAGCCATGTCAGTAACATTACATATGACAATATAATCATTCAATACCATGGTATGTGTCACTGTATCTCCACTATACTCTTTACTTCAGGTGTTGTTTACCTTCTTTCTAGATTTTACCGAAACTGTTCTACATTGCTGCCTAAGGAGAAATAAAATGCAATAGAGAGTTTGATCCTGGTGCGTAACGAGAATCTTACAAACTCACTCTCTCTGTTCATTTCGTCGTCTTTCTGTGTGAAGACACAAGAAACGCCTGTTCAAAGGTTCATTCAGACGCTAACAGCTCCCAAACCTCACTGAAGATGAATAATAGACAGAGGCCAAATAACGAAGTCAAACGAGTGCTGTATAACACGTCTGTGAACGTTTAAATGAGCGTCTGCCCTACAGACACGATGCTTATGAATCACAGCTTTGATTTTCATTTCCACATGAAAGACTGAAGAACGCATGAAAAAGATGCTGCATTACAATGGCAGTCATCAGACATTCACGGGGAAAACACTTCAAAATCAACTCACTGACTCATATTAACACCTGCCATCTATTTGTCTGAGGCCAGACCAAGGGTTTGACCATTTCTGACTGAACAAACCAGTTGCTTATTTTCACTTAAGTTGATTGATATCCTCTGGTGTCTATGAGCAGTCATAAAATTTGGTCTAAACTCAGGTTTACAAACCCATAACCTTGATTTAGTCACAAAAGAGCATCCGAAGTAAGATGTTTGACTTCCAATGTGACACTACTGCTTATTCTGGCCAAAAAACACAATTTAAACCACAATTTAAGGGCCAGGAAACCTAAAATATCTCATATAGAAATTAACACATATAGAATACATATATAAAAGTTTGCTCATGGATATGTCTATGGATAAACGTCACAAAGTTGACATTTTATTCACATTCCACTTGCAGTCCAGTCTAACCTGTATGAGGTCCTATTTGAACTAAATGAAGTGCTTATTAAATTCTTATTTTTGGGTAAACATGTCTTGTTTCTATGTAAACGAGGGCTCATCACCAGATGGCAATTAGGCAAATGCTATAAAATTGATGGAAAGCTGTCAATCAACAGGATTTAATTAAAAGGGATGAAAATTGTGTAGTGATCATGACTTAATAATGCATAATTCATTTAGAGAACGTGCTGCTAAAGAAAAAGATGCAAATAAACGGAAGAATTCATTTAAATTTATTTTTAATTAGTGAATTGCTACAGTACCATTCAAAAGTTTGGGCTCAGTAAGTTTTTTTTTTAAAGAAATTATTTTTATTCAGCAAGGACACATTAAATTTATCAAGTGAAGTAAAGTCATTTAAAATGTTGTAATGTAGTAAAAGATTTCTATTTCAAATAAATGCTGCTGAACTTTCATGAAAGAATCCTGTGAAAAAACCTGTAGCATCAGTTTCCACAAAAATATGCATATGCAAAATACATTTGTGGAAATATACTGTAAGCAGTACAAATTGTTTTCAACAATGATTCTTGAGCAGCAAATCAGCATATTAGAATGATTTCTGAAGGATCATGTGACACTGAAGACTGGAGTAATGATGCTGAAAATTCAGCTTTGCATCACATGAATAAATTACATTTTAAAATACATTCACAAAGAAAACAGTTATTTTGAAATGTAATAATATTTCACAAAATTACTGTATTTTTGATCATGCAAACGCAGCCTTGAAAAGCATAAAAGGCTTCTTTTAAAAGCATTACAAAATCTTACCGACCCCAAACTTGACCAGTAGCGTATAGAGAATAAGATTTTGGATAAATCAAACAACCATCTACACTTATAAACTTTTGCTCCACTGCTTTTGCTGATAGAAAAAAAACAAAAAAAAAAAAACATTAATTATGGTAACAGTTACACTGACAAACAGAGCGAATATTAAACTGGCCTGAACCCACGTTGCTGTTTTAGCATTTTAATTCTCAGTGTCTGCTTTTCCTCTTGCGCTTATCTATTCCAGCTGTCTCTCGAGAGCCGTGATCCTCTCTTCAGAATAACACGGATGGAAAAAAACAACCCAGACAGATGATAAACCCTGTTCCACAACAACACGCTCCCGGGCCTGTGAGTCGTCATCCAGGAGGGCTTCTTCCTGGCAGCGATCCTGAATGGATCAGGACAGCAGACTATATCCACCCCGAATGCGCATGCCTGCCAACGCTACAATCTGTTTTTTTGGAGCATGGGGATCTCAAAGCAAAATTTTAATCTCCAAAGTCTCTGCAAAAGGCAAAATTTACAATTAGCATGCGGCTAATGAGGCCTATGGAACTAAGTTAAGAACACAAAAATAGAGCATGGATTTTTTTTATCTAGTTGTTTTATCTAGACTTAATTTTAATTTCCCAAACATATTAGCATATATAAACAGCGATTTCATACAGACTCTGTTTCAGGTGGCGTGTTGACAGACCGTTCGTGGATCATCTGAAGCATATTGCGCATAATAATGGAGCTTTCCAAAATCATAATCTCAGATTGGCTAGCTTTACATGGTTTACGGGAATCTTTTTCAACCTTTATTATGTTTATCTCCCAGTTTCTGTGAGTCACCAAACAGAAAACAAAACAAAACAAAAAAAAAAAACAGTCACACTTGCTTTATGCTCCCAAGCTGCCAAGATGAACGCTTCCAAGGCACTGAATCTTTGAAAGATATTCAAAAGCTGAGACTTTCAATAAGGGGGAAAAAAAGCCTGGCTACGTGAAACTAATTTTCACATATACTACAGTCTGAAAATAGACTCTGTGTACAATTAAATTATTCAAAATTACAATCAAATGCCATCAAACTCAAAAGCCTAGGAGAGTAAGAAAAGGAGGGAGGCCCACAGCTCAAGCTCTCCGCACTAATTTGTTGGGGACGCGAATATTCAATAATTCATAATTCTGTGCGATTGAATGCTAAAAACAGACGGGTGAGTCGGCTTTATAAACAGCTGAGCGGTGACCATAATTCACCACGGTATGGCCGAGCTTGAGACTCCGTTGCTAGGAGACAGAGTTGCCGATGGCAGTGACTTCTGCTGTCTCATGTGTTAAACAGAGGTGACATTTCTGGAGATTTTTATCCCTTCTGAGAAATCTGTGGCTTCTGTACTGAAGACATACAGTAAGTGAACTTTGTGAATTACTTTGTGTTCATTCAACAGGCACTGGTGATATAAAAACATTTTAAGTGCACATATAATGTTAACTAAGGTTTTTAATTTTGTTTTTCATGACCATTTTCAACTCTCTGTCTGCCCTTCACAATCAAACGTCTGTTTTTGCTACTGGGCCAATTCAAATTGATTAAAAAATAAAAACTGAATGTCGGAAACAGGATGGAAACCTCCTTTAGAAGACTACACAACACATTAACCTCTAATCACAAACAATGCAACAGATAAATAAATGGACAGAAAACAAGATAGATGGATGGGTGGATGGAGATAGACTGATAGAACATCAGATAGAACAACAGACAAAAATAAGACAATAGATAGAACAATAGATAGACAGAAAGAACAACAGGCAGAATAACAGAAATAAGCAGCTGAATGTTTATTTAGAAGTTATATTTAGAAAGACTGACAGACTGACAGTTTTATATTAGTACGACACACAAATACAGTGCTATGCTTGTTAAAATGATCTAATAAAAGCTGCTTGTGTCAACCCCAACACAAATCTACAGCCATATGAATATGAAGATGCTGAGGGCTTTAAATCAAGTTCTGGATGGAAACATTCATAGGCACAGTGTCCCTCTAGGAGGGATAGCTAAACCAACAACACTGAGCACAATTTCACAAATTATTAAAATGTTTCTTCACTGTCAGACTAAGGTAAAACTTTGATAATAGTGCTCAGATCACTTCTCACTACATAGAGAACTGAATATAAAACACACTATGAAAAGAGCAGGAGAGTGTGTGAGAGACACATGGAGGATGATAATAATCCTCCATGAGCATGAAGAAAACTGAATAACATTATTATCGCAACACCGTCCTCTCTCTGATACACTGCCGTTATCTGCTGCACACTTCCAGCATGAGAATGACTCTACAGATCCTGAGCTGGATTCAAATTCCTCCTCTTCTCATTCATCTTCCTCTCCAAACACTTCTGAAATTAATTCAGCCCAAACCACTTCCACAGGCTCCATTCAAAGTTTGTGTGATAATTTCAGCCGTATGATGTGTGCCATCTATTGTATAAACTTCATAATAAATGTAATCTTAAAGTGTGGAAATCTCCAACTGGATTGCATTGACAATGTTTGCCATTTAAAGAGTGACGGTGAGTGGGTCAAGTAAATATTTATACTTTTCATGCCTGGCAATTTAAAATCACGATGTTTATTCTGCAAACTCATAAAATCCAAATGCATTTAAATTCAAATCAAATTCTTATAAAGAATGTAAAGATTTCAGAGGGAACTGCTCCATCAAGATGCAGTAATGAATATTTTAAAGACGTCACTCTTAAAACAAAGCATACAGATGTGCTCAAGAAATTTTTGGCAAATTTAAAGACACAAAGCATAGACATCTGCAGCACTTGAAAGGCTCTTTTAGTAGGACAACCTTGCGAATTACTGACTAGTAAATTGAATGTTTTTTTTTTATTTATTATTATTTAATTTATTTATTTTATTTGACTTATTTTAGGTTTTCATTTTAGGTCATGAGTATACAGTGCAAACTCAACAATGGAAAGTCTAAACAGACAAAAAAAAAAAAGATTATTTTGAGAATTTTGAGAAAGAATAAAATAGCAAATAAAATAAAATAAAAAGTAAATTACATGAAATAAAGAATATAAAATTAATATCAATAACAATGTTTTAGTTCAAATAATATTTAAAAATTAAACAAATTTAAATAATTAAATATTTACTTCACATAAATTGTACACATTTGTTGCATATATAACATTTCAGAAAATATTTAAAATGTATCACACTTTAATATTTGTTATTGGTATTACATGCATAGAGGTCTAAGCCCACATCATTCACTATCTGCTAAATAAAATATTAAATAAAATAATAAAATAAAATAAAATGTTTTAGTTCTAGCAATATTTCAGAAATTATTTTAAATATATCATACTTCAATATTTCATCAAAAGATGGCACTACTCAATGTCTAAGCCCACAACATCCAATATGTGTCTTAAAAAAAAAAAAAAAATTAAAACGTCAACATTATTTATTTATTTGTTTTGCTGCTTTGCAAGCACTGTCATTTCCTTCAGAAAATGCAAATCCAGAGTCATGCTGTGTGTGCAAGTGAAAGCAGCGCAGCGTCACTCATTTGGACATTCCCCATTGTACTGGAAAGAAAAACTCTGCGGAACAGAAAAAAAAAAAAGATACGAAAAGCAACACGCATACACACAGCAGACAAATCCGAAGCCCTGAGCTAAACGTGCATCTGCCTGGTTAGACAGTGAAAGGTCACTGCTTCAGCCATGAGATTCTCACGGAGAGCTGGACACAGCTTCACGCTTCCGATGCACTCCTCAGTATAATCCAGAATCACATACAAACACAAAGCTCATACATATTTAAATACAATTTCATTTTAAGTAAATGTGAATAGGGGCTTGCCTGGATTCCAGGAAATTGCTATGCGGTTTTTAAGGTGTTCTCAGTGGTTGCAAACAGTTGCTAGTGTGTTCTGGGTGGTCAAAAGAGCCCACCAGACTTTTGCATCTCGAGCTCAAGCTGCTCATTCAATTTACAGTAAATCTATGTTTTTGTGAAAATCTGAGGTCTAATCAGAATTCAGTGATGCTTGGGGTGAGGGGTTTGTTCAAATGACCTTTAGTTATAAAACAGTTTCATTGCCTAATATTGCACCATATGTCGTACAAGGCAAATGTCATCGTCAAAGGGAAAAGCATCGTCGCTAACTTCAAAAAAGTCTGACAGCTGATGTAATCTGACATCCATCAATCACAGCCTGATAGCAAACAGACTGCGACGACCAAGGTCATAAATTATACATCTATATGTTGAAAAAAGACAGCCAGGCCAACACTGAATACCATCTGGAGTCAGAGAGAAAGACAGGTAGAAAGACTGATAGCTGCAGAGAGAGAGAAAGAGAGAGATGTCAAAAATGTGCATTTCCATATGTTGAGTGATAAATTGTGTGGTGTGTACAGATCAGACAGAGATGGAAAAATGAATCACAGAGGAACGCAAACACACGGACGGAATCAGGTATTTCCATGCAATTTCAGTAACTATATTTTTAGTACATATTATATAATCTATCTATCTATCTATCTATAAATCCATATCCATCCATCCATCTACCTACATTCATCCCTATCTATCTCTCTATCCATCCATCCATCCATCCATCCATTCATTCATTCATTCATTCATCCAGCCATCCATCCATCCATCCATCCATCTATAAAATCTCCAAACATCAAGACTTCACATTTTGTTTTTAAACTTTCAAACTCTGTCTTGACCAATTTTCCTTTTCTACTTTAAAAAAAATACACTTTTTGCAGTATGAAATTCAGTTAGTTTCTGCTTCCCTGTGTTAAATTATAATTGCAAATAATCTGTTTAAAGCTGTATGAGGTCAAAGTTGCTGCAACAGTTTTCAGATGTCTGAACCTAAAAGAGAGAGAGTAAAAAACTATTTTTAAGAGCATGGATTTCCTAATACATAGTCAAAAGTACGACCATTTTCATTACTAGCAAAGTACATATTTCTAGTGCAAGGTATAAGCATGCAATTTATGAGTTTAACAACCAATGTTTTCAATATGGAAGTGTAATTGAGTTTAAGGATGCACCATTTGCCCGCTGGTGTCTGCCCTCTGTTGGCTGAGGGAGAAACTGTAGCATGCGTGTGTTTGTACACAGATGTCTCATCAGAGCTCTCTCTGCTCATATTTTATTCATTGTTTGCTTGTGCGGACTACAGGAGACTATGCTGCAGACAAGCCAAAACATCCACTGTGTGTGTGAGAGAGAGAGTGTTTCAAAGGTGCTGCAGCCCACACCCACCAGTCTAAACCCGACGACTCATTCTGTGTGTGTGATTCGGAGTTCATGGTGACCTTGGCTGCTCCTTGTGGCCCTCCATTCTTTAGTTAAGACATGCTGCCATCTGCTCTTTCTACATCCGTCACTGGCCTTTATCCAAAACCACCCACGAACATCAGAAATCCAAATCCTCTCCATCCAGAACCTCTCACACGTCTCTGGAGATCAACAGAATCTTTCCAAGAATTCCAAAAGCCTTGTACAAATACTCTAGAGCTTCTTGGTTTGTTTGAAAATCTCCCACTGACTTCAAGTTCTCCAGGAAATTTTGGACTTTGCAAATAGTACTTGCCATCTTGTTAAAAAAACAAAAAAAAAAAACAAATGTTGGGCATGACTGTTTTTCGCTTCCAAAAACATGAAACTTTGGAACAGAATGAAAAGGATAAACTGATATTTCATTCTCGGACTGTCGCAGAGGAAGCATTTCCAAAAGTTCAGAGAAATATAGTGTTAAAATATTAGATAAAATAAAATAAAATAAAGTTTTTAAAAATAAAACAACATACAAACAACAACAAATATACATTTTAAATATCTAAAATAAAACACAAATACAATATAAAAAGTAAAAATAGAATAAAATACAAAATTAAATTAAATATAATATAAAACTAAACTAAACAAAACTAAGCAAAAATTGAATTAAATTAAAAAATAAAAAGATAAAATGAAAATGAAAAAAATAGTTAGAAAATTACTAACAAAAATGAGACCGTATATGTACTTCCTTCAGGAAAGGAAGTACATATATGTATTTCCTTCAGGAAATGTTAATTAATATTGTGGATATTTTCCTCCATTTCATAGTCTCAACATCAAGCAATCAGACACAATGTCATCACAATAAAACTAAGAACTGTACTTCAGTAAAATAACTTTTATTGGTCTAGGACAGGGGTCAGCAACCTGCGGCTCCCGAGCATGCAGCTCTTTCATCCCTCTGCGGTGGCTCCCTGTAGTGTGGGTGTACAATACGCGGGGGAGGTGTCCCCCCGAATCTGAATAAAATCTAAACTCTTCCCCTGCACTTTTTCTCGGTCAAGTGTGTTAAAGTAGAGGTTTTAAAGGGCCAATGTGAATAAAACTAGATTTAAATTAAAAGAGACAAGATAGTCACATCGTTGTGGATATGTTTTATTCATATCCAAAACGATGTGAACTGAATATCACGGAGCGCTGAACACTCTCATGCGCTGCATGTTTCATTCATACTCGAAGCCGGAGGGCGCTCTTGCACAGAAAGTCCAAAACGGATTCATATGAGAAGTAATAATAACTTTTGACATGCCAGTAAATCCCTAATATGGACAAAGGCATCCCTCTATCGCTGTAACTAAGCTGAATAACAAGCATAAACCTTAAATGATGAAACGTGAAGACGATATGGTTTGTGTGTGTTTTTCAAGTCTTCTCCAGGTAATAAATATGAATGATACAGTGGTAAGCATTAATTACAGTACAGAAGCTATAAAATATATTTTCTGCCTTATTCTGTGATAAAAACGGAAAAAGTGTTTGTAGTATATATACTGATTATAACCATAAAATTGTCATTAGTAAAAAAAAAATTTCAATTATACATAAATAAATATTATGATTAAAATTATTATTATTGTTATTACATTTGACATTTCTGTCCCCCTCACTTCTGAAATGACTGCTACTCTGCCCTGTAACTGAATATAAAACTTTAGCTATATGCCGTGTTATCTTTATTTGGGAATCAAATATTTTGTGGTTCCACGTAAATTTTATTCGGTGGGAAAGGAGCCAAAATGGCTCTTTTAGCGTTGAAGGTTGCAGACCCCTGGTCTAGGAGGAAAAAGCAGGCAGCATCATAAATATCAGAGGTGACATTTAAAACATGGACGTCACTGCTTCTGAAGACATTCTTACATATTCCAGTAGTAAAAATAGCCTGAACCAGTCTGAAAAAAAATGTAAAATATATGTTACACACTCAGTTAGCATGTGGCTCCACATCTCATGGGTCACAACTTGATGATAAATGCCATTTTATCCTCAGAAAACACGGATGAATATGAACCAGAAGCGATATTCTGATGATAGTCGTGATTCCATTCGCCTAAGATTATGAAAGCACTTAGACCACAATAACAATAAGAACAGCGAGAGCTTTTTATCCTAACAGTGGCTCTGTTTCCATGTATTACAGTACTGCTGGGTAATTAGAGGCCCTAATTGGACCATCCACCACTACATGCTGGTTGAGCCCCTGAAGGCAGCGCGTGCATCGCACAGAAGAGTTACTACAAGAAAATCTGTGTATGCGCATGGATGAAGAGCACACAGAAAAGCTCCCTGGGCTCTTCTGGAATTCTTTCAGAGTCTTTCGAAACACTCCAGAGACTCCTAAAGCCTTTACGGAGCTCCGTACCATTTCTGTAGTGCACTGTGGGGCGGTGTAGCGGTTAGAGGATTAGTTTAGCCAACCATGAAAACTCTCATTCATTGCACACACGTACTGAAACTTGGCATATTGCAATTAGCGATTAGACAAGGGAGAACCATAGGGCCTAAATTGTATGTAAATGCAGCCTAAATTATACAATTTTCATTCTTGGATGGTATCAAAACAGGTAACTGGAAAGCAATGTGCTCTTTGCGCTTTTGAGAAATACATGTAACCCTAGATTATGTGAAAGTCACGATTCTGTGCTAATATGCATAATCAGAATTGTTCAGACTTTTTAATGCTCAAAGCCTTATATGCTCACCAAGGTTTCATTTATTTGATAAAAAATAAAATATAAAAATAAATAATATAAATAAAAACAATAATATTGTGAAATATTATTACAATTTAAAATAACTGCTTTCTATTTGAATATATTTTAAAATGTAATTTATTCCTGTAACACAAAGCTGAATTTTCAGCATTATTACTCCAGTCTTCAGTGTCATATGATCCTTCAGAAATCTGGTGAAAGATTTCGTATTATTATCAATGTTGAAAACAGTTTTGCTGCTTAATATACAGTCAAAACAATTTATTCAGACACCTTCAACATTTCTCACATTATCACAGTTAATCGCTATAGTTTAGAAAATGGTAATAAAATATAACAAGAACTCAAGAGTTAAACGGTGTCAGAACAAATTCATCTTGATAATCACAAATGGATTACAGTCAAACCAAAAATTATTCAGACACCTTCAACATTTCTGACATTATCACAGTTTATTTGCTATAGTTTAGAAAATGGTAATAAAATATGACAAGAACTCAAAAGTTAAACTGTGTCAGAACAAATTCATCTTGATAATGTCAGATAACTTTGATAGAAAGGTATTTAATGAAACATGGTCCTGTCAAAGTGTCAAATCCAATTTTTGGTCCCAAATTTTTATAATTTTTACTGGTAGTCCACTGTAAGAAAAAATTTTTAGTATAATATGTCACAGTTCACTTTATTTTGCTATCCTCACTTCCATAAATGAACTACAGTGTCTTGCACCCACTAGTAAAAAAATATCAAAAATTATATCTGGTGTCCAAATAATTTTTGGTTTGACTGTATTTGTGGAAACCGTGATACACTATCATTCAAAAGTTTGGAGTAATATTAAAATAAATAAATAAATAAATATTCTATTTCAAATAAATGCTGTTATTCTATTTTTCAATCCTGAAAAAAAATGTATAATGGTTTTTACAAAAATATTAATAATCAAAAGCTGTTACCAACATAACCATTATTAACAGGGGTGCACATAACTGGTACACAGGTACGCACGCGTGATTAAAATCAAAAATGCGTGCCAGATACTGCGCTGAAGAGTGCTTTTGCATACCAACATCACAAGTTACCTAAGTTACTGCAACATAAGGAATTTCTCCGTGCATCATTGGTAAGATAATTATTACAAACGTGTTAAAATGAATGTGTGTTGTTAGCTGTGTAAAATAATGCATTTGTTGTCGTTATGTAGGCTATAGGCTATTTGTTTTGTAATTAGCAATTAGCGGTGTAGGCTTTGGATTTAGCCTACGTTACAATTAGCTGTGTCGTGTTTCTCTGTTTTTAGAATTTCTATCAATTCATCAAAATGCCCAAGAAACAAGGAACATTAAGTAATTACTTTGGTATTCCACCACCTGCAAAAAAAATGCCAGACTGAACCTGAACACAAGAAACGAGCATTTGCAGAGAAATGGCTGAGGGAGGTACCCTGGCTGCAAACCGATGAAGAACGCACGGAGATGTGGTGCAAAATATGCCGTGAACATCCAAATCTAGCAGATAAAAGTGGCCCTTTTTATTTGGGGACAAAAAATTTTAACCACCCAGTTTTTGAAAAGCATGAGAAGAGTAAAGAACACATAAACATAGTGCAAACTGTTGATAACAAGCACAGCCAGGATAACACATCTACCCACCCACTTGACAAGTGGCAGAATAAACTGAATGAAGAACAGCATCAAGCACTGTGCAATATTTTTCTTCTGGCCTTCCACAAAGCAAAACATGCACGTCCTATGCGTTCATATGAAGAGGATATTACACTTTTAAAGAGGCTTGGAGAAAACATTGGGAGTGCCTATCACTCAAGAGAAGGTGGTGCACGCATCATGCAGAGCACTGCACAGACAATTAGTTCAGAACTGTGTGAAAAACTGAAGGAAGCCCGAATTTTGGGGGTGTGCTCTTTGATGGATCAGAGGGCATAACTAAAATGGAGCATGAAATTGTATACATCGTGTCTGTGTCTAGCAACGGGGAGTTTACCTCAGATTACCTCATGCAACATTTCCTTGCTTGTGGCTTGGAGGAAGAATGGAAAACAAAGTTGGTCTCTGTGTGCACAGATGGAGCTGCAGTCAACGTTGGAGTTTACAACGGCGTTGTCCCCAAATTACGTCAGATGGTGGCGATGGGGGATTCCCTTGTGCACATTCTGTGTACCGCACACACCCTTGAGAACTGCGCTAAATCAGCTGATCGCGTGGTCCCATACTGTGAGACATTTAATCGCTCTGTTGTCAAGCTGCTGAGCTTTTATTTGCAGAAAGGGGGCACAAAAAGAACAGAACACCTAAAGAAGATATGTGAGAAGAATGGAATTGTCTAATAAGTTTCACAATATTAGATGGTCTGCCTGGTGACAGGAGACTCTGTTGAAAATATGGAGACTTTTACCTGCCATTCAAATTCAAGTAGCCACATGTGATGACAGTGATCTAAAACACATCTGCACAGAGCGTTTTTAGTGTTTTCTAGCTAACATGCTTAACACACCTCCCTCAGGTTCCAGCAAGAGAAGATGACTGTTGGTGAATGCAAAGATGAACTCATGGTAGCTATTGGACAACTGACACTTTTGCTTGACAGTAAAGGCAAGTACAGGAAAGAAACTGTCTCAAATGCAGATGCTGATAGGGACAAGGTCCATCTACTGAGAGCTCTAATTCATGAGTTTGAAAACAGATATGACTCTCTCAAGTCAAGTGACCAGTTTTTAAATTTTGGCAACACAACCCTCAGTAGCATGCTTCAGAATTATGTCGCCATCTTGTCTGTAGACAGAGTCTCCATTTTAAGAGAATGGATCCGCTTAAAGCAAGCAGGAAAGCGTTTGACAGCTTCATCTGTGTATGACTTGGTCAACATAGTGAAAACAAGCAATTCAGATAGTTACTCCAACATCCACAAGGTTCTTCTGTTGTCCCGTACATTGTCCTTGAGCAGTGCTGCATGTGAGAGAGGATTTTCACATCTTAACATAATAAAAAGCAAGTACAGATCCCGCCTGTCAGATATTCGCCTTTCATCCCTGATGCACATCCACTTGTCCAGAGAGACAACAGATACTTTTGACCCACAACCAGCTGTTGACTTATGGATGCAGTCATCTCATCGCAGGAAGCAAGAAGTAGGCCTACGTCATCATCTACCATGCTTAAGTACCAAGCAACATCTCCAGGTTCTCCTTTGAGAACCAGACCAAAAAAGTTATGTGCACCCCTGATTATTAATAACTGAGCAGCAAATCAGCATATTTGAATGATTTCTGAAGGATCATGTGACACTGAAGACTGGAGTAATGATGCTGAAAATTCAGCTTTGCATCAAAGGAATAAATTCCATTTAAATATATTCAAATACAGTTATCTTAGATTCTAATAAAATTTCACAGTATTGTTATTATTTTTAGTGCATTTTGATCAAATAAATGCAGCCTTGGTGACAATAAATGTTTCAAAATCATTTTTAAAACTGTAATTATTCTAAACTTTTGACCGGTAATATATAAAGACTTGTACAATACAATTTCACGAATTCCTAAAACATCAGTCAGCATCCTGATGCTGCAGGGATTTTAGGCTAGCCAGAAGAGTAGTAGCGTTTAAGCTAACTGAAGCGTCTAGCAATCTGTTTTAATTAAGAGTGCTGGCAGGAGCTAGAGGGGCATGCAGCGTTCAAAGCTTCCTTCAGCCCACAGAGAGCTGCCATCTGATCTACTGCCTCAATCATGACCCAGCATTTCACCAGGGAACTGAATGTAGTGCAGAAGGAAAAGTACAACCAGGGTCATGTCTGGAGCATTTGGGGTGGGCCGGATGAGGGCTCAAAACCCACTTTAGACCGCAAGAGACCATCAGACTGACATGTTAAGCAACCAAGTTTGTTTCTTCTTCTGGTCTCAAACTTTTGAACAGTAGTTTATGAAATTACTAATTTACTGAAGTTACTAAGTGTCTGAAATAAAACTGTGGCTGAATGCTGATGGCACTAACCTGGCACACTTTAGCAAACTTCAAGCACTGGAAGAATACAGTCCCCTCTAAAAGTTTGTCAGTGCCCTAGGCAAAGTGAGGTTTTGGACAAAATCAGCAAAAATCAAGGCATAAATGCATTAAAGTAACTTTAGCAATAATACTGAACATTAATAATGATTTTAATTTAGATTACATAAAAATGTTAATCTATACACATCACAATCAGACTGTGATGCCTGATTACTGGATTAAATGTGACCCAGGATTTGTTTTTGAAGATTATGGGATCAGCACATATTTATAGCTTTACTAATTGAGTGCCAAATAAAGTTAGTAAACAGAACACCATTTTGAGATGCTTTAGAAACAGCTGTAGTGTTTTGCTATATTCTCTATTCATTTTTATTATTAAATGTTTTCATAGTTTGTGTTGTCCCTTATCACAAAATGATCAAAACTCCACTCTGTGCTTCCATCCTTTTGAGGGCACTGCATGCTATGTCATTCCCTAATTATGCACAAGAGTATACACTATAGTATTTCCCTGCATACTAAAGGGACTCCAGTAAATACTTTAAGCCATACAGTTTAAAAAATACTATAGTGTAACCCTAGTGCGTCCTTAAGGTGATCATATAATTCATTTTAGTGCATACTTAAGAGGAAAATTTAACTAGTATTCTAGTGCATACTCAATAGGATACTAGATGCTATAATTAAAAGACTAGTATACCTCAGGAGATACTACAGTATAGTGATCCTATATTCATATTCTATTGCATATTCTAGGGATACTACAATTAATACTAATCTATAGTGAATAAGTGAATGTTACAGGGAATAATCGAGTGCATACTTAAGATGACAATATGGTGCACAGTTCAAGCATATATCTTAGTACATACTGTAGTGTACATGATAATATTTTAGGTTCAATAATAAGGTTCAATTTAACAAAAGTTAATGCAATAGCTAAGAAAAAAAAGTTCATGTATTATGAACAAGCATGAATTAACAATAGTAGAAGATTTATAAATCAGTTTTAACCCAGATTAATAAATGTCTAAATAAAAAAAATGCATGTATAAATACATCACTAAATCAACAAATGCATGTGTAAATGCATAAACAAATGCACAAATAAATTAATAGATAAATAGTTCACTGTTAGTTAACAATAACTAGTAGTATATTTATGAATTAACATTAATCTATAAAAATAAATGCATAAAAATAAATGAATAAATATATGCATCAATAAATCAACAAATGTATGTGAAAATACATAAATCAATGTGTAAATGTATAAATAAATGCACATCTAAATGACTAACTAAACAGTTCACTGTTTGTTAACAATGAATAGTACAATATTTATGAATTAACATTAACCCAGATTAATAAATGCATAAATTAAAAAAGATGCATGAATACATGCATCAGTAAATCAACAAATGCATCTGTAAATGCATAACTAAAAAAAACAAACAACAAATCTGTTTGTTTCTCTGTTAGTTCACGACCTAATGCATTAACCAATGTTAACCCACTGAAACGTATAAAGCAATACCATGAATATTCTTTTTGCCTGGCTTGAAAAAAGATTTCAATCAAAAATGAAGCAGAGGTTAAGATGAATCTCCACAAATACTGGAGCATTCTCAATAGAAGACAGCAGAAGACAACTGCAAATGAAATCAACAGGAAGCAAGAACACAGGGAACTGCCAAAAGAACATCATCGAGATGGAAAGAGACAAAACTGCAGGTGATTCACAGATCTGCTCACCGAAACCAGGTCTCGACCACACACACAGCAGGTCACGAACCATACGTGAGCGTGCGCGCATGTTTTGACAGCGCGACAGAACACCAATCATAATGGGGACGGCTAAAAAGGGAAGTGAAGTGCACGTCCTTGTGTCTCTACCGGAGTGGAATGAACTTCAGTCAAGCTGCATCACATCACATTGCAGATAGGCCCGTCCCAGAGAGACTGACTGCATGCTGAGCTTATGGAAGATAAAGTTTGACAGTGGGATTTATGATTGTGTCCTGCGCTGCTGTTTTGATACGCGTAGGAAGACGGGACAATGTAGAAAGCTAAATCAGGTTATGAGTTTTGAGGCCAGGACTCAGTCGAAACAAGAAAACTCCAGCTAAAGTAATTAATGAAGTTAAGTAACAAAAGAAAATGCTGGTGCAATCCTCACAAAGACAGGGAAAATGTTTTCTTCCAACATTACAAAGACCTGAGAAATATCATTTTTCATTTGGAACATGCTGTCAGGGCTGAAATATAGCGGCAGCGCTGCATATGGGTGTAGGTATGGAGGTTTCTGTATCAGGTGGCATAAATAAAGACTGCTGTGGGCGGCACAGGATGTGGTCCATCCCCATATCTCATTCCTCAGCTTTCTGTTCAGTCATATTCAATGTCAAATATGACGCCAGTTTCTGGCTCTACCTGCGACGGAAGAAAGCGAGAGCATGTGTGTTCCTTTGCCTTCAGGGTGCCTGGGAAACAAGCTCTGGTTGCTGTTGAGCGCTCAAGTACCTGTAGAGACTCACTAGAGGACGGAGAAACAAGAAAGAAGGCGAGAGAGAAAGAGATGTGGTAAAGACGAGTCCAGAAGCTGCTGAATCTGACGGTTTCTGTCACAGTGGCCCTCTCTTAAGCAGCCAGAACATGGACAGATCCTCTCACTAAACATGTCTGGTGAAAGACAGACTCTAAGGGCACTTTCACATCACATTTTTTCCTGGAAATACTTCAGAAATCAGATCTGATGTGCGGTATTTTTGTCAGCTGTTTAGAAACTGAACTAGTGAGGTCTGATTTCCTTAAAAGTCAGTTATTTTCAGTGAATTCATGATTCTGCCCAAATTGGCTCGTGATTTAGCCTTAATTGGTTTGCAAATCACTTTGAATCCGTTCGTTACATAGACCAAATCATTGTGAATTTGTTTGTGGTTCAGCCCTAACTGTTTCGTGGTTCAGTCATGATTCCAGCCAAATCGGTTTGCGGTTCATTCTGAATTGTTCATGATTCACTCCAATCCGGTTTGTAATTCAGTCCAAATAGGTTCATGATTGTGCCTGAATCGCTTTGTTGTTCAGCCAAAATCACTTATTCAGCCCAAATCAGTTCAAGATTCCAAATCAGATCGCAATTCAGTTTGTGATTCAGTCAGATTCAAAATCAGTTTGTTATTCAGTCAGAATTGGATCATGGTTAATTCTGAAACTGTTGGCAGTTTAAATCAGGAAATGGCTGAATCTGAATCATTTGGACAGTTCACCCATGCACTGATTCAGCCCTAACTGTTTTTTGGTTCAGTCTGAAACTAGCTGTGATCCCAGCCAAATCAGTTTGTGGTTCACTGAAATCAGTTTGTGGTCCAGTCTGGTTCATGATTCAGCCAAAACTGGCTCATGATTTAGCCTGAATCGGTTTGCGATTCAGTCCAAATAGGTTCATGATTCAGCCTGAATCTCTTTGTTGTTCAGCCCAAATCATTTTGTTATTCAGTCCGAATCAGTTCAAGATTCCAAATCAGATTGTGATTCAGTTCGGTTCATGATTCAGTCAGAATTGGATCATGGTTAATTCTGAAACTGTTAGCAGTTTAAATCAGCTCATGGCTGAATCTGAATCATCTGGACAGTTCACCCCTCTGTAAAACTGCTATTTAGAATCAAATCTACTGGTCTCTGATTTGTGAATGAATAATTCTTTTGGGACTGTTCTTTTCAATAAATTTGTTAAAAGTGTAACCAACTAGGTCTGAATCAGTTTTTGAATTAATTTAATGTTGATTAATTTAATCATTTTGTGATTCAGTCCAAAAGGTGTTTATGTCTGAATCAGTTTGCAATATAGCCTAAATCGGCAAGTGAATCAGTCTGAATCGGTCTGTTTGTGGTTCATTCTAAACAATTAGCTGTTCAGTCTAAATCAGCTCTTGATTCAGTCTGAATCATTTGGACAGTTCATTCACAAACTTTAGCAAGTTTAGCACCTGCATGTGAATGACTCTGTACTGCAGGTAAAAGACATTTTCTGACCAAAAGAGCATCAAAACCAAACACAAAAACAAATATTTCATACCATGGTAAAAACACCCTAAAAGACATTATGCGCTGCCCACTGGAGAGGTTTTTGGAGCACTGTTCTATAATGAGTCCAAAAAGCAGACAGGACATTATAATTGTGGATGTTTGAGACTTGTGTTTGGTGGCTGTTGATGAGCCCACAGGTCCAGACCTGTAGGCTCATCAAGGAAGAAAACATCATTAGCTTCATGCCGCAATAAAGAATCACTTTGATTTCCACATGAGGGTCATTTGCCACAAGGACAATTTGCTCCGGCAACACGAGAGGAAAAGAGAGAGCGAGAACAGAAAGAAACATAAAGACTACTGTAAGTGCATGTAGGGCTGAAGTGACCTTATGAGAATTCAGTCATGGTCTTCATGCCCAGAACTATCTTCTTCAATTAAACCACAGCAGCTCCTAGCTTCTCATTTCCTGTCTACATCCACTTCCTCTTCTCCATCCCTCTATCGCTTCCCTTACTTTTGACTGAAATGAGCTTTTGAGCCCCTAAAGATGTTGTTAAACCATTGAAAATATACAGTAATTAGCATAAATATAGATAATACATACAAATACTGTGTAAAATAGACATATTAGACCATTTTTATCAATGCATTTCAGCATTAAATTTACTATTACATACTTATTAAAAAATTAAATAAAATATTACATATTTAACAGGGCTTTGACTAATAATATAATGTAATGTTATGTAACATAACGTAACATAATATAATATAATACAATATAATATGATATAATATAATGTAATATAATATAATAAAGTTTAAAAAGAGGTTTATTTTAGGTATAGGCATTTGGTAGCTTATTGGTAGCATTTGCAATGATATCAATTTGTATGAACAATAATAATAATAATAATAATAATAATAACAATAACTGAAGTTCCTGGATCCTTAGAGACCAAGTATTTTTCAAATTTAGAAATGTTTAGTTATAAAACCCAAGATGTGAAACAGACAGGTGAGCTAGTTAGTGTCTGGAGATCCTGGTTTATGCACAGCAGAGACGGCAAGCACTTTGACATTTCCAGATCCAAATGGGACACGATTCATGGATATTCTTTCTCTCCTGGTTTCTTTTCCTTTGGCCATGTCAACAGTTAGTAGGAAACTAGACATGATATTTATAGTTCTACTGCAGCCTTCAGGAGATCATCTCACTGTCTCTCTCTCTCTCTCGCTCTCTCTACTCTTGGGCATTTCAACCCTCAAAAGAGAGAGATGATATACAAACAAATGTGTGTGTGTGAACTCACCCTCAGGATGTTTTGAAAAATCATGCCATGAAATATTCAATTGAGTGAGTAAACCTCTATAGGGATGCATCTAATCCATATCTTTCAGCATTAATAACCAACAAAATGCAGTTCAATTCCAATTTCTTGACTCATTGCAAACAACACAGGTGCTTTTTGCAGGTGTTTTGCCAGGTGTGAACAAATACATTTGATTTAAGCAATTAAAAACAACTCAAAGTAGGCGATTCTTGGCCAGAATAATCTCCAAAGTGGACTGGACCAGCCAGTAGTCAAAAGATCAGCTCTACTAACAGACTAACAGGAACATGACAATGCAATCATTTACTACATTTGGAAAGTAATTCAGAGTTTCAACAGCAAACTAAGATTTTTTTTCTCTCTTTTTCTATTCCTGAATGTAGAGAAACCTAAAAAAAGGATGTCTGAAGAGACATTGGTTATTTTCTTATTTCAGATATCATGTCAGCAGCTTAAAAAAAAAAGCGTTAAAAGCAGCTTGAAAGCTCAAGCGCCAGCAGAAGACAATGTAAAGAAATACTCTTTGAGAGAAGCAGTCTATCAGCAGAAGTTAAAGCAGCTGCGGTCGCAGCAGCCCTCGAATGAAGACCATCGATTCTACCGTGCGACTCCACCGGACAGGGACACCGGCAAGGGATAAGTATCGCTTTTTATTTATCCTCTTTCCTATTACTTGTTTCACTTCTGTTTTAGTTTTTATAACCATTTCTTACTTGTATGTTTTGCTCAGTGTTATTTTTTTAGGATTACTGTTAAACTAATGTAGATTGATTTGTATATGTTATCTATTTTAATTTTAGTTACAGTTGTAGTAATGTTTGTCATTTTATTAGTTTTTTGAATTTATGAATTTATGGATGTGTGTGTGTGTGTGTGTGTGTGTGTGTGCGCGTGTGCGTGTGTGTACATACACACGTAGTTGTTTTTGGTGTTTGGCTTAGTTTTATGTTAGAATCATTATTATACTCATACCTTTTGTTCTCTTAATATTTTGAATTGCTCGTAGCTTTATTTTGTTTTCATTTAAATGTTAAGTTTAGAAATTTTGTTGTATGCATTTGTCATTTTTATTTAATTATTTTATTTTAATGTGCGTGTATATATAGTATTTATAAAGTTTTAGGTTTTAGTTTTGGATCAGTTTTAGTTGTTTTAATACTACAATTGATTGTTTCTGTTGTCCTCATTTGTAAGTCGCTTTGGATAAAAGCATCTGCTAAATGGCTAAATGTAATGTAATGTAATGTCACATCAGATAGAACCACTCAAACTTAACAAACCTTCTTACATAAAGCATAACAGTAAAATATAAAATCATTCCTCTCATAAATAACACATTTTTGAACATTTTCCCTGAGATATATTTCTTCCATTTTGCGATAAATTTGGGTGGTTTAATTTATTTATTAGTGACGTTTACTAAGTCAAGCATGACTATTACTATTGCTCATATGAGTGTAACTCATTTTACAATGTTCACCTGCCAGACAATAAATAAGACAGAAAAATCCCACAGATGTAGACTGCAGGAGGATCCCAAGTCATATTTAGAGAACAAAATATCAAAGAAACTTGAGGGTGGAGTCTTTTTACACAACCACACAGCAACCACCCAGAACACACTGGCAACCACATAACAACATGCTTAAACCTACTAACAACTTAGCAACAACTAAACAACACATTGGAAACCAATCAAATTAGCAACAGAGCAGGAGTCATATTTGAGATTCTCTTTAGAAAATATTTAGGTTTTAAATCAAGCTAACTATAATTATTACAAACACACTTCACATGGGGTGTTTATTTAAAAACAACAGCAATCAAAAAAAGCAACAGAGCAGAGGGTTGCATAAAAAAAAAACTATTTTTAACATTATAAGTTGTGCTTGCTCAATGCTTGCAAAACTACAGTAAAATCACTAATGTAGTGAAACAATTTTACAATTTATTTATTTTTTCCATTTTAATATATTTTAAAATGTAATTTATTCCTATGATGCCAATTTATTCCTGTGATTTATTCCTGTGATTCCTATACAAACACACTATGAACAAAAATAAATAAACATAGAGATAGATAGACAGACAGACAGACAGACAGAGATAGACAGACAGACAGACAGACAGACAGACAGACAGACAGATAGATAGGTAGATAGATAGATAGACAGATAGACAGACAGGCAGAGATAGATAGATAGATAGATAGATAGATAGATAGATAGATAGACAGACAGACAGACAGACAGACAGACAGACAGACAGAGACAGATAGTCAGACAGACAGAGATAGATAGATAGATGATAGATAGATAGATAGACAGACAGACAGGCAGAGATAGATAGATAGATAGATAGACAGACAGACAGACAGACAGACAGATAGATAGATAGACAGACAGACAGACAGACAGATAGATAGATAGACAGACAGACAGACAGACAGACAGACAGACAATCAGAGACAGAGAGACAGAGAGACAGAGAGACAGACAGACAGATAGATAGATAGATAGATAGATAGATAGATAGATAGATAGATAGATAGAAATGCAAATATACAAGAAAAAATAAACCTCACTAATCAACTAGATGATTGTTGAACAACTAGTTAATTATTCTCCCCATGATCCAACTAAGGACATTCACAAATGTCCCTATCCATAGATTTCATGTGACATCACAGTGTTTTATTGCCGCCATTTTTGTGTCCGAGTCACAGCTGCGTGACCTGTCAGTCAATGGTCACAGCAGCCACAACTAACAGAGGAAGATCAACAAAACACTCCCAGAAGGTTCACAAGGTTACAGTATGCCCGGGATATGTTGTGCTGTAACAACAGTCGTCAGAAAAACCCCGAACTACAATTTTCTTCGATCCCAAAGAGGTTAGTTCGGCGTAATACATTGTTGGCTTCAATCAGAAGGCACCACTGGCAGCTAACGTACGGTCAGAAAAGGATAATAAGGGACAATTGTGATTCTTCATAGGAGAATAAAGGACGCTAAAATATTTGTATTGTACCATGTCATTTGTGTCTGCAGTTAAGTGTATATATCACAAGGTTCTCAAAAATAATCACATTTGTTTTGCTAAACTTATTTATTTATCATTTTATTGAATTTGTCATACAAAAAAAAAAAAAAAAAAAAAAAAAAAACATTGTCCTGAGTAAATTACCTTTGTGAATTGTGACTGGCTGCACAAGTGGTGTAATAATTTAGGACATAGCCTACATACATATATATGGCATACATTTTGAGAGCATAATAACTGAAAGTCTGAAACGTCAGTCAGTAAAGAATTTTTTTTTAACAATGGCAACATTTTGAACTGAAATGTTATTGCAGCCATGTAGCCTACGAATAAATGAAAATGCATATTTTTAATTAAAGAGAACTTAGTGTGGGCTGCTTTTGGTGCCTGGATTTATGCTTCAGTAATGAAATCCAGGTTTAAGAATACACTAGAAGTGAAAGACGTCTTCCCGCAGGTAGATTGCATGTTTTCTTGGCTTGCTGGATGTTGGGCTCATGATCAATATTCACGTTGTTTGCATTCACCAAAACTGACTTGCTGAAATCAGAAGGCGGACGGAGAAGGCAATCGCCATGAAGCAGGAACGACCAGCCGCAGAGGATTCTTCAAGCTCTTAAAACCTTCATCGAGCAGCTACGTTCGGAATCCAAACAGTAATTTGTCCAGAAAGAATGATTAATTATAAATTGTGCTAATATTAGCTAAATTGCCATTAAATTCAGATTGTGTAGTAAGCTAATAATGTTATCTTGTTACACTATCATTGACTCAAAAGTGCTTTGAGTTGATGTCAGTTTTAAATTTACAAGTAATCAGGACATTACATGGCCTAACTGTTACAACTTGCTATCCTAAAAATAATCAAGTCCAGGGATCAGTGTGGGAAATGGTAGTAAAAGGTAATTTATTATTTCAATATATTAATATTATCTATTACATCTCATAGAGACGTGCTGTGCTCGTTGTCACATTGGACACAAATATAGCGGACGTGACGTCTTTGGAACCCATGAATAGTGAGATTTTGTCAAATTTAGCACTTTCTGGGGACAAATCCCTCACTAAAGTACTGCAAAGTAAATCCACACACACATACACACACAGATCAGTCAAAGGACACCTCCACAACAACTTCAAAGGAAAGACAGTGTGTGTGTGTGTGTGTGTGTGTGTGTCCGTGCCTGTAGAGGCCATAGATAGATAGATAGATAGATAGATAGATAGACAGACAGACAGACAGACAGACAGATAGTCAGACAGACAGACAGACAGACAGACAGACAGACAGATAGATAGATATGCACAAGAATATAGATAGAAATATACAAGAAAAAATAAACCTCACTAATCAACTAGATGACTGTTGAACAACTAGTTAATTATTCTCCCCATGATCCAACTGCGTTTTTCCAACTAAGGACATTCACAAATGACCCTATAGTGAGATTTTGTCAAATTTAGTTCTTTCTGGGGACAAATCCCTCACTAAAGTACTGCTAAGTAAATCCACACACACATACACACACAGATCAGTCAAAGGACACCTCCACAACAACTTCAAAGGAAAGACAGTGTGTGTGTGTCCGTGCCTGTAGAGGCCACCTGCTCAGTCACCGATGCTGAAAGCAGTCTGGGATTAGAGGAGACACACACACACAGAGTCCAAAGACAACGCTTTTCATGTTCGCATGTGTGTGGAATACCACTAAGAGCACTGCACGGTCTTATTTTCCATCCTCAAAGAAGCAGAGACAGAGGTGCATAAAAGCAGACGTCTTTATTCAAAGAGAGAGCACATCAAAACAGTGGAGTCACGAGGAAATCTCAGATGGGCTCGAGTGATCAGACTAATGCACAGACTTTATTACAAACTCACAACAATCAGCGCAGCCTTTGAACCTCCGTCCCATTACAGGACGTGCACCATATCAAAAACGCTGTGGCATTTACCGCTCGATAAAGAGCGGGATGACGTTTAGATGGTACCTTTAGTGCTGAGGGTTTTAGACGTCAGCTCCAGCGTGTTCAGCGTCTCTGTGCCGATATTCTCCAGGGTGATGGTCAGCTGCTGCGTCTCTCCGTTAAACAGCTGCAGGGACACGCTGGTGGACAGGTCTTCACTGGACAGATGAGCCGACCTGGACCAAGACAAAAAAGCATAAAATCATTAAATGTTCATTAGGGGTGTAAATAATTGCTTTGACAACAATTCAGCTGTATTTTTTTTTTATTAAGTTATGTGATGCATCATGACATTTTGTCACAATTTGATGTGATTTTTCATGTTTTGGCACAATTCTAAATGCATAAATGTAAAAACTTTTAAAGACATACTGAGGACACAAAAATTAATGCAGGGAAAATATAAAACGTAGTGGGAAAATTGACAAGAAGAAAAGGTTTCACTTTAAAAAGTTCAAAATGTTATTATGGGCAAGTACTTTTGATTGCTTTGGATAATAATGCAATAATTTGTAAGTGTACCTGTGGAGAAAAGTGTCTGCTAAATAAATAATTGTAAAACACAGGGTATTATTATAGCAATTACAATCAATTATTAATTTGCATATTCATTACATTGAAATTGTATTCTCAGATTGAAGCCTTTACATCCCTAATGTCGTAAATATAAATTAAATAAAATAAACAAGTAAATAAATAAATAAATAAATAAATAAGCAAAAATATAAGTAAATAAATAAATATGCAAACTACTAAGTAAATGAATAAACAAAAAATATTTAAGTAAATAAATGATTTGGGCAGCTATTTTTTAGTCAAAGAAGTATTGTGAAAGTATAAAAACTTTTAAAACTTTTTTTTTTTTCAAGCTTGCATCTCAATAGCATATCAATCACCAATAGAATCTTTAAAAAATGAATTAATTTTGCTTCTTAAATCATGCTAAATGTATTTTCATGTCGGTCTGGCTAATGCACGTCCTAGAGGACTATTGTAAAGACCAGCTGATGTGATGTCAATAAGGTCAATGACTCTTTTAATTGAAAGGTGGAACCTTCTTTTCTACAGCCGCTTTTCAATTAAAAGAGTCAATCGCCTTATTAGGGCTTAGCCTTAGTGATTTCTCATGTGGCTTTTCTCCTTATATCACCTCTAGTTTAGCAATGCCATCTAGTTGAAGGAGACGCATGCTGCAAAATTCAGATTTATTGTTATAAAAAAATGTATTGTGCTAAAAAGTGTGCTGCCAATGTTCTATTCCATCAACTTCCCCTCAATTGCTGTGTTTGTTCCACTCAGGGAGTCTAAACAACCTTTAGTCAATCGCTTAAAAGTTTGAATCTGTTTTTCATGTCTTCGTACTGTGCTGTTTTTGTCTAAGAGCATTTAGACTGATGTTTGGCTTTAAAAACCTCTTCAAGAAGCTCAGGAGAAAGCGAAAGAATGAAAAATATTTGTGAACGGTCAAGTCGAAAAGAGTGCTTCACGGTAGTTTTCACAAAATTTGCATAAATTGACTCATTTTCATGTCATAGAAAAGATTAAAAGTTTCTTTGAGGAAAAACTGAACAGCAAAAAGACCAAAACTGTTTGTCAAAATTGTTTCAAAAACATTTTATCATTGATATCATGAATTTGATCTTAAAAACTGTATTTTTCAAGAGGGTAAACGCAATGCACATGCACATTCAAGAGTAAATGAACTATGCAAAAGAAAACTGACAACTTACATTTCTACAGCTGCCATATTTAGAGTTACAGATTCTCTCATTCATTTTTATGAGTGCTTCGTCTCCTCCCTCTTATTATGTCTCTGAACCAACCTTTATTCCAGCAGAGCCACACTAAACAAACCAATTTCATTTCATTTCATTCTGACTGTCATTTCAGACTGCCTCATTCAAGTTGAAGAATAATATTTTTAATGTACTTGAGAATGAATATGTTTACAGCAGCCTCTGCAGAGCTAAATATGATTAAAATGACTGGCAATCCTGTCAAATGGAATATAAGGCTGTGTGTGTGTGTGTGTGTGTGTGTGTGTGTGTGTGTAGGGCTATAAGGAATTACTGTAATTAGCTCTGGGTGCTTTGAGATCGTCCGGGGGGGGGGGGGGGGGGGGGGGGGGGGGGGGGGGGAGACACATAAAGATAGCTGTATGTTGTCTTTTCGGTAATTTAGCTGTAAGATAGCTGTAACCCTACCTTGAAATTAAATGTTGTCTTTTTGGTAATTTGTTGATTTATGCTAGAACATGCAAGCACATTAGCTGGACCAGCATGAAAAATACATCTTATTCACGTGATTTGAGCTGAACGAAGCAGTAAAAATAAAAATAATAATATAGTAAACAGCATAAAGGAGTGTAAAAGTAGTCCATATCACTCATGATATTTTCAAAGTCTTCTGAAGTGTTAAACTATAGCTTTTTTTTTTTTTTTTTTTTTTTTTTTTTTTTTTATGAGGAACAGACTGAAATTTAAACTCTTAAATCAAATATGATGGAATTGGTACAGCTGTAATACCTAGACGTGCTTTTAAAAAAAAAAAAAAAAAAATATTGTGCCACATTCTGGTCAGATGTTAGTGGATCATGTTGACCTGCGGTTACTCTGCTAGGACACCTCTGTGAACTTGTGGCAAACTGACAATACTAAACAAATATCCACTAAAGATGCCCAAAACACCAGTTGATCAAGAAAAACCTTCCCTGCAGGTTTTGAGAGTCGGAGAGGTTATGATAGCACAATATGACAGCAGTGGGAACAGTAAGCAGGGCTTCATCTCAAACACACACACACACACACACACACAAAGTGTTCTGTCCCCAGATACCGTCACAATGCAGCCACTTCATCATCTTTAGTCTCTTTACTGCAGTTCCTCAGTCTCACCAGAACTGCCTGATGTCAACAAATAACTGCAATGCCAATGCTTTAATGCCAAAGGTGCCAGTTGACTATTTTTTTTTAATTATGTATTTTTATTTTTTACATTTTTTTTTTAAATTTAATACATTTTTAATACTATTTTTTTTTTTATTATATAATTTTATTATGATTATTACTGTCATGTGACATGCAACACAATGGTAGCCTAGTAAAACAATCACCTAATATTATCCATGCTTTCATGTGTGCTAATACATTTTAATTTCTAGGTTTTTTTTTGTTTTGGGTTTTTTACATTTTTTAGATTTGTACTTTTATTTAATCAATTATATGTGTTTTACATTTATTGAGTTCTGCAGCAAAACTTACCTAAACAAAGTTTAATCTACAAAAAAATCTCACATGCCTTCAATGGTTCGTCGGTTCTAAAACATAATAGAAAATTATAGAATTAGAGAAAATTTCTGAAATCAAAATCATTTACCTTTTACTTAATATATAAGTAATAAAAAAATTTAAAAAATTATTAGCACATATAAAAGCACATTATTATTTTTTAATTTTAGTTTAATTTTTAACAATTATAATAATTAACAACTATTATTATTATTATTATTTTATTATATTATTTAATATAAATTTTTATTTAAATTATATTTTATATTTTTATTTTAGTGTATACACGTTTATTTTTATTCATTCATTCATTTATTTATTTATTATAAATATACTAAAATGTATTTGAAATACATTTATTTCATGCTAAGTATATTACAAATACATTTACATATATATGTACTTAATAAAAAATACTCTGCAATTGTACTTTTAATATACTAAACTGGAATACTTAAAGTCTGCTAAATTGGAACAACTAATTTTGTACTTAATGCACTTCAATTGTGCAGAAGTAGTGCCGATTGTGCTAAAGTGGAACTACTGCAAGTATACTTCAGGTACACTTTAAATATCTTGCTTTTAAAGACCGATATTATTCAAAGATCATACAATCCTCATTAATAGTGACATTAAAACACATTTTAGGCTTAATATTAAGAAATATGCATTGGAGGACTCCAAATAAAGTTTAAATATAACTTTATATCAGTAAGTCTGGAGCTATATGTCAGTAAATATGTTAATAGATTTTAACAATACTTGGTGTGAAATAAATGTACTTTAAATATATTACATTTTACTAGGGTATGATTACTATTGTTACATGGCTTAAAACACTGTGGTAGCTTATTCAAACAATTACCTTAATAATTTTTTATATGTTTCGAAGAATCAGCAACATAAGGTTTGCAGCAAAACTTTGCTACCTGGTAGGCTAATAAAAACCTCTGCAATCCTGACTCCCAAAACCCGCCAACAGCAGCCAGCCAATCACAACAGATTCTCTGCCAGCACTTTATTTTTGTGTGCAATATGCATCAGGCGGTCCGTGGGCTTTCCATGAGCAATCGGGCATGCTGTCTGAGCTGAGAATAACCACCTGAACGCTTCCTCTGATTTGTGACAGCACTGAGCAAAGTGACATCTCCATAAAACTCTGTTTTGCAAGCAGGCTATAGCGAGTAAAACATCCTAAGAGAATGTGATCTAATTACATGAACGTTTTATTTAGTTTTATTTATATTATGAAGTAGAAAAGCGTGTAAACCTGGGTAAGGACGTGCAGAGCTGCAATCGTGGGAGCGATGGCACCACCTCCACCATACAGCCGCTGCTCTTCACCCCCACCAGACCCTCCAGAAGACAGTCGCTGCTCACCCCAAACACAGACGTGTGATACCCTGCAATATTAGCAAAAATCAGATTTAAAAATGTGCCATAATAACAGAACGCACTAATGATCTGAAGGCAATTAGAGCTCATTAAAGTCCTTTGAAACATGCGTATGATCTGTAGACGTTAAGAACTGCTGGAATGGCCATAAAGCAGGGATCAATGAGTTTATCCTGTTTTAATGAGAGGATATTTAGATGGTTTATTCAAGCAGGGAAATGCTAGACTTCTTTGAAGCAGACTTGATTTCTGCATTATTACAGCATTATGGTGCAGGATAAATGTTCAGTACAAACTCATTTTATAAGAGAATATTCACTGGTCCATCGGTTTTTAGTATTGATGTAGACAAAATTAACCTCATTTACCTACGATTTAATATTAACACCCTATTTAATTAATGTACTCAGTATTTACTCAAAATTTACTGCACATTATACTATAAGAAAAAAATAATACATATTCATGAGCCAATCAATAAAAATCCCGTCCCATTTCCCGCTGAATAATCAGTTTCCGTTCAGATTACAGAAGTTAAATTGCAGTTTTATGTTGTAGTTAATGTGTTGTACAGCTCACCGTTGATTGTGATGTTGCCTGCGGTGCGAGGAACTCCAACCAGAGTAACTGGATAGAGGCCAGACTCCGCTGGCAGAGACAGAGCGGCAGGAAGAGACTCAAAATCTACCCCTGATGTCAACAGACCCTGACGAACACAATCACAGAGTATACAGCGATCAGTATAGTATAATTATTTGTTTTATGTATAAGGGCAGCATGAATATTCTGCTTAACATCTCCTTTTGTGTTTTCCATGTAAGAAAAAACAGAAGTATGAGTAATTAATGACAAAATTTTCATGAATTTTATTTTTTTCAGTTTAATACTAATAAAAAAAACAAAAACAATTATCATTATTATTATTATTATTATTGGCATTAAACTGAAAATGTTAAAATAAATAAATAAATAATATAAAATAGATATATAAATATAGAAAATACAAAAAAATATTAAAAACACATTTAAAATTAAATTAAATTTATATTTAAAATAAATCAAATGTATAAATTGATCAAAAAAAAAAAAATTAAAAATAAATCAATTTAAAAATCAATAAAACAATTTATAAACAAATAAATCTTAACACTGTGGGGGAAAAGCCTATATTATATTATGAGTTCAGTAAATTTGTGTTAGTAATAATGTATTGCTGCTCAGCACCTGAGGAATTTAGTGTTAAAACTGTTCTCTTTTTCTTGACTTGTGGTGTTTTCTCACCAAAGGAGAAAAAATGCAATTAAAAAGCAGATTAAATGTAAAACAAATACAGCCACCGACGGCTTTCTGGACAGAATCAGAATGTCACGTGCATGTGGATGTTATTAAAAGATAAAACAGATGCACACAAACAAATCATTCAATGTCCTCAGTGCAAAAAGGTGACAATTAACATAAATGGCACGTGACATTTTCACAAGCCAGCACTTCAGTTAACACCGAACAAAAAATGCATATATTTACCAGATACAGCAAACAAACAAGCATATATAATTAAAAACCTAGTAGCCATTTTAGTTTTTCCCAATTTCAACTTCCTAATTCAGGGCTTTTTTGGCAGAATATGTAAATAGTCAGTTTTTATAGATTTATGGTGTTTTATGCTAGTTTTTGTCTTAGCGTGTGTTAACGATAACAACAAGAGATATAGAGATGCAGAAACAAAGCACAATAAAAAGACAGAAATAGACCAATGAAAAAACAACTGGTGACAGACCAATGGTTTGAGATTTTTTTGGTTTTCTTTCTCTTCTCATTTTTTTTTATTCCAAACATCACATAATCAATCATCCCGATATCCATCTGATATGGAGGAGATGAAATCACTCCCAGCATGCTCTCCCCATTACCCAAGGAGAAAATTGCTCTTGTGCACAGCACTACAGAGAAAGGAAACAGCATTAGCAGAATCACAGTGGCAGATGAGAGCGAGAGACAGCGACAGATTGAAAACGAGACGCTTACACCTTCGTCGTGGAGTGAGGGCTGATTATTACTGTGCCTGAGAAGTCGAGCTGCTCTCAGCGGAGAGTTTTCCCGCTTTCTATTCATACTCCAGACATCATTCAGACTCCACCAAATGTGATTTATGGGATTTTTATCATATTAGCCTGAATGAAACCATTAAACTCTGGACTCAACAGGAAAAAAAATCAAGAATTTTCCATTTCTCCTGATATTCGATCGACTCAGTGTCCAGTCAGTGTCAGTGTTCCCAAGTTCTTGTCCCGATGGCCGTCTAGGTGACGAGGTCTTCACTGGGGATCTGTGAAGACCTGGGGATCTGACATACATACATATATATATATACATATATATATATATATATATATATATATATATATATATATATATATATATATACACACACACACACACACACACACACACACACACACACAGGTGCATCTCAATAAATTAGAATCTCAACAAATTAGAATATGGTGACATGCCAATCAGCTAATCAACTCAAAACACCTGCAAAGGTTTCCTGAGCCTTCAATGGTCTCTCAGTTTGGTTCACTAGGCTACACAATCATGGGAAGACTGCTGATCTGACAGTTGTCCAGAAGACAATCATTGACACCCTTCACAAGGAGGGTAAGCCACAAACATTCACTGCCAAAGAAGCTGGCTGTTCACAGAGTGCTGTATCCAGCATGTTAACAGAAAGTTGAGTGGAAGGAAAAAGTGTGGAAGAAAAAGATGCACAACCAAACGAGAGAACCGAAGCCTTATGAGGATTGTCAAGCAAAATCGATTCAAGAATTTGGGTGAACTTCACAAGGAATGGACTGAGGCTGGTGTCAAGGCATCAAGAGCCACCACACACAGACATGTCAAGGAATTTGGCTACAGTTGTCGTATTCCTCTTGTTAAGCCACTCCTGAACCACAGACAAGATCAGAGGCTTCTTACCTGGGCTAAGGAGAAGAAGAACTGGACTGTTGCCCAGTGGTCCAAAGTCCTCTTTTCAGATGAGAGCAAGTTTTGTATTTCATTTGGAAACCAAGGTCCTAGAGTCTGGAGGAAGGGTGGAGAAGTTCATAGCCAAGTTGCTTGAAGTCCAAAGCTTACACAGTCTGTGATGATTTGGGGTGCAATGTCATCTGCTGGTGTTGGTCCATTGTGTTTTTTGAAAACCAAAGTCACTGCAACTGTTTACCAAGAAATTTTGGAGCACTTTTTGAGATCTATCAGTCTGGAAAAGGTTATAACGCCATTTCTAAAGCTTTGGGACTCAAGCGAACCACAGTGAGAGCCATTATCCACAAATGGCGAAAACATGAAACAGTGGTGAACCTTCCCAGGAGTGGCCGGCTGACCAAAATTACCCCAAGAGCGCAGCTACGACTCATCCAAGATGTCACAAAAGACCCCAGAACAACATCCAAAGAACTGCAGGCCTCACTTGCCTCAGTTAAGGTCAGTGTTCATGACTCCACCATAAGAAAGATACTGGGCAAAAATTGCCTGCATGGCAGAGTTCCAAGACGAAAACACTGCTGAGCAAAAGAACATAAAGGCTCATCTCAGTTTTGCCAGAAAACATCTTGATGATCCCCAAGACTTTTGGGAAAATTCTCTGTGGACTGACGAGACAAAAGTTTGAACTTTTTGGAAGGTGTGTGTCCCATTACATCTGGCGTAAAAGTAACACAGCATTTCAGAAAAAGAACATCATACCAACAGTAAAATATGGTGGTGGTAGTGTGATGGTCTGGGGCTGTTTTGTTGCTTCAGGAACTGGAAGACTTGCTGTGATTAATGGAACCATGAATTCTGCTGTCTACCAAAAAATCCTGAAGGACAATATCCGGCCATCTGTTCGTGACCTCAAGCTGAAGCGAACAATGATCAATGATCCAAAACACACCAGCAATTCCACCTCTGAATGGCTAAAGAAAAACAAAATGAAGACTTTGGAGTGGCCTAGTCAAAGTCCTGACCTGAATCCTATTGAGATGCTGTGGCATGACCTTAAAAAGGCGGTTCATGCTCGAAAAACCCTCAATGTGACTGAATTACAACAATTCTGCAAAGATGAGTGGGCCAAAATTCCTCCACAGCGCTTGTAACAGACTCATTGCAAGTTATCGCAAACGCTTGATTGCAGCTGTTGCTGCTAAGGGTGGCCCAACCAGTTATTAGGTTTAGGGGGGCAAGCACTTTTTCACACAGGGCCATGTGCGTTTGGATTTTGTTTTCCCTTCATAATAAAAAAAAATCATTTAAAAACTGCATGTTGTGTTTACTTGTGTTATCTTTGATTAATATTTAAATTTGTTTGATGATCTGAAACATTAAAGTGTGACAAACATGCAAAAAAATAAAAAAAATCAGGAAGGGGGCAAACAATTTTTCACACCACTGTATATATATATATACACATGTATATGTGTATGTAAATCAAAAATAATCTCTCTCTCTCTCTCTCTGTGTGTGTGTGTGTGTGTGTGTGTGTGTGTGTATATATATATATATATATATATTTTTTTATACATACATACAGTGGGGAAAATAATTAATTGATCCCCTGCTGATTTTGTAAGTTTGCCCACTTCAAAAAAAAAAAAAAAAAAAAAAGAGAGAAGGGTTTATCATTTTTATGGTAGGTTTATTTAAACCGATAGAGACAGAATATCAAACAAAAAATCCAGAAAAAAAGCAGCATAAAAATGTTAAAAAAAAAAAAAAAAATACATTTTAGTAAGTCAAATAAGTATTTGATCCTCAAGCAAAACATGACTTAGTTTTTGTGCAGAAACCCTTGTTGGCAAGCACAGAGATTAAGACGTTTCTTGTAGCTGGTCACCAGGTTTGCACACATCTCAGGAGGGATTTTGGTCCACTCCTCTTTACAGATCCTCTCTAAATCATTAAGGTTTCTTAGCTGTTTCTCGGAAACTCGAAGTTTCAGCTCCCTCCACAGATTTTCTATGGGATTAATGTCTGAAGACTAGCTAGGCCACTCCATGACCTTAATGTGCTTCTTCTTGAGCCACTCTTTTGTTGCCTTGGCTGTATGTTTTGTATCACTGTCATGCTGGAAGACCCATCCATGACCCATCTTCAGTGTTCTGGCTGAGGTTCTCATCCAAGATTTTACAGTACATGGCCCCGTCCATTTGCCCCTCAATGTGGTAAAGTCATCCTGTACCCTTAGCAGAAAAACAGCCCCAAAGTATAATGTTTCCATCTCCATGCTTGACTGTAGGGATGGTGTTCTTGGGGTGATAGTCAGCATTTCTCTTCCTCCAAACACGACAAGTCGAGTTGATGCCAAAGAGCTTTTTTGAATTTTGATCTCATCTGACAACAGCACATTCTCCCAAGCCTTCTCTGAATCATTTAGATGTTCATTGGCAAACTTCAGATGGGCCTGTACATGTGACTTCTTGAGCAGAGGGACTTTGCGGGCGCTGCAGGATTTCAATCCATTGCGGCGTAGTGTGTTACCAATGGTTTGCTTGGTGATTGTGGTCCCAACTGCCTTGAGATCATTAACAAGCTCCTCCCGTGTAATTCAGGGCTGATACCTCACCTTTCTCATGATCATCCTTACCCCATGAGGCAAGATCTTGCACGGAGCTCCAGACCAAGGCCGACTGATGGTTGTTTTGTATTTCTTCCATTTCCGAATAATCGCACCAACATTTGTCTCCTTCTCACCAAGCTTCTTGTTGATTTTTTCAAAAACTGGGCCTTTTTAATTTTTACACCCATTTTGTATTTAATTATGAGGTTCAAATACTATTTTTGGTGACTTTTCATGCACTAATTTGTGCTGGATTAGCATGTCTGCTAGGGGTGGGAATCTTCAGGCACTTCATGATCCGATCCGATTCCGAGAGTCACGATCCGATTCTAAAACGATTCTCAATGTCACGATGCATCTCATTATCAGTTTTCAATATTACTGCACATGGCTACATTTTCATATAAATTTCATATAAGACACGTGAAAGTCAGTGCGCGAGTTTCGTGCATCTAATAGTACTGCATACCAAACGGTATAAATGAAAGCATATCTAAAGCATATCTAAAGTAAAACACGGTGGGTGGAAGCACACACTGTCAAGCAATGTGCATGTGTCTCACAGCGCAAATTCTGTGCAATGAAGCCCGCCGCGTCTCTAGCGTGCACATGTGCCATATGCGGGAAAAAAAAATCCAAGCTCAGAATCGATTCTGAAATATTCAGAATCGATTCAGAATCATTGAAGAGAGAATCGCGATGCATCGGAGAATCGATTTTTTATATATTTAAGATTTTATTATACCAATTAATGTATTTAATACCTTTCAATGGCTTTAAATGTCATTGTTATTCTTCAAATTTGATATTTGATTTAGTTTACAGATAAACAAGGGAAAAAAACAGTGCGACACGTAACGTAGCCTATATATGCTGAGTTTCAGTTATTTTTTGTGACCCGCTTAATTTGTTCACAGAAAGGAAACTCAAATGGCAGAAAGCGACATTCTATTTGTTTTCCTTATTTTACAAAAGCACGTTTTGTTTCATTGTGAGTGTACACAAATAAAAGCAGACCTTTATACAGTGATGCATTATTAATATGACAATAAGTGTTTAAAGTTGATTCTGCTGGTATAAGGAAACAGTTGAAGTGATCGCGCCAGAGTGCACACATAAACACACACACACAAAACACATCAGTTCCAGCATTGCTAAATTGACAGCACAGTTGGTACTTTATCAAAATAAAATACAGTGAACCAAACATCAGCGCGCCCACCTCTTTGTCACCGTTGGAACACGACTGAAGTACAAAGCCTATCATTTACATAATAAATAATAGTTAAGCATTCAGATACGTTACATCGCAAATATGGAAATATTATGGAATATTTGGATTTGTGCCGAATGAGAGAGGTAGGATACACGAGCTCAAAGCTCCATTTCGCAAACAGTTGAGTGCGCAAGCCTTTAAAGTACACTCCTTTGTTAGTCTATGTGAGAGACGCATTCAGAATCAGCACATGGTCACTGTCTAGGAGGCTTTGTTTTCAAGTGCGCAACTCATGGCATTCGCTGTTCTTTTGCTGGCGGTTATCAAACAGCGTTGCGTTACTGCAGGCACCCCCTTCTGGATTCGGGGTGAACTGCCTGTATTCGTTGTAAGGCTTCATGCACCAAACCGAGATGTCCGTGACATGAACCGTGACGGTTCGGTACGAATACATGTATCGTTCCACCCCTAATATATATATATATGAAATTGATAAAACAAATCAATAAATAATCAATCAATCAATACAAAACAGTAAAAAAAAAAAAACAACAGTAACAAACAGTAAAAAATCAATCCATACAAAACACATTAAAAAGCTCTTTTTTTATGTTCTACTACCTAACAAATGACTGCTTTATCTGTTCTGAGAAATCATAAATGTTTCCGCACTAGATGCTGTAAACATGAGCAAGCCATGCTTTTAGCCAATCAAAAAAAATGGAGCATTTGGCTTTGTTGACATGTTTTGCAGAGTTGATGTGTGGCTGAAGGGATGATAACCTTCTAATCCAGTGTCTGCCAATAATCAAGTCTGACTGAATTTATTAAAATGTCTGCAATCACTTACAGCAACTATATCAACTCCACTGTCCAGATAGACAGTAGACAGCCATTCAGACCCTGAACAGTTGAGCATCTTTGTAATAAAGACACACAGTAATACAATTCAGGATGAATTATTTTCTGTATTCAAAACTTAATTAGCCATCGGCTACAATGACATGTTCAGCTCTGAAGGCTAGTTGTAAGTGCCTAACCTGTAAAATACTAATAGTAAAACCTCATATTATGTGGAGGGTCTCAGTATTGTATAAGCCGTATTTTGAAATAACTCATTTGCATTTCCTTCTTGAAAAGGTTAATTAGCTCGACAGCTAATGCTACCGATCTGTTCTTTACTGGTCTGGATGTCTAACAGCAGACTTTCATCGGCTGCTACAAAGACCCTGTGGAAATATTTGCTCTTTGTGTGTCTTTTTTCCCTGTTCCACCAGACAAAAATTATACAAGCCATTTTCAAACGCACCGTAACATAATCATAAGCACTTAATTAAACCGAGAATGAATGAAATTAATACCTAGAAAAGAAATATCTTCAAAGCAGGTTTTTGAACTGACATTAGAAAATGAGAGGTGCACATGAAGGCATTAATTATATTTTTATTACATATATATTAATTATTTTTAAATGTTATATATATATATATATATATATATATATATATATATATATATATATGTTTAATAAATATAATAAATATTGAAATATAATTAATGATATTAACTGTATTTAATATTTTATTAATTTTATTATTGATTTGTTATTTTATGTAACAATATTGCATATATTAATATAAAATATAATTACACTAAATAAAAATATATAAACATGTAAATATATATATATATATATATATATATATATATATACACACACACACACACAGGTGCATCTCAATAAATTAGAATGTCGTGGAAAAGTTCATTTATTTCAGTAGTTCAACTCAAATTGTGAAACTCGTGTATTAAATAAATTCAATGCACACAGACTGAAGTAGTTTAAGTCTTTGGTTCTTTTAATTGTGATGATAAATTGTGTTTAACATTTTTATTGAATTGTTGGCCTTCTGGAAAGTATGTTCATTTACTGTATATGTACTCAATACTTGGTAGGGGCTCCTTTTGCTTTAATTACTGCCTCAATTCGGCGTGGCATGGAGGTGATCAGTTTGTGGCACTGCTGAGGTGGTATGGAAGCCCAGATTTCTTTGACAGTGGCCTTCAGCTTATCTGCATTTTTTTGGTCTCTTGTTTCTCATTTTCCTCTTGACAATACCCCATAGATTCTCTATGGGGTTCAGGTCTGGTGAGTTTGCTGGCCAGTCAAGCACACCAACACCATGGTCATTTAACCAGCTTTTGGTGCTTTTGGCAGTGTGGGCAGGTGCCAAATCCTGCTGGAAAATTAAATCAGCATCTTCAAAAAGCTGGTCAACAGAAGGAAGCATGAAGTGCTCCAAAATTTCTTGGTAAACGGGTGCAGTGACTTTGGTTTTCAAAAAACACAATAGGCTAACACCAGCAGATGACATTGCACCCCAAATCATCACAGACTGTGAAAACTTAACACTGGACGTCAAGCAACTTGGGCTATGAGCTTCTCCACCTTTCCTCCAGACTCTAGGACCTTGGTTTCCAAATGAAATACAAAACTTGCTCTCATCTGAAAAGAGGACTTTGGACCACTGGGCAACAGTCCAGTTCTTCTTCTCCTTATCCCAGGTAAGACGCCTCTGACGTTGTCTGTGGTTCAGGAGTGGCTTAACAAGAGGAGTATGACAACTGTAGCCAAATTCCTTGACACGTCTGTGTGTGGTGACTCTTGATGCCTTGACCCCAGCCTCAGTACATTCCTTGTGAAGTTTACCCAAATTCTTGAATCGATTTTGCTTGACAATCCTCATAAGGCTGCGGTTCTCTCGGTTGGTTGTGCATCTTTTTCTTTAACACTTTTTCCTTCCACTCAACTTTCTGTTAACATGCTTGGATACAGCACTCTGTGAACGGCCAGCTTCTTTGGCAATGAATGTTTGTGGCTTACCCTCCTTGTGAAGGGTGTCAATGATTGTCTTCTGGACAACTGTCAGATCAGCAGTCTTCCCCATGATTGTGTAGCCTAGTGAACCAAACTGAGAGACCATTTTGAAGGCTCTGGAAACCTTTGTAGGTGTTTTGAGATGACTAGCTGATTTGGCATGTCACCATATTCTAATTTGTTGAGATTTGTTGGTGGGTTTTTGTTAAATGTGAGCCAAAATCATCACAATTAAAAGAACCAAAGACTTAAACTACTTCAGTCTGTGTGCACTGAATTTATTTAATACATGAGTTTCACAATTTGAATCAGAATCAGAATCAGAATCAGAATGAGCTTTATTGGCCAGGTATGCTTACACATACGAGGAATTTGTTTTTGTGACAGAAGCTCTACAGTGCAACAGAAAGACAGCAACAGGACAGGGCACAGATAATAAAAGAATAATTTACAAATAGGCAATGTACAAATAGCAAAAACACAATATATAGACAATTATGGTGTACAGGTCAATATGTGCAAATCTGAAATGAAAAAAATAAGTATGTGTGTTGAATAAATAATTTATAATAGTGTTGTGTGTTCCACTTTTAATGTCAAGTGTTCATGAGATGGATTGCCTGAGGGAAGAAACTGTTCCTGTGTCTGGTCGTTCTGGTGCTCAGAGCTCTGTAGCGTCGACCAGACGGTAACAGTTCAAAGAGGGAGTGAGCTGGATGTGAGGGGTCCAGAGTGATTTTGCCAGCCCTTTTGCTCACTCTGGATGAGTACAGTTCTTGGAGAGTGGGGAGGGTTGTACCAATGATTCGCTCAGCAGTCCGGACTACCCTCTGTAGTCTTCTGAGGTCAGATTTGGTAGCTGAGCTGAACCAGACAGTTATTGAAGTGCAGAGGACGGATTCAATGATGGCGGAGTAGAACTGATTCAGCAAGTCCTGTGGCAGGTTGAACTTCCTCAGCTGGCGAAGGAAGTACAACCTCTGCTGGGCCTTTTTCACAATGGAGTCTATGTGATTGTCCCACTTCAGGTCCTGGGAGATGGTGGTGCCCAGGAATCTGAATGACTCCACTGCAGTCACAGTGCTGTTCATGATGGTGAGTGGGGGGAGTGCAGGGGGGTTTCTCCTGAAGTCCACGATCATCTCCACAGTTTTGAGCGTGTTGAGCTCCAGGTTGTTAAGACTGCACCAGACAGCCAGCTCCTTAACCTCCTGTCTGTAGGCAGACTCGTCACCGTCCTGGATGAGGCCGATCAGTGTGGTGTCGTCTGCAAACTTCAGGAGCTTGACAGAGGGGTCTTTAGATGTGCAGTCGTTAGTGTACAGGGAGAAGAGCAGTGGGGAGAGAACACAGCCCTGAGGAGCTCCAGTGCTGATCGTACGAGTGCTGGATGTGTATTTTCCCAGCCTCACTAGCTGCTGCCTGTCTGTCAGGAAGCTGGTGATCCACTGACAGACGGAGGTGGGGACGGAGAGCTGAGTTAGTTTGTTCTGAAGGGTGTCCGGGATGATGGTGTTAAAAGCGGAGCTGAAGTCTACGAACAGGATCCTCACATAAGTCCCTGGTCTGTCCAGATGCTGCAGGATGAAGTGCAGTCCCATGTTGACTGCATCATCCACAGACCTGTTTGCTCTGTAGGCAAACTGCAGGGGGTCCAGTAAGGGTCCAGTGGAGGACTTCAGATAAGCCAAAACCAGTCTTTCAAATGACTTCATGACCACAGATGTTAGAGCCACAGGTCTGTAGTCATTAAGTCCAGTAATTTTGGGTTTCTTTGGGACGGGGATGATGGTGGAGCGTTTGAAGCATGAGGGGACTTCGCACAGCTCCAGAGATCTGTTGAAGATCTGTGTGAAGATGGGGGCCAGCTGGTCAGCACAGATTTTTAGGCAGGCTGGTGACACACCGTCTGGGCCTGGTGCTTTCCTTCTTTTGTTCTTCCTGAAGACCTGGCGCACCTCATCTTCGCTGATCTGAATTGCAGGTGTGGGGGAGACGGGGGTTGCTGGAGGTGTGAATGGTTGTGTGAATGGTTGTGTGGAGAGGTGTTCAGGGCGGGTGTGGGGTGTTTTTTCAAACCTGCAATAGAACTCGTTCAGGCCGTCTGCCAGGTGTTGATTCTCCAGAGTGCTGGGGGATGGTGACTTGTAACTGGTGATTTCTTTCATACCTTTCCACACTGAAGCAGAATCACTGGAAGAGAATTTTTTCCTTAGCTTGCCGGAATAATTCCTCTTTGCCACTCTGATCTCCTTTTCCAGTGTGTATTTGGCCTGTTTATACAAGACTTTATCCCCCTTTCTGTAAGCATCTTCTTTGGCCTGACGGAGCTGTCTGAGTTTTGCAGTGAACCATGGTTTGTCGTTGTTGTAAGTTAGATGAGTCTTGGTAGGAATGCACACATCCTCACAGAAACTGATGTAAGATGTTACAGTCTCTGTGAGCTCATCCAGATCATTTGCGGCAGATTCAAAAACAGTCCAATCAGTAAGGTCGAAACAGGCTTGTAAATCCCACTCTGTTTCATTAGTCCATCTTTTAACAGTTCTTAATACAGGTTTTCCAGATTTGAGTTTTTGCCTGTAGGTCGGTATAAGATGAACCAAACAGTGATCAGAGAGTCCTAAAGCTGCTCGTGGAACAGAGTGATATGCGTCCTTTATCGCTGTGTAACAGTGATCCAATATATTACTGTCTCTGGTGGGACATGTAACATGCTGTCTGTATTTTGGCAGTTCACGGGAGAGATTTGCTTTATTAAAGTCCCCGAGAATGATTAAAACAGAGTCCGGGTGTTGTTGCTCAGTCTCTGTGATCATATCAGCGAGTTTCTGTAAAGCTGAGCTCACGTGCGCTTGCGGAGGAATGTAAACACTCACGAGAATGAACGAGTGAATCTCCCGCGGCGAGTAGAAAGGCTTGCAGTTAATGAAGAGCGTTTCTAGATCAGAACAGCACATCTTCTTTAACACAGTTACATCTGTGTTACATCTTATATATTTGAGATGAATTACTGAAATAAATGAACTTTTCCACAACATTCTAATTTATTGAGATGCACCTGTATATATATATATATTAGTGCTGTCAATCAATAAAAATAATAACTAATAAATCGCACATTTTTCTGAAATTAATCGTGATTAATCCCACCTAACATTAAAGTTTTTAAATATACTTTTATACTGCAATAATTTCACATTCAATCTTCAAATTAATGTACAAACAACATAAATTCAGTATATTTTTTAGTATTTGTTTGATGGCATCTTTTTTTCATGACTGAAGGCCAATATCACTGATATCAATACTGATTTCTCTATAAAATTGCCCCCCCCCAATAATATTTAACAATCGACTATAGCCATTCAACAGTATAATTGAGAGATATCAATTTTAACATTTATTAGACTTTTAAAAAATAACTTCTAATTTAAGTGAACTTTAAACAATCTTCACGTAATCCCATTATAATAAATGTCATATTTACCTGTGCCCTTTAACAGAAATATATGGAAATTGAAACTGAAGTTATCAAAAACTAAATTCTAAATGAATCCTTAAAGCTATAGAAGTTCTTTTTTCCTCTTTTTTTTTCTTTGTCCTTTGATTAATAGACATCACAGCAGCTGGTTATTAGGTTATTTTGGCTGTTATTTCTTTAAGAGCTGCCGCTGCTGAACATGACGCGGATCTGACACGCATCATACTTTCTCTCAGCCAACTCTTTTTACCTTTTCTGACCCACTTCAGGGGTCCTATAGTAACGATCTAAGCGCATGGTCTAAAGTGCACAGCACAGGTGCACTTAGGGCGATTCCGAATCCACTTTTGCTAGTATAACGACGGGAAAAATGGTCGGCGCTCCCGGCGCGTGGTCTAAAAGGGTTGTCCCTATTCTCTTATTGAGTAATGGGTGTGTTTTTGGTTATAAAGTGCAATAAACCAATCAGAGTCTCATCTCCCATTCCCTTTAAGAGTGAGTTGCGCTCGCGCCATGGCGGATTCGCTATTTAAACGGCGGAATTTTAAGGCGCACAGACTGAACACGTCTCCAGAGAGCAAACGGATCTGCTCATGCGCGAGCAAATAGGTAGGCTAATTCTGATATACGCAATGACTATCCATTATGACATGTATGACATTTTTATATTTATGTAGCCTAAACAATAATATTCTTTTACACTGTAATCCTTTAATTTTTAATATTTGCGTTAACACGCTAATTTTGACACCGCTAATATATATAAATAAAATGATTATAAAATGTGCAATTATATATACTTTGTTATATTAAAAAACAAAGACTGCTATAAAATAAACAAAAATATATATCTTTAAAATTAATAAAAACATTTTATAATTGAACGAACAGACAGCATTGAGAAACATTGGATGTATAGTGTGCCTGACATGAGGTCAGCAGTAAGGTCACACTGGTTCATCCTGGCACCATCCGCGGTGCCATCTGACTCAGGTTATGACCGGCAGAGGAGTTTTATAGGGTCTCATGCTGATACCATCTGGGGCAGATCTGGGCATGTCTGGAACAACACAACTCACCTATGCAATCATTTTCCTTTAACACAAGTACACACCCATCTACAGTTAAGTCCATCCCTGCTGAGAAAAGACAAAAAACCCTTCTGGATTGGAGTTTAACCTCTAGCTGGAGCACACACCTGTGCCTTGAGTCTGCGGGTGTGATGCTCTAATGGTTATGGATCTGAGCTGCTAACATAGAGACAGTAGATTCAGTCCAACAGTCACTATAATCACAGACCTGCTCCATCACTATCCTACACCTTGAGAAAAGAACTTCACCCCTGAATTGCTCCTAAAAGACTGTCTCTATAGTTTTTTTTTGGATGAAAAGTGGGTATTCAGCTCCTTTGGGGAATACAAATATAGCTCTGTTCTGAAACTCAGCGAGCTGCCTACCTAGAGAGCGTTTTAAGGCATTACATGTCTGCTATGGATTTTAAGAATGTATTGAAGCAAGCTATATTTTTGAAAATAATATATTTAAATGATTAAAAAAAAAGTATAATATTTTACATAAAAATAACTACAAAAAAAACCCATTACAAAATAAAACAAAACACAAAAAAATAATAAAAATCAAATAAAAGTAAAATATAAAATTAAAAATTAAAATTAAAATTGCAAATAAAAGACAAATAAATTAAAATAAGATAAAATAAGATAAGATAAAATACATATAAAATAAAACAGATTTTATTAGTAATTTTATACAAATATTTTAAATAAAATAAAACAAATAAAACAAATAAAACATAAAACATATTTAGCAACCTTTCTTTCAATGGAAAGAAAGCTTGCTAAAATTCTATGATGCCATTAAAAATGGCCAGAATAGAATAGAATAGAATAGAATAGAATAGAATAGAAAACCGAGGCACCTCAATAATACCTAGAAGAGAAATATATAAAAATAAAAAATGACCAATATTAAAATAAGATAAATAAAATATAAATGTAAAATAAAAAATAAAAAATATATAAAAAATAAAATAAATATCAATTGAAACTGATTATATTTTTAATTTTATAAAAAATATTTTAAATAAAGTAAAATAAGAAATAAAATCTGATGCGCCTCAATGCAAAGAAAGGTTTCTAAAATTCTAAGAAGCCTGATTATGGCCAGAATAGAATAGAATAGAATAGAATAGAATAGAATACTGAGCCACCTCAATAATACCTAGAAGAGAAATAAATAAATAATAATAAAAAATTAACAAGACTAAAATATGATAAATAAAAATAAAATAAAAATGTAAAATAAAAAAATAAAAATAAAATGGTATAAAATAAAACTTATTTTATTTTTAATTTTATACAAATATTTTAAATAAAATAAAATGCATAATAAAATCTGAAGTGCTTCAATGGAAGGAAAGGTTTCTAAAATTCTAAGAAGCCTGGTTATGGCCAAAATAGAATAGAATAGAATAGAATAGAACAGAATAGAATACTGAGGCACCTCAATAATACCTAGAAGATAAATAAATAAATAAATAGTAATGATAATAAATGACCAGGATTAAAATAAGATAAAATAAAATCTGAGTCACTTCACTGAAAAGAAAAGTTGCCAAAATGCCTTATGACCAAAAATAAATAGCTCAGATGGAAACTAAGAACGTGTCCGATGTGATCAGCCTCTCAGAAGACAGCTGTCTATGTAGAGAGCAGACAGCAAAGCAGAACTAGAAGAGCCAGCATTTGATACACGATTACGTTGGTTTCTTAGGAGCTTCTCCACATGGCTGGATTCTGATAATTGGGTCTCATGGGAGTGGTCCATTATAGTGTCAGGAGGACACTGCAGCCCCTCTCCCACATTCACACAAACCGTCTCCATCTCTTCAGTGTGCTTCCGCCTCTATTCCCCTGTAATTACGGGCAGGTCATGGTGACCTTCTACGGCCTAAATGGCCCTCAAGCCACCAATAAGCGGCACCGCCTCGTTTCAGCTGTCTGGGTCGAACTCAAAAGTGCAGTTAATATGTAAAGAGGAAAACACAAAAAGATTTTTGGCAATGACATTTGCATTACAATTCCATTGCTCAGCGCAGTGCCCAAATCACAAAGCAACACAATGAAAAACACCATGTCCTGGCTACATGCAGAGTGACAAGTCTCCAGCACAATATTTCTGTCCTCACTGAGAGCAAAGTGTCATATAAAGTAACAAAACCTCTATAAATTAAGCAATGATTTTTTTTAAAGTGATCTCCATAGTGCTCAATGTCACATTTATATGCATCAAATGTAAATGCTCATGCATAAATTCTGTTTCTAGCATTTTCTCTACAATGATGAACATAAAGACTAACACCATAAAGCCTCTGCAGGGTTCTGATGTAACATCTTATTTTCTACCGTAATTCGGACATTAAAGTGTCAAGCACAGGTTTTCTGAATCTTTGTAAAAGATAGTAATTCAACTAAAGAGCAGATGCACTTAGTGAGCTAAATGCCTCTTCCATAAGATGAAGTTGTGAGTGTGTATAACAGACTCTTTTACTCCACATTTTCCTTAAGTTCAATTACAAAGTAAAAAATAAGATTAAAAATAAAATAAAATAAAATAAAAATTATGTTCTAAAAATAAGTAAGCTGCCTATCAATATTTAAAGTCATCACAGGCATGCTCCGGATGTCAAATGTTGCTAAAATCCTAATGCTTTGCAACAAGCAATGTTATTTAGCCCTCTAAGCGAATGTGTCGGCGCGTTCAGTTGCATTTTTTCCTGATAGCAGCATTAAGAACTTAAAATGTTCTATCATTTTTGGCTGTACAGATAATAATTTAAATGACAGAAAAATATATTTCATAAAAATAAATAAATAAATAAATAAATAAATAAATAAATAAATATCAAAACAATTTTAAAAAATAAAATACAAACATAAAAATACGTAAATGTAAAGTTATAAATGAAACAATTTTAAAAGTAAAATAAAAACAATAAATTACAAAAATTAAATACAAAAGCAAAAGTATGAATAAAAATTATTTATTACTTAATTTTATTATTTTATAAACACACAATATAATAATAAATACATTAAAACAAAAAAGATAAAAGAAAATTAAATATAAAATAAAACACAATATCAAATAAAATATCAAATGCAAAAATAAAATATAAAATTAATAACAATTAAATATTACATATAAACAAAAAACAATATTTCTTAAAAATAACTACAATAAAACAAAAAACAATGAAAAATGAAAATAATACACGAAAATTAAAAAATAAAATTCACATTACAAATAAAATGATCATATTTTTATTTCATTTTATAAATTAATTCTACTGTATGCTTACCATGTTCTCAACCCGCAGCTCAAATGGCATCGGATTATAGACCATCAACTGCACCTCACACACGTCACCCTGTACCCACTGGAAATCTGCAACACACACACAAACACACACATCAATGAAAAGCAGCACACTGTATAAATGGATAAAGAAAGAAAAGCATTCAGCTCTTAAACATAAGATGATTCATTGATGTTGACAGGCCTGATCAATATGTTTGCATGCACCGCTCTATAAATCTGATCAAATTAAATAGCCAGCGGCGATTGTAAATATTTATTTTACTTGGGGGCACAGTAAGACGACCTCATATGACATTTACATTCATGCATTTGGCAGACGCAAGATATAAACTATGGAAATCAAACCCTTGACCTTGGTGTTCCTAGCACTATGGTTGCTACCAGTTAAGCAACAGGAACACTATATGACTCTTTTCAGCTGAATTTTGCTCTATGTTTCTGAGTAAATCCTCCTGAGTAAAGCTGAAAGCTAGCGGACTGGAGTTACTCTATTGAGCTTTTACATTAATCCAGAGACGGAGTCTGATACTGATTAAGCGTTTCCAAACAATGGCCCCTCGTTCCCTCGGGAGGAGATATATTCACTGTATTATCTACAGTATGCTCGCAGATTTCACGCTCAAATTAACCAGAGCCCCGTCTCACACTAATAATCATCCGCCGCTGAAGGCCATACGGAGTTTAGAACACATGAATTATTTTCAAAGAATGAAAACCAACTGTATCTATTCTTGTCCATCGCCTCTGAAATATGGTTATTGTTGACATTTCTCATGAATTCCATGAATCTGGAGCTCATTGTGTATTTTACACTAAAAAGAAATGGTTGTCATTGTGAAATGCCTAACTTGCTGATGAGTTAAAAAAAAAAAAAATGCAAAAATTACTTGAATAAAAGAAGAATAAAATTTCTAACAAAAATAACTATATGACAATAAATAAATAAATGGATAATAAATAACAAAAAAAAATAATTAAACAAGTAAATAAATAAACGTAAATAAAGCAATAAAAATGAAAAAGGAAAAATAAGCAAATAAAAGTAAACAAATAAATGTAAGCAAATAAAAGAAAACTAAACTAAATAAGTAAATAAACGTACATACAAGTAAAATAAATATAAGTAAGGGTAAATCAGAAAATAAAACAAACAAGTAACAATAAACAAAATAAAAAGCAATTTAATTAAACAAGTACATAAAAGTAAAGAAATAATAGTAAATAAAAGAAAAAAAGTAGAAATAAATAAATGGATGGACAGATGGACAGACAGACAGACAGACAGGAAGATAGATAGACAGATAGATAGACAGACAGACAGACAGACAGACAAGAAAACAAGAAAATAAAACAAATTAATTTATTACCAAACAAGTGCATAAAGGTAAGCAAATAAAAGTACATACATAACAGAAAATAAAATTAATTAAACAAGTAAATAAAAGTAAATAAATTAATAAAAAATAAAAATAAAAAATAAACAAGCAACCAAATTAAAGTAAACAAATAAGTAAACAAAAGATAAAGTAAATAATTAAATAAAGAAAGAAAGAATAAAATAAACAAAAAAGTACATAAAAGTAAATAAATGTAAGTGAAAGTAAATCAGAAAATAAAATAAATAAGCAACAAAAAATAAAATAAAATAAACAAGTTAATTAATAAACAAGTACATGTAAATAAATGAATAAATAAATGTTTGCTCTCTTTAAAGAAAGGGCACATAGTTTCAAGTGTCTCCAAATCATTATGGATTTTCTCTTCAAAACACTGTATTTTTTTCATTTCCATCAGGAATCTAATAATCCATTCCAAACTGGTACATAAATCCAGCGTGAATGCAGTGTTGGGCTACACTGAACTGACATAGAGTAAACGGCAGGCTTCACTCCTGAGGGAAATTAAAGCAGGGTTGAAAAAGGAGCTTCTTTATTACAGACGCTATGAAGCCCGGTGTGGGAGACAGTTTTCCATATGATGAATGCATCAGAAGACAGCACAGAGCTCTGAAATGATGACAAGAGGAGAGGACAGGCCAGGCCAGGCCAATTACATGTAATATCCCCCTTAAGGGAGAAGCCCACGAGGCGGTTTAAGCATTTCATTTGAGCTGGATGCCACACAAAGGCCATGTGGCTCTGCTTATGGAGACCAGAGGATGAGAACCAAGCCAAAGCAATGACACACAGACAAGTCTGAAGTCTGGCAGTTTAGGTCAACTTGAAACAGCCATCGCAATTCATTTTACCTCAGTACTGTGGCATAAAAATAAAGAGCTAAAAGCTTTTTTATTTTTGGTTTATATTAATATTATAGTTTGTTTGGACTTCATCTGAAAAGGAAAACTTTTTGTTGGCTTTTGTTGGTTTAATCAGCAGCAGGGTAAATCATAAATATTCCCTTGAACTCAATAAATAATGTAAAATTGAGAAAAGTAAAACAAGTGAACTTGTGATAGATACATGAGATGGGAGGTTTGTTATGCTTTTATGCCACGTAGAGAGAAGCGGTGAAGAAAGAAAGAAATCCCTCCTAACTCACCTCAGTTACTAGAGCTCTGTTCACAGAAGGACCTAAAGGAGACACTGACTTGAAGCTGTATGATACATTATACATGCCCCATCTATACATGAAACTTACATGGAAGATGGGAGGAAGGGAAATGGAAGAGAGACAAATATTTATAGATATCAATAAATGATATACATACACTACTGTTTAAAAGTCTGGGGCCAGTAAGAATTTTTTTTTTTTTTTTTTAATGTTCCAAGGCTGAATTAAATTAAATTAAATTAAATTAAATTAAATTAAATTAAATTAAATTAAATTAAATTAAATTAAATTAAATTAAATTAAATTAAATTAAATTAAATTTTGACTTTTTTTTAAAAACTCAGAGTTTGTAAGATATAAATGCAGAATTGTGATATATAAATGCAGAATCGTGGGATATAAAAAGAAATTTTGAGGTATAAACAGAATTGTGAGATATAAATGCAGAATTATGATATAAAAAGAAATTGAGATATAAACAGAATTGTGAGATACAAATGCAGAATTATGAGAGATAAACAAAATTGTGAGATATAAACAGAACTGTGAGATACAAAAAGAATCATGAGATATAAATGCAGAATTGTGAGATATAAAGGCAGAATTATGAGATATAAAAGAATTGTGAGATACAAACAGAATTGTGAGAAATAAAGTCAGAATTGAGAGATATAAAGGGAAAATTGTGAGATATAAAGGCAGAATTGTGAGATATAAAGGCAGAATTGTGAGATAAACAGAACTGTGAGATATAAAGGCAGAATTTTGAGATATAAACGCAGAATTGTGAGATATAAAGGCAGAATTGTGAGATATAAAGGCAGAACTGTGAGATATAAAGGTAAAATTGTGAGATATAAAGGCAGACTTGTGAGATAAAAAGGCAGAATTGTGAGATAAATGCAGAATTGTAAGATATAAATGCAGAATTGTGAGATATAAATGCAGAATTGTGAAATATAAACAGAATTGTGAGATATAAATGCAGAATTATGAGAGATAAACAAAATTGTGAGATACAAACAGAACTGTGAGATATAAAAAGAATCATGAGATATAAAGGCAGAATTGTGAGATAAATGCAGAATTGTGAGATATAAATGCAGAATTGTGAGATATAAATGCAGAATTGTGAGATATAACCAGAATTGTGAGATATAAACAGAACTGTGAGATATAAAAAGAATCATGAGATATAAATGCAGAATTGTGAGATATAAAGGCAGAATTGTGAGATATAAAGGCAGAATTGTGAGATAAACAGAATTGTGAGATATAAAGGCAGAATTGTGAAATATAAAGGCAGAATTGTGAGATATAAAGGGAGAATTGTGAGATATAAAGGGAGAATTGTGAGATAAAAAGGCAGAATTGTGAAATATAAACAGAATTGTGAGATATAAATGCAGAATTATGAGAGATAAAATTGTGAGATATAAACAGAACTGTGAGATATAAAAAGAATCATGAGATATAAATGCAGAATTGTGAGATATAAAGGCAGAATTGTGAGATAAATGCAGAATTGTGAGATATAAATGCAGAATTGTGAGATATAACCAGAACTGTGAGATATAAACAGAACTGTGAGATATAAAAAGAATCATGAGATATAAATGCAGAATTGTGAGATATAAAGGCAGAATTGTGAGATAAATGCAGAATTGTGAGATATAAATGCAGAATTTGTGAGATATAACCAGAACTGTGAGATATAAACAGAACTGTGAGATATAAAAAGAATCATGAGATATAAATGCAGAATTCTGAGATATAAAGGCAGAATTGTGAGATAAACAGAATTGTGAGATATAAAGGCAGAATTGTGAAATATAAAGGTAGAATTGTGAGATATAAAGGCAGAATTGTGAGATTTAAAGGCAGAATTGTGAGATAAACAGAATTGTGAGATATAAAGGCAGAATTATGAAATATAAAGGCAGAATTGTGAGATATAAAGGGAGAATTGTGAGATAAAAAGGCAGAATTGTGAGATATAAAGGCAGAATTGTGAGATAAACAGAATTGTGAGATATAAACGCAGAATTCTGAGATATAAACGCAGAATTGTGAGATATAAAGGCAGAATTGTGAGTGTAACCCACCCAAAGTAACAGGAAAGTGTTAACGTAAGTGGTGGGTGCAGTTATGGTTGTAGCCTGTAGGTGAGCAGGCGAGCAGTCTCAAGAGAGCAGAGTCAGCGTGGTGAGATTGCCGTTTTGAATCCTCCTGTGAAAAGGTTATTTCTGATGTGTATTTCACAAAATATTGTTTTTCTGTTAAATTAATCTAATTTCCGTTGTATTCAAAATAAATAAATAAAAGTTACATGATGCATGATATGCTCCGAGGAAACAGAGTTCATCATTTTTCCCCCTCATAATCACGAATTCTGGTAAGTCATAGTTTAAGATAATTCTGTTTTATTTCAGTGTTTATGATCATCATTAGTAGATTTACTCTTAAAACCAATCAGAGTGATGTTCAGTGATGTTGTGATGCGTTATTTTACTGAAAGATGTGTCGAAAATGCCAATGTATATACGTAATGTTGAATTGCGTCATTTAATTTACTAAGTGCTTTCTGCTTAGTCACAAGAACAAAATATCACGAAATTCATGTTTATACTGCTTTATTATTTAGCTTATGAGGGATTTCATATGTAAAAACCCAAGTTTAACGTGACACCACCTGTTATGTGTTAATATGAGGAGAAAATAGTTTCCCATGAACATTTATTCATGGTACAACAGAGTGAAAATCATTTTAACAGATGCAGATCTGTAAAAAGAGGTCTTGTAACTTTGTAGGAGTTCAGTGTTTGAAACTGATTACAATATGTATGTGCAGATTGTTTTTTTTTCCCCCTGCCCGCAGCGAAGTTTTCTACATGCAATCGCTCAGTGATTTCTAGGATCTTCAGTCTCCACAGAACTTTTCCTTAAGTGAACCAACACAAGGATCAGATAAGAACTTTTTATCATATTTACTACCCGGGTAGTATCATTATACATTACTGACACTCTATCCTCCAATTTGATACTGTTATGTGCTTTGACACAATCTGTATTGTTAAAAGCGCTATATAAATAGAGGTGACGTGACTTGACTTGACTTATTGACAAAAGACTATTTTTCTTATTTTCTGGTTTTCTTTTTATGGGCCCAAGTTTTATTTTGTTTATTTACTATTGTTGAACTATAATTGTATTTTCCTTTTACTTAACCAAATTGCACTTTCATATTCTAAAAGGAATGGTGCAATAAAATGGTGCAGTTGTTAAATATTACTCGTGTTGTTGTTGTGACTCACAAATACTGCCTCCTAGAGCCTAGGTCTTGAATTTCAGTGGTTCTAATATCTTTTAGCTGGTATTGAGTGGAATCGCTACATGAGATATAAAGGGAGTATTGTGAGATATAAAGGCAGAATTGTGAGATAAACACAGAATTGTGAGAAACAAAGGCAGAATTGTGAGAAACAGAATTGTGAGATAAACGCATAATTCTGAGATATAAATGCAGAATTGTGAGATATAAAGGGAGAATTGTGAGATATAAAGGCAGAATTGTGAGATAAACGCATAATTCTGAGATATAAACGCATAATTCTGAGATATAAATGCAGAATTGTGAGATATAAAGGGAGAATTGTGAGATATAAAGGCAGAATTGTGAGATAAACGCATAATTCTGAGATATAAACGCATAATTCTGAGATATAAACGCAGAATTGTGAGATATAAAGGGAGAATTGTGAGATATAAAGGCAGAATTCTGAGATAAACAGAATTGTGAGATATAAAGGCAGAATTGTGAGATAAACAGAATTGTGAGATATAAATGCAGAATTGTGAGATATAAAGGCAGAATTGTGAGATATAAACAGAATTGTGAGATAAACAGAATTGTGAGATATAAATGCAGAATTGTGAGATATAAAGGGAGAATTGTGAGATAAAGGCAGAATTGTGAGATAAACAGAATTGTGAGATAAACAGAATTGTGAGGTATAAAGGCAGAATTGTGAGATATAAACAGAATTCTGAGATAAACAGAATTGTGAGATATAAAGGGAGAATTGTGAGATAAACAGAATTGTGAGATATAAATGCAGAATTGTGAGATATAAATGCAGAATTGTGAGATAAACAGAATTGTGAGATATAAATGCAGAATTGTGAGATATAAAGGCAGAATTGTGAGATAAACAGAATTGTGAGATATAAATGCAGAATTGTGAGATATAAAGGGAGAATTGTGAGATAAAGGCAGAATTGTGAGATAAACGCAGAATTCTGAGATATAAACACAGAATTGTGAGATATAAAGGGAGAATTGTGAGATATAAATGCAGAGTTGGGAAATATAAACAGAAATGTGAGGTATAAACGCAAAATTGTTAGATATAAACAGAACTGTGAGATATAAACACAGAATTGTGAAATATAAACACAATTTCAAGAAAAAAAATCTGAATTACGAAATAAAAAAATACAATTACCTTTTTTAATTTAGTATTTCATGGTGGAAAAAAATGGCAAGATATAAACTTGCAAAAAAAATAATAAAAAAATCTCAACTGCGAGATAGGCCACAATTACCTTTTTATTTATTTTTTTCCATGGGCTTCAATACGCTCACCAAGGCTGTATTTATTTGATCAAAAATACAATAAAACTGTAACAATATTTTATGGTATTACTATGTAAAGCAATTGTTTTCTATTATAGAATAGAATCTTCTGGATGTCAACGATTTTTCACTGAGCTCTGCTGTTCAAAAGACACCCACAGCCCTTGTGATGACCAATCAGTCATCAGTTCAGAAAGCAGTCAATGTTTTTTTTTCTTCTTCTAATCCAGATCTCTGTACAGACGAAACACAAGCCCACTCTGCATTAACGTCCCTCCACAGTGACTCACACACTCGTGTGATGGCCGCTCTTGAAGACGACAGGAAACCCAGCTCAAGCTGATTCACCTCTCCAAACGAAACCTCCGCAGAGATTCACCATCAGTTCTGTATTAGTGAGGAGCTCTCCTGAATGACTCACATCGAGCTCAACTTCATGTTCTTCAAACCTCTGCAGCTACACAAAAGCAGAACTGTTTACTATTATGCAGCGCTGAGTGTATGAGCGCATGCTACAAGTGGAGTGAAATATCTTTTAAATAAGTGTACGAGGCTGTTAGGGATGGGTTAACAATCACAGGCCACCAATGCAATTTTTTTGACACTGTGCGCTGTTGTTCACAATGAAATACTAGCTTACTAAATGTAACTAAACGTAATATAACAAATTACAAATTGTAGTCTGTTACTGATTCCCAAGTGCATGACAAAATTTGTAGATAGTATCGTAATCCATTACTTTACACATTTTAGGTAAACTAATCAGACTACTTTTTGATTACTTTTAGGTTACTTTTTGAACTGTAAATATGCAAATGTGTTACTTAATTATTAACTTATTACCTTAAAATATCAGGGGTTACTTCAAGTAGATTTATTAGTTAGAAAAGGCTCAGCCGAGAAAAAAAAGTGTGCATTTTAATGTGTTTGAAAGACAAAAGCCTTCCAAAGACATAGTAATACATGATTAAATAACACATTGAGTCACAATGCAAATAAAAAAATTGTGTTCATCAGTAGTTGATGCAATGTTGAAATGTTGAGAGAACATATTGAAATTGAAATGATTTTTGTAAATTCAATTTTCAATTTTCTGTGTAATTAAAACCATCTGACTATAACTGTAATTGTATAATTGACTACAATATATTATGTAGTTATAATAGTGACTGGTCTTTGTGTAAATGTCCACAAAAATACAAGACTTTCTGAATGTATATAAGTGATATTCTATTTTAGAAATATAAATTCAAAATATGAAAAAGAGGAATTAGTGAAAATCAATAAACTATGAATAATGAGGGGAAGTATGAAGTATGAACTATGAGGGGAAGTCGTGGCCTAATGGTTAGAGAGTTGGGCTAGTAACCTGAAGGTTGCCGGCAGGAATTGAAGGTGGGGATTGTGAATGAACAGCACTCTCTCTGCCTTCGATACCATGACTGAGGTGCCCCTGAGCAAGGCACCGAACCCCCAATTGCTCCCCGGGCGCTGGAGCAATGGCTGCCCACTGCTCCGGGTGTGTGTTCACGGTGTGTGTGTGTGCGTGTGTTCACTATTCACTGCTGTGTGTGTGCACTTGGATGGGTTAAATGCAGAGCACCAATTTCGAGTATGGGTCACCATACTTGACAATACGTCACGACTTTCACTTAATGTATTGTTGTTCTGTGAAAATATGTATGTAATCAATAAAAAAGCAACTGCAGTCTGATTACAAGTATTTTAAAATGTAATATAATCTAATTACAAGTACTTAATTTTTGGAATCTGATTACATAATCCAGATTACAAGTATATCAGTTACTACCCAGCTCTGACGGTATTATACCTAGGCTTTAAAAGAAATGCTAGCATGAATTAATTGCTTTGATGCTATTTTTCATTACAGCACTGAGAAAATAAATAATGATTTAATATAAATAATTTAAAAATAAATATATAATGATTTAAAATAGATGAATAAATAAGAATTTTAAATAAATAAGGATTTAAAATAAATAATATAAAAATAAATATATTGTGATTTAAAATAGATTAATGAATTAGAATTTAAAATAAATCATTTACAAATAAATTAATTTAACATGATTTATTATAAAGAAAGAAAGAAAGCTCTATCTACAATGGCATCTTTACAAACTGCTGAAACATCAGGCCATGAGGCTGCCTGAGACAAAGTCCTGATAAAGATATCAATTTGTAATCATGGTCATTTCAATGAAATGTTAATAGCATAAGTCAGATATGTTCTCGTATTGTTACAGTTGTGTAAAATGGCAATCTGATCAAATATGGCACAAAAAATAGAGGGTAGTGAGAGCACTGCATTGTGGGATATGTTACCCAGTGCAGTGTGTGTTCTGCATGTGTCATATTTTAGAAAATTGTAGTAAGGCATACAGAAAATACAGTACGCAAACTAAAACTACTTCCAATATGCCATTCTCAACATGCCCAAGGTCATGCAATTGCAAATGCCAAAACAAACTAATTAAGCAGCCCTTCTAGCCTACATTAGACGTTTCTGTTCTAAAATCTCTTTATATACGACCTGTGGTTTTGGGTGTGTGTTTGTCTCCAGCAGGCCGGCAGTCATTATACTGCCCCACACTGTGCCATTGTCCATTACAGCTTAGCAAACAGGGATTGTGGGTCTGCTGTGGACATCTGCTGGTGTAAGAGCTCCATCTCACATACACAAGCACGTCAAATATTTGCCCTTTTGAGCGTGGCCTCGCGATAAAGAGCTCTAAGTGGTGTTGAGATCTGGCAGGTAAAGACGTATACAGACCTGGACCCAAGACGTATGATGGATGCATCTGTCAGTGTCGCTGAATCCCATCTGCAGGGGTCAGAAAGCTTCCAGGGCTTTTACAGTAAGTGGGGAAAGCGAGAAAACCTCCATCTGTTGACTAACAAGCACCTTTTTCACACGGGTCTCTTCCCAATTGTAACGCTGCCTGACCACTACGACGACAGCCCAGTGGCTACATTGCAGATATGGGGAAACGAGAATTTTGCACAGCCTGAAAATCATGGGAGAGTGAGAACTCCCCATGTGGGAACTCCTGCAGGTCATAACAAATGTTAACGAGAGATGAATTGGCTCGTTAGAAAGTGCTGATTATCAGCACGCGCACAGTGTGTGAGCAGCTGTTCGCCCACATGCAACACACACACACCGAGATACTACTCATACATAAAGGCATGCAAAATATGATATATAAATGAATCAAGACAACAATAAACAAACATTGTATTATTGCATTAATTCCTACATTATAGTGCTGCTTATTAGTAAAAGTAGATATTAAAAATAGACTAAAATATTAAAAAACTACCTATGCTTGCAATCATCTTAGTCATATTCTTTAATGATTTAAAAATAATTAAATTAAATCAAGCGTAAATAAATGCATAATGATTTAAACTATATAAATAAATGACTATGTAAAATGTATCAACTTTTTTAAATACACAAGGATTAAAAATAAATTATTTTTTTATGTCTGTTCATTTTAAATAATTTATTTTAAATGACATGTATTCATTATAAATTATACAATAAAAATGATGTATCATTTTTTGTTCATTGATATATTTGAAATTATTCATTTATTTATTTTAAATCAATTAAATAATTTATTATTTTAAATAATGGTTTTCCATTATAAATGTTAAATCATTATGTACTTATTTAAAATGTATTTTCATTTTTTAAATTATTTATTTATTCATTTATTTTAAATAAACATTTTAAATGACTAATTATAAATTGTAAAACATTATGTATTTAAAGGTATCTATTTATTTATTTTCATTATCATTTATTTATATAATTATTTGTGTATTTTAAAAATGAATGAATGAAAATAAAATAAAAAATCTAGTATAAAGTATGAAAAATCCTCTTATCACTGATATGGCCCCTTTAATTTGTAAGTATTCCTGAAACTGGACTGCTTGTACAAACCGCTGAAACGGCATCAGGCCGAGAGGCCGCCTGAGACAAAGTCCTGATAAAGATGTTAAAGAGTGTTTAATGCCTCATTACGTGCGTAATGGAGGAGGAGATATCTCTCTCTCCCTACAATAGCCATCCGTTTAGGAGACAGGATAAAGCTCTCTCCTCCTGCTGTTCTGCTGGAAGACACACAACTCCAGACACCCGCACCGCTTCTGAGATCCGTCCATACTGAGAGCTGGAGGATATCTGCCCTTTGGCTGAAAACACAGTTTACCCTATGAGATACATCTCACTCCACATATAACCACAAAACAACCACAATGCTGAACAAGAACCCCTCAAGAGCTCAGCTTCTAGTCAATATAGTACAAATATGCACATCCATATACAGCAGCCTCAAAAAACATTCAGAAGTATAAAAAAATGCCCAAATGTCAATGCATTAGAGATATTTAAAACAGCAGATTTAGTGCTGAAAATGAAAACATAAGAACTGACTTCATACATCCACAAAATAATCATCAAATCTTATATCTAATGAAATGACATTCAGATACTGTGTACTTTTTCAGTTTACTGTATCTATTTCCAGAAAGTTACACCAGGCAAAAGCAGCACGGCTGGTTGAGTTCATGAACTGATAGCGCCGACAGCAGCCACGGTGGATCAACACGCTACAGCTGATAAAATCATCTCACTTGAAGGAAACCTGCATGAAATGCTAGACTAAACAGCAACACTTTTACTTAAAGTCAACATGAAATAAAAAATTGGGACTGTTAATGCCAAAATTGACCAATTAAATCAAGTATTCTAGACAGCAGTGTAATAGCAGTCAATAATCTCACTGCCTAACAAAGCACAATCATGATGGACTAAATCCCATCCTACATTATATCCTGCTCAATATTCAGTTTCCCTCATAAATGTGATTACAAATGAAAAATGCATTACGAATCCTGTTGTCATTAATGGAACCCTGAAGAAACCGGACAGGAGATTTAACAAGAGAAGAACACATTAATGAGCGCTATACTGACTGACTATTTTGTTGCAAAATGTAAACATTATTAATTGCCCAGCTCTAATCTGCTAAATGCAACTATAAGGCATGAAAATGCAAGAAATTTTGCATTACATCACTTGGACCAATGGATCCTCTGCAGTGAATGGGTGCCATGAGAATGAGAGTCCAAACAGCTGATAAAAACATCACAATAATCACAATAATAATCAACAAGTAATCCACACCACTCCAGTCCATCAATTAACATCTTGTGAAACGAAAAGCTGCATGTTTGTAAGAAACAAATCCTATTGCGTTTAAACAATTTCTGGCCAAAATGTGAGTCTATAATCCATAAAACGTTTCCTCCAGTTCCTTCCATCCACTGTTGTCTTCTCACATCAAAACCAACCAACATATTTATTTAAAACTGTTTCGCTTGTAAACAGTACTTGATCTGCGCACATTGCCTCTCCTGATTCAGACGAGACTTTTTTTTTTTTTTTTTCACTGGAGAAAGACTAGAGGACTCATATTTTAGCTGGAAGCAACCATTTAAAGTTAAAAACGTCTTGATGAATTTGTTTCTTAGAAGCGTACAGCTTTTTGCTTTACAAGACTTTAATTGATGGACTGGACTTGTGTGTATTACTTGTGGATTATTGTGAAGTTTTTATCAGCTGTTAATAGCATATTCATGTTAATCGATACTGTGTGTTCTTCACTGAGTGAGCTCAGACATCTAGCACTGCAGAAATAATGGCATGATTGTCATGCACACAACCTTTTTGTACGTCCTTAGACTCATTCTGTTCTTTTCAGTTAGTTCCTGTCAAGCTCACAGATCCGGGCGTCAGATTAAAGCTTTACCAGAGGAACAGTTTAGATCAGACTGTTCAGAATAACTCTGAAGAGAACACAAGGTCACTAGATGGCACAGAGATAATTACACAGGCCAGTTGTACTCTAAAACTTTGTTTTTGCTGCCACCATGTTTTAATGCTGATGAAAGTTTCATTTTTAAACACTTTTTTTCAATCCAGTTTAATGTGCAACCATATATTCATAGTAACAAAAGCATAAACACCGTCCCCACATCCGAATATCCACACATCCCTACTATGCAAAAAGCAGCATGATCAATAAGTTGAATGTCCAAACAACAATATTCATGAAAAAGTAGATGAACAAAACCCAGATCACCCGATGATGTGATGAAACAGCTTGTCTGATACAGGGAAACAACTGTTTAGATGAATTATTATTTCATTGCACAAATATCTTATTCCATTCTGCACTTCATATTATGGCCTTTGTGGTTAGAAGTGCAAATACAGATGCATAAAAACCTTTTCAAAGCAATTAATAATTAAGGAAAACACATTTGCACTTTTTTTTTGTTTGTTTGTTTTTTTTAATGGTGAGGCCCTTAGATGAAAAAAACTTTCTTTTTACTGCAACAGGGAATCTTTAAATGCAGCTTGCTTGTTTTCATCTCTGAATGTGCCATTTAAAATTGTGGCGGGGTGTTTTGTTAATAGCAGCCTTGAGGTGAGGGAAGAATTGTTTGGCTCATAACCAGCAGTTTTACAGCCTTTGCATACAAAGAAGCTCCTTTTGGACCAAATATCAAATATTCAGATGCGCTGGCTTGCATCACAGCAGAGATCTCTGCAGTATAATCAGAGACTCCATACAAAATCACTCAAATGTTACTGACAGTTGGAATAGGTTATTATGGTAGACAATTATGTATAAAAATATACATATGCACACACACCACAATAAATTAGTAAATTATGTATACATTTTAAGACCAATTAACTGATTTTGAGCAATCATTTGGGAAATCTGTATATTTTTGGGGAGGGAATGGCTTTTATGATTTCCCCGGAAGCATTTATTTGATCAAAAGTATAATAAAACTGTAATATTTTGAAATATTATTACAAATTACTTTTCTATTTGAATATATTTTAAAATTAAATTTATTTCTGTGATGCAAAGGTGATTTTCAGCATCATTACTCCAGTCTTCAGTGTCACATGACCCTTCAGAAATCATTCTATCAACTTTATAAAATGTCTTTACTGTCACTTCTGATCAATTGATCAAAAAGTGCACATAGTTTTGAAACTCTCTAACAGACTGAACGTGGACGAGAGTTTCAAGACTGAATCCCAACAGGTTAATGAAGTCAAAATCTTGATCAAAGCTGTGAGTTTCATATTGGCTATGAGTTAATATTCTTTGCATCTGGGAGAAGAAGTCAATCCAGTCGTAACTATCCAGCATGGGCGAAAATAGCTACAGACTTCCCTTCAGCTCATCTATCTCACACACACCTGAAGGATGCTGGTCTCTTCTCTGGGAATAAGAGTAAATATATTCACTGTATGAGAGGCAGCTTGAAGGCAGATGGTTCCTCTACGCACACTGGGACGACGACAAGTCATACATTTAGAAAATGAGTTTTGGCTCTGTGGATCAGGCTGAGATTGAACAGTGTTTGGGGTTTTCCATCGGGCTGCTGGAGAGTTTGCTCTGAGACGGTTGAAGTCTGATTTTCTGCTCTGAAGGGAGTCGACCGCATCCATTTCTGATAAAATAATGAATATTTCAACTAAATCAAAACAGCCAACAGCCATGTGTTTTTTATCTAATGAGCCCCAAATTAAACAGCCGTCAATATCAAGTTAAGCAAGAGAGTTTAACACTATACAACTCCAGAGAGTATCATGATTTCAGGAAATCTGAACTTTATGATTTTCATTACTAAAACTGGCAAATATACCCCCTGATGTGACACCTGGGTCTACTTGAAAAATCTGTTTTAAGATCTACCGTAAGAGCAAATTGACCCAGGCCTTCCAGACAGTAATCTTGACTAATCTATTATCAAAATCTCTGAGAAAGAAAGTGCAAAACTCTGCTTTGAAAAGCAATGTTGTATTTTAAGTATTGTAAAGTGTTACTAATCAATTTTATACACTATCATTAAAAAGTTTGGGGTCAGTAAGATATTTTCTAGAAATTAATACTTTTATTTAGCAAGAAAACTTTTGATCAAACTGATCAAAAGTGACAGTAAAGACATTTAATACTTCTATTTCAAATAAATATTGTTCTTTTTAACTTTCTCTTTACCAAAGAATCCTGAAAAAAAAAAAAAAAACTATAAGCAGGACAATGTTTTCAACATTGACAATAATAAAATAACAATAATAATTGACAAGAATAAGAAGAAACCTTTCACCAAATCAGCACATTAGAATGATTTCTGAAGGATCATGTGACACTGAAGACTGGAGTAATGATGCTGAAAATTCAACTTTGAATCACAGGAATAAATTACATTTTAAATTATATTCAAACAGAAAAAAGCTATTTTAAATTCTAATATTATTTCACAATATTACTGTTTTTACAGTATTTGTTATCAAATAAATCCACCCTTAATGAGCATGGTGTGTGTTGCTATGAATTCTGCTTTAGTTACAAGTAAACAAAAGTCTCAATATGTCTCAAAACTCTTTAAATACATAAATTGTATTTGTTTTATTATGAATGTAAGAAGCCTGCTTATGTTTAGTGGATTTTTTTGAGCACTATAGTCTGCAGAAATAATGATCTCTCCATTTAAAATCGATGGCATTTCGAGGAGACAATTTACACGGCAACTTTGATCACTAACCTCACAAAACTCCACACACTCCATAAGATAAAGAAATTGACTTTACGTCAAGAGAGACCTAATCTCCCCTCCCTCCATTGGTAAGACTTTCCTATGTAGCTAAGAAAGACATCGCTCTTGTTTTATGATTCAAGACGCAAACAGAATCAGGCAGAACTTGGCGGCCTCGAAACCTATTCTCCGCCTGTGCAATTATAGGAAAACCCATCTCCTGTTATATAACCCCCTTTATTTTACAGCAAACATCAATCTCGGTTATAGAATCTGACGTGGAAGGCAAAGCACTACACAGAGCATTAAATATTCTGTTAGTCTGCAGCCACGCGCTGGACAGATGAGCAGAGGCGGCTGTTAACTCTGATATCTGATCACAGGCAGAAATGAGAGAGGTAGAGGAGGAGAAGAACGGGCCGAAACTCTAAATGCCCCTCAGTGCTGACAATTCAGTCTCGGTTCTGTCCAGAGAACCAAGACGCCCGAAAATTTACAGAAGCTTTCGCAAGGGCGGCTTTTGTGAGGGTGGCTGTCAAATTTTCTAAAATAGAAAGCACTAGAGAGACAAAGCTTGAGAAGATTCCAATGGAACTTCCTGAAATTGTATTTGGATCAAGGTGTGAGATTTGTGTTGGGCTGAACCAGTGGCTTCACTCCAAAAAGCTGCAGGCTGTCTGAAACATTGAATCACAGGTGTGTAAACAGGGTTAAGAGTTTAAACGCTGCAAGAAAATAATGTACTGTAGTACAAGCAGGACCACTGGGATATGAGTAGGATTTCTTTTTTGCAGAGCCAGGACTGTAAAACACACTAAATTATCATCACACAACTACTGAATCTACAGAATGATATAAACAGCAACCAGTATCTTCCAGCACCCAACGCCCATTTAAGTCTACAAAAACATTCCTGAACAAGAAACTTTTATGAGCCACTTCATTTTACTAATTTAAAAGCATTACAGAATGAGTGAATCTCATGAGCCAGTTCTTTTTAGTGAATCAAAAACATTCCAGATACCTGAACAAATGATTCTTATACACCAGTTCATTTAAGTGAATAAAAACATTCCTGGTCACTAGACTTTTGTGAGCCAATTCTCTATACTAATTTAAAAACATTTCAGAATGAATGAATCTCATGAGCCGGTTCTTTTTAGTGAATCAAAAATATTCCAGATACCAGAATAAATTATTCTTCTCAGCCAATTCTTTTTAGCGAATCAAAAGCATTCCAGATTCTTGAACAAATTGTTCTTATGAGTTGAATCTTTTTTGTGGTTAGAAAACCTTTTAGAATGAATGATTCTTATAAGCTGGTTCATTTCACTGAATCAAAGACATTTCTGACTCCCAAACAAAAGATTCTTATACTGTAAGCTTGTTCTTTTTAGTGAATTAAAAGTGTTACAGATCAAATGATTCTTATAAGACAGTTTTTAGCAAATCAAAAACACTCATGAACAAAAGATTCTTATATGCTGGTTGCTTTTATGGAATCAATGATACAAAACAATTTATTCTGATAAGCTAGGTTTTACTGAATCAAACAAAAAAAATTGTCCAAAATGGCATTACGTCCCTATTGACTTTCATTATATGGAAAAATAGTTTCAAAATATCTTATTTTATGTTCCACAGAAGGCCAATTATTGGATTACACTTATGCCACCCCTAAAAAGACAATGAAAAGTCATTAAAAAGTTTCTGCAAGAACTGCTTAAAATTCTCTCATAACTTGGCAAAGGAATTGCATTTCTTCCCAATATTTCTTCCTGAATCATTAACAGAACCAGAATTGATCATTTTATTTGTGATTTCTCTCATCCCTATTCAAGATGCACACAATAAATAACTTCTCAATATAATGAGTAAAATATTTCCTACTTTAGTTTCATCAGTCAAATACAATTATGCACACATACCTTGCTAAATAAGTTAATGCATGACTAAATGTACCTCACACAACTCCTGCCTCAGTGTGTGTGTGTGTGTGTGTGTGTTTGTGGAGGCTGTTTGCTTTGATAAAGGTCTTCTCTCCAGAGACATCTGGTGTGTGTGAGTCGGACTGCTTTCTGGCAAGAACGAGAGAGAAACAGAACAGCAAAGAAAACACTATCTATTGCTGATTCGTCACAAACACGCACTAACTAGCTTACATATCAACACCACAGAGTTAGAAACAGACACACAATCCAAAATCAATGCAAACATGTTCTTTTCGCTTCTCAGACCAAACCGAGAAGTGTTTACCTGGGTGCTCATTACATGCAGCCTGGCCAAATTTAGAGCGGTGTGGGGTGGCGGCGCGTCATTGCCACATAAAATATTCAAACCAATGGAGCCTTGACGGCAAAACAACAAACAAGTGACATTTTTCATCAGCCCAAAGATTTTTCTGTCAGGGAAAGTGTGTGACTCAGAGATGTTAGCCTTGGGTGCTCGGCTTACCCCGAGACAAGCGTGACACATCCCCTCCTGCCCGTGGCATTCTGGGAAGTTATTAGGCGGGCTTGTACCAATCAAACAAGGAGGAGGATCGTATAATGCGGCTCGTTTACAAGCCACGTTTGACACCGCAAAAAGCGTGGGAGCCGTTAAGCAAGAAGGGAATGAATAATTGAAACTGCTAAAGGAGGAAAACGGGATTTCGAGGATTTGAGACACGAACGACAGTGTTGGAGGAATATGAGAGTGGTGACGTCCTGTCACGATTATGAGGTGAAGGACTTTCATGATTACTAGACAGGCGTGCAAATGGAAAGCGAATAAATTGTTATTGGACACAGATGTCAGGTGTGGCATCAGTCTCTTGGACCCGGAAAGTCTCTAAACAGACTTTCTGGATGTCCAGTCAGTAGCATTTATTACAAAGAAAAACACTCAAATGCATATCTTTAACACATTTTCATATGAACAACATCCAGTAATAATACTAATTTAAGTTTCAAAAACCTTAATGGGACTTTCACAAAAAATATATATTTTGAAAAATGCTAAATATCCTTTATTATATGAACCAAATGATGAAAATGTAGATTTTTGGATGAATTAATCCATTTAAGTACACAAAACATGCTTCATTTCGATACGTTCACCACTGAACACAATGAAAACTTGCAGTGAGTGAGTCAGATTGATTCAGTGAGTTCATTCAGCAAAGCGCTCATCAGGCTGATTCAAACTGGTATCTTGAATCTTTCTGAATGATTCATTAAAGAAACAGCTCATAAGACTCAGTGAGTTCATTAAATAAAGATTCATCAGACTGATTAAAACTGGTATCTTGTGAATCTTTCTGAATGATTCATTAAAGAAACAGCTCGTACGAGTCAGTGAGTTCAATAGGTAAAGAGTCATCAGATTGATTCAAACTGCCATCTTGTGAGTCTCATTAAAGAATCAACTCATTCAGATTTTTTTCACCAATTTTATAACCTACCAGGTAAAAATCTTATGTTAAAATTACACTGAAATAAAATTGGTATAGAAACAATTTTCACTCAGAAATTGCTGGTAAATTTCACAAACAATTACAAAGAAACGGCAAGTAACACACTGAATTAGACATACATTTTGAAGTAGAAAAACTGAAATAGTATTTTCTTATACTTCAATGATCTGTTTTACTTACAATTTCGAAAAATTGCTTTTGCAATAAAAAAAAAAAAAAAAAAAACAGTGCTGCTTGACTTGCAAAAGCCACTAAAAAGGCAAATACGTCAACATTTTTTTAAAAGAAAATAAAGCAGGATCTGACTGGTTTAATTGAAGCCAAAACCAAACAAGTCCAAGTGGCATTTCAGTGAAGCCGCACTCGAAAGCGGAAGTACGTGGCACTAATTTAACCCTGATTGGAAAAGATCCAATTATTTAAACAACCAGAATGATTGTTTTGAATGTGAATTTCCTCGTCCTTTCATTCTCTTGCTCCCTCCATCCCTCTTTGGAAAACTATCTCTTGACATCTAGGTGCTTGTGTAATCAACCGGAAATTGAGGCAACTCTAAACCTCGCCTCAACAGCAGAAAGACAAAGTCTTCAGGAAAGTGCCCACCTGTGTCGATTCTCCCCGCCCACCTGTGACTAATCACGACCCGTGACGGAAGCAGTTGACTAACCGCTACGACGTAACTGAGAGTGAAATCGGGACCATTGGGAGTATCCAAGTGGACATGGGATAGCACATGAAAAAAATTCAATAAAAACAGCCACTCGCAGCAGACGTTGGTGGGTTTTGGCAGAATGAAATAAGACAGGCTGAAAACAGACATCTGACTCTTATACAACATGATTTGTTTGAAAAGTCGGGGCAACCTCACACTGAACAGCCATCTGTCTTCATAAGATTCCTGCCAGTTCCTCAGGGCCCCTACGATCCAAAAATACACCCAAAAAATCCACAACAAAACAATAGAACTCGAGAAAGTTACACCCAGAGTGAGAGATTAGATACAGTCCATGAATTTAATATGAATCTGGAGGAGCTTGAACTATAAATAGACATTTTACTGACATGAAGACTGAGTGAATGATTATTAGAGTGATATATCTTTGACATCAAAGCTAATAGTAAAGTTTTCAAAAAAGTATCAAAAAGAAAAAAATACGTTTTCTGGTTGGTAAAGCCAAAATATTAATATAATATTACTATATGAAACATTATATTATATTGTATTGTACTGTATTATAACCAGTACTAACAGGTGTAATGTGTATAAAACAATATATACAATATATATAGTAATCAAAATATACCATGATAAATATCAATGTACTATGGTAATACCATAACTATATACAGTACAGTACCATGATACTTTGATACATTTTATGGTATTTATTTAACATAGTATTTTCTTGGTACTTCAAAGAACAAAATAATATATGAATGCAATAATAATACAGTACTATGGTATTTCTCAAAATACCACAGTATTACCATCTGATAAACTTGCTGTACCACGTAATTTTGATATATACAGTTATCATTTTCAAATATCATGGTATTATCATTGTATTTCTTGAAGTACCTCAGAGTAGCACAACTACAAACAAGCACCAAAAAGTACCATGAAATTCCTGGAGTACCATGCAAATACCACTGAAATACTATGATGTATATCAAACTATCACAGTATCATGGTACTGTATGAAAATCACGTCATAGGAATATAATAAAATCTAACTATTAAAAATACTATAGTAATTCCAGCACTGTAGTATGATACTTTGATATATACCATGGTACTGTATGATTATTATATTCAAATACCACGGTATTTCATGGAATTACTTGAAGTACCTAAGGCCCCGTTTACACTAGTGCGTTTTCGTTTTAAAACGCATAACTTTTGCTACAGATACGCCTATCGTTTACACTACTCCAGCGTTTTCAAGGTTGAAAACGGAGACTTTTGAAAACGCTGCAGACCCCGTTTTAGTTTGAAAACTCCGGGGTTGCGTTTCAGTGTAAACAGACCAAAACGGAGACTTTTGAAAACGATGGTGTGGCTGCCCACATTCGCTCTGCGTATCCTTGACGACCGTGTAAACAATAACATCATGCTCATTATTGTACCCATAGATATGTACAGGTAAATTCCACATTCGACCGCTCTGAGCACGCAGACGCGTCCGGCATCTAAATAATAGGTATCTACCTATACATTTCTATGGTTGTACCTGCATGAATGGTCACGTGACATGAGTTTTCGGTTGTGTAGTGTAAACGGAGATCGTTTCTGAAACGCGGCGGAAACGCCAGTGTAAACGGGGATCGTTTTCATTCTAAAACGCCATTTTAAAACGAAAACACACTAGTGTAAACGGGGCATTAAAGTACCACACTTACAAACAAGTACCAAAAACTACTACAGGTGCATCTCAATAAATTAGAATGTTGTGGAAAAGTTCATTTATTTCAGTAATTCAACTCAAATTGTGAAACTCGTGTATTAAATAAATTCAGTGCACACAGACTGAAGTAGTTTAAGTCTTTGGTTCTTTTAATTGTGATGATTTTGGCTCACATTTAACAAAAACCCACCAATTCACTATCTCAACAAATTAGAATATGGTGACATGCCAATCAGCTAATCAACTCAAAACACCTGCAAAGGTTTTTTTTAACAAAAACCCACCAATTCACTCACCTCAACAAATTAGAATACTTCATAAGACCAATAAAAAAAAAAACATTTTTAGTGAATTGTTGGCCTTCTGGAAAGTATGTTCATTTACTGTATATGTACTCAATACTTGGTAGGGGCTCCTTTTGCTTTAATTACTGCCTCAATTCGGCGTGGCATGGAGGTGATCAGTTTGTGGCACTGCTGAGGTGGTATGGAAGCCCAGGTTTCTTTGACAATGGCCTTCAGCTCATCTGCATTTTTTGCTCTCTTGTTTCTCATTTTCCTCTTGACAATACCCCATAGATTCTCTATGGGGTTCAGGTCTGGTGAGTTTGCTGGCCAATCAAGCACATCAACACCATGGTCATTTAACCAACTTTTGGTGCTTTTGACAGTGTGGGCAGGTGCCAAATCCTGCTGGAAAATGAAATTAGCATCTTTAAAAAGCTGGTCAGCAGAAGGAAGCATGAAGTGCTCCAAAACTGCTTGGTAAACGGGTGCAGTGACTTTGGTTTTCAAAAAACACAATGGACCAACACCAGCAGATGACATTGCACCCCAAATCATCACAGACTGTGGAAACTTAACACTGGACTTCAAGCAACTTGGGCTATGAGCTTCTCCACTCTTCCTCCAGAATCTAGGACCTTGGTTTCCAAATGAAATACAAAACTTGCTCTCATCTGAATAGAGGACTTTGGACCACTGGGCAACAGTCCAGTTCTTCTTCTCCTTAGCCCAGGTAAGACGCCTCTGACGTTGTCTGTGGTTCAGGAGTGGCTTAACAAGAGGAATACGACAACTGTAGCCAAATTCCTTGACACGTCTGTGTGTGGTGGCTCTTGATGCCTTGACCCCAGCCTCAGTCCATTCCTTGTGAAGTTCACCCAAATTCTTGAATCGATTTTGCTTGACAATCCTCATAAGGCTGCGGTTCTCTCGGTTGGTTGTGCATCTTTTTCTTCCAAACTTTTTCCTTCCACTCAACTTTCTGTTAACATGCTTGGATACAGCACTCTGTGAACAGCCAGCTTCTTTGGCAATGAATGTTTGTGGCTTACCCTCCTTGTGAAGGGTGTCAATGATTGTCTTCTGGACAACTGTCAGATCAGCAGTCTTCCCCATGATTGTGTAGCCTAGTGAACCAAACTGAGAGACCATTTTGAAGGCTCAGGAAACCTTTGCAGGTGTTTTGAGTTGATTAGCTGATTGGCATGTCACCATATTCTAATTTGTTGAGATAGTGAATTGGTGGGTTTTTGTTAAATGTGAGCCAAAATCATCACAATTAAAATAACCAAAGACTTAAACTACTTCAGTCTGTGTGCATTGAATTTATTTAATACACGAGTTTCACAATTTGAGTTGAATTACGGAAATAAATGAACTTTTCCACAACATTCTAATTTATTGAGATGCACCTGTACTACAAACTACTAGAAGTTGCGTGAAGTACCATGGAAATATGATATGAAACTGTGATATATCCCATGGTATATCAATACAAAAATCAAAATAACCTAAGTACCACAGTATTACCACCACCGTACTATGATATTTTGATGTATATCATGATATCAGACTGTTTGATTATGATATTTATATACCATGGTATATTCATTGTATTCATTCAGTACCATTGTATATAAATAAGATATTGTGGTGTATACTATATCAAAGCACCACAGTTTAGCTTGTAATACCATGGTTTGAGTTTTTAAACAACTACACTGCCATAGTATTTTTAATGTGGCAAAGTGTTCTACTATTTGCCTTAATAAGTCTATAAATAATAGAGCTTGTGCCGTGTGATGCTGCTTAAGAGTTCCAGAAAACACTTCAACTCCTTCCAGCCACCTCCGACTGCCAACAGGGAAAGAGACAACTTAATGACAGCGCCTGTCATAAACATGAATCAAACAGACCACGTGGAAGCACAATTGTGTGTATTTAGTTTAGAGTCTTTTAAACAGTAATTAAGATCGCTACCGAAGCCCATCAGAGCAATACCAGCCCGCATAAACAGTGTGTGAGGTGAAAACTCAAAGATCATGCTAATATACCGTAATTAAAGTCTCAGAGAAAACAATAACTCAGGCAGAGGAAGTTTAAGAGAGATCCGAGAAGAAAAACAACTCACCGATCTTCTTCGAGCGCTCGTCTCCTCTGCTGTGCATTGTGATTGGAGAGTAGATGAATGGACTGGCGCTGGACATGCCCTGTCCCAGAAGGTCTTTTACCTTATGAGGACGCAGACTCACCGGCAGGTTTAACAGAGACACAGATCTAAAGAATCAATTTAAAAACACTGAGAGTTAGGCCTGTTTCATATATTGAGTAATCAGAAACACTCTGATGTTTAAGTGTCCATTCATTCAGTGTAGATTATCAACCGTTTGGATGTAAAATTAGAAGAGTAATGGAAACGCTGCTATTGGCACATTTTTAATAATCATTTTACAATATATGACTGTTGAGAAGGGAAATAATGTAATAGAAACACATTTAGTGTGAGAGCACAACTTCAGCCTTAAGTTGCAACATAACAACAGCCCAAAACACCCTAACAACAACCTACGACACCCTATCAACCACATCCTCAAAACTAAAACTGCCATCATCGAAGCCCTGCTCTAACAATTACAACACAAGCTCTGAAATATTCAGCAATAGTGCTCATGCGGTCAATGTAAATAGTCATTTATTAAGCAAGCATTATTATCACCCATATTTGAAGGGATAGCCCAAACTCTCTAGAAACCACACTGAAACCCTGACAACTACCTAAACACCTTAGCAACAACCCAAACCCTAGAAAACCGCCTAGCAACCACCCTAAATGCCTAAGCAACCATCTCAAACCCTCCAGCAACCACCCACAACAGCCTCAACACCACCCAAAACACTTTAGCAACAAGCCAAAAACCCTAACAACCACCCCAAATCCTAGCCACCACGCTAACTGCCCCAAACACTCTAGAAACCACCCTAAAACCCTAGAAACCATTCACAACACCCTAGCAACAACCCTAAATGCTAACAACCACCTAACAACCACTCCAGAAACCCTATCAACCACCTCAAATCCTAGAAAACCACCCCAAACTCCCTAGCAACAACCTCATAACCCTAGCAACTACCCAAAGACCTTAGCAACCACCCCAAACACCTAAGCAACCACCCTAAAATCCCTATAAACAACTCATAACAACCTAGCAACAACCCCAAATGCTAACAACCACCTAACAACTAATTCAGTCACCCTAGCAACCACCTCAAACCCTAGAAACCACTCACAACACCCTAGCAACAACCCCAAATGCTAACAACCAGCCGCAACTTCCTTACAATCACTCCAGTCATCCTAGCAACCACTCACAACACCCTAGCAACAACCCCAAATGCTAACAACCACCCGCAACCACCTAACAACCAA